>CM067485.1:26956740-26975126 GCA_034552555.1 Semaprochilodus insignis
ACCTTCTGTTCCTCACTAAGAACCTGCTGTACATGTGGAGATGCTGATTGAAGAAGAAACTGGAGTGGGCTCTTATTTATTTCCAGAGCTGTATACAACTTCATATTATTATTATTATTATTATAATTATTATTATATTAAATGACTTTATACATCTACAAACAGTCAACAAATTAATTATATTTAACCCTAACTGTACATGCTGGTGTACAGTTAGAGGCTGTTAGCTGCCCTCTAGTCCAGTGTTTCTCAACCCCGGCCCTGCACAGTGCTTCCCCTGGTCCCAACACACCTGCTTCAACTCATCCACTCATTAACAAGCCCCGTCAGGGCTGCACACGGTGTGCTAGAGCAGGGCAGGGTGTCTCCAGGACCAGGGTTGAGAAACACCGCTCTAGTGCTTCATCAACGACCCGTTTCTGACCACAGTGCACTCACACCACCGCCACAGAAGCTGTACTGAGTACAGACCACCACCCAAATAGTATCTGGACATCAGCAGCCCTGTGGTCACAGACTGACCAGTGATGAATGGAGCAGAGGGGGGGCTAATTCTGCAGGAACAGAGATTGTTCAGATAAATACATAAATATATACATGAGGGTTAAAAATAACCTTTTCAAAGGACTTTGGCCAGTCAGAGCTTGGGATGTTCCTCAGGTTTCCACGATCCTCGATTTTGTAATGTCTGATCTTTTGATCTTCCAGCCAAACGATGAAATTTCTGAACTCGGTTTCATCTGAGTTGAACGAGACGAGCAAAACAAAGACACAAGCAAATGAAGATAAGGACACAGGGAAACTTCATTCATCGATTAATAGATGATCTTCATCTAACCGCATCAGCAGTCTGCTGGAAAACAGGCTGTAGGTCTTTCTCTGCTCTCCTGATATGAAAAAGATGATGAAGTGATGCTATGGGAATTGCTATAGAGGAATTTATATATATTTCTACATTTATATATTTTAACCTTGAAAGGTAATACGGGTGCAGCTGTGTGGCTTTCCACCGTGCAGTACTTCCCACAGTGTACCAGATCTTTAACTTTTCATTTTGGCACATTCTCCACACGTCACACGTGCAAAAGAAAATGTTGCTTGTTATTTTGGTTCGTATTCTGAATGTGGAAAAGTAAAGTCATGTGTTCCTTTGTATTTCATGTTTCTCCACTGCAGTGATTCGTTTTCAATTAGGCCCAAATTCCTCTCCAAAAATTCCTAGAGGATTGTATTGTAAATTTAGACACTCACTATAGATATACTTGAAGTATCCTATGAATGTACTTCACATACACCTGCACGTATAGACTGGAATTAATGATCATATTCATATCTTCATATATCACAGCTTTTAAGTCATACATTATATGACTGTTATATAAACTTGTATATTTGTGAAAATGGTAAAATACTGGTGTAAATTAACATGCATGTATTTAGTGTTTAATGTGTTTGTATATATACCCACATAAATATTATATTTTACATACATATATTACACACACACACACACACACACACACACATATATATATATATATATATATATATAGATAGACAGATAGATAGATATGAATATATATATATATATATACATACTCACACACCCTGGATACACTGGACTAGAACTGGGAATTACTGGGATAACTGGGAATGCCTGCTAACACCTCTTTTTTTTTCTTCACCTGAAGTCGAGTTTTCACAGTTGTATCCTAACGCACCATACATCAAAGACCTGACCTCATAATATACTGCAGGGATCAAGTGAATGTATGAATAGTGTATAAAACTTGTAGTTATGTTGCTGTGCATGATGCGTTCATACCAGCACAACACACTGCCATGCCACTGCCATGTTGGTATCACTGCTTGCCAAGATGGATCAGCCAAAACAATAAAGTCTGGCCAGTGGAGGTCCCTTTTCATTGACGAGTGGAACAGATGAGAGCTGACAAAACTGTCAATGTACAAAGTGCATCTACAATACTGTGCAAATATCAGAGATCAGCCTGAGGCCATTAAGTACAAATGAATCATTTCTTCTAAAGATTTCTAAGGATAATTTAAGGTAATTAAATTGCATTAGGATTAGGAGGAATGACGAATATGTGTTTTTAAAACCCAGATAACACACCTCAACATCATCAAATGTGTTTGGAATAGCTTGAATCATGAGAAGCAGGAAATGGCATCAACTTCTAAGAACTTTGGAGGTGTTTAAGCTGTCAGAAAGCAGTTACTAAGAAAAGAAAATAAAACAAAGACAAAACGAAGGAAATCTGCAAATCAAAAAAGCTGCTGGTGTTCTCAGAACAATGGACAAACCATCTCGATGCTTATAGATACTGTTTGTTTAGTTCAGTGGAAGAAAAACATGGCAGACAGCATATGGAAAACATTCTGTAGAACTTATTCTTCTCAATTTTCTGGTCTCTCATAAAACCACTGTTTAAACATGAGAGAATGAATAAAGTTATGTTAACATGAAGCACAGCATCATGTTTCTAGTTGAGTTCTCTACCAGTGTAATGTGTCTTCAGCCTACTTTCCCATTAAAAAAAAAAGAAATTAAATCCAAGATGGTGGCATTCAAATGGTTGGATTTGCCCTCCCCCACTGCCTGGGCCTAAAACTGGATCACCGTCTGCCAAACCGTTTTCATTGTATATGGGTGTTTCCTTAGTTTTGAGACACCCTGTATTGTTATACCCCTACACAGCACTGGCGTTTCTGATAAAATGGCCAATAAACGTTGGTACAAACACAAATTCTGTATTTCACTACATAGCCAGCTCAGCTCTGAAGTCAACTGAAAAGCACAGGGACTTCGGGGAAGGCTCTTGTACTTGTGTTCAAACTGTTTGGTAAACTGATTAGTCAGGAGTTGCTAATTTCATGGTGGTGAAATTAGCAGGCAGAATGAAAACACTGCATAGGAATATGAGTACGCTGTAACACACTGTACTAACATCTCCATTCACTCGTTTAAATCACAGGGTCAGGGATTACCGTCATCAAGACCTATATTGGCTTTAATTCATCCCTTTAGTGGGTACAAAGATCACAAACCGTATTAGATCTGTGTGGTCAAGTTACAGATGTTTTAAATACCATTTCTTAACGGCAACCAACAACCTTCCATTTCAACGTTTAGGTTTTAGGTTCAGTGTTATGACTGGCTCAGAAAGCTTCTTCCCCTGTGATCCATGTTAAATTTAGCTTTAAAACTCCACTGGCTGCTAGTAAGCTCTTTTTGGCAGCTACTCCAGCTAGCGATTCCCATAGATATTATTTTCCTTCTTAAAAAGTCAAGGTCATTTAACTGAGACCAAAGAAGCACACTCTGCATAACCTCACGCAGAAGAAACAGAACAGAAAAAATGGAAATAAATAAATGAAAATACATTTTGCATGCAAATTAAAGCTTCACACATGAAAGAGCAACAGCATGTTAACAACATACATGAATATGCCTTACAAGGAGCAGCAGTCAAAGAAGGGCTTTTAGTTGGCGTGTAATTTCCAACAAGTGTCTAATGTATGTGATACGCGGCTATTTACAGCGCAGCAAGAAATCTTTTGGAGTAAATCACTACCTCAAATGATATCTTCATTTGCAGCAACCAAGGCTGATCATTCTTTGTCCTATATGTTCCACATTAACTCATTATCTATGCTACTCACTCCATTAATTTTGCTGGTTTTATTAGCCAAGTGTTCTGCCTGCATCTGTAGTGTTGACAGGCATTTCCGAAAGCTAATCTGACAGCTAATGACTTCATTAAGTGCAGCACATTAATTGGCTTACTTCAGGGGCTCATCTTTAATTGACATAAATAGATTCACACCTGAGCGCATCTTCAACCTAAGCCGTAATACAAAGAGGGACGAATTTCACAGATCAGACACATTTCTATCAACTGAGGTGTCTTGGAAAAAGCCAAAAACCACAGCAGACGAGCCCAAACATAAACAGCGCACACCGCATCAGGACGCCGGGGTAGACCTTAGAGGGTAATTAATGTGACGAGGCCTGAAATAAAGAGTAGCGTGTGACAATGCAATTAACACCACTGTTTATCTTGCCATACTGCCATCAGTGGCACTCTCTGAGTGCTTCTTTAATCCAGCTGACAGTGGGGAAGTGTGAACACCTTAGAAGCATTTGTGTATGTGAGTGAGTGGAATGCAGAATGTGGGCCTAAATCTGGCAAAGCAGGAGCTGTATGAGGTACAGGAGGGAGCAGCTGGTGCTGGTGTTGACTGGGCCATCTCCCCAGAGCCAAAACAGCCTGTGTGGTGGAAACGGCTGTCATAGGCATATTCACGCTTTTAAAGGGGCTAACGCACAACACGTAGTGAATAGAGACAGCCCCTATCCAATAATCAGTACTGGAAAATGCTGGACTGGGTCCCAGTAAACATTTGAACCGTTTGAACCATTGAAACAACGTTGAAATCACGTATCTGACTATATTTAAACGCATCTTAGACGTCCACGGACGACCATTGTTTACTGGGTTGGTGGAAAGTATGGATGAACCTGAAGAAGTACTCAAATATTTATACCAAAATTACATCTTGTTTATTTTACATAGTCTAGTTAGGTTCCATATTTTGTATAAATGGCTGCTTTTCCGCATGTAGTAGTTTATTGTTGTATCACATAATTATCATCTTAATAAAAAAAAAATCTGCAGTTGAAAATAGATATCCTGCTATAAACCTACCTGAAAGACATTTAAATATACAGAGAAAGTTAGACTCGTAACAGCCCAGCAAGACCTAGTAGACCAAGAAAACTGTCACCGTCTGTTAAAATCTACAGGTGTTTCTGTCCATCCTTCCACTGTGGGAGGACAACTCAGTGCTATGGGTCTGAAAGGATGTGTAGCTCTCAAGTAGTCATTACTGAAAAAAGGAAACAGACACAAAAGAAACCTTACATCAAACAAAGAAGCTGCTGGTGTTCTGAGAACAACTGATTGACTACCTAAGAGTCCAGACCTCAACATTACTGTATAAGTCTAAAATGACTTGGATTGTGAAAAGCAGAACAGGCAACCAAATTTTAAGACTGAATTTATGGGAAAAAAAAATCCTGGAAGTAATAGAAGATTGGATATACTAACCACAATATTTATTCCTAGTTTCAAACTATATATAAAATATAAAAGTGTCAGTAAGATACCATGCAGCTGGGCGCAGCACAGAATAAAAGGGAATACAGGAAAACAACCAGAGGGATATGGAAGTTCGGGAGCATTGGGATTGTGTTAGGTTATGTGAGAAGAAACTCAAATAGCCACTTACATTTAATGAGCTGCCTGGGTTAACACTGCCATCTAGGGGTAGTATAAGGTTTCTGAGACACTGGAGGTTTATTTTGTGTACAGATTAGAGTTGAAATAAACCTATACAGTTCTAAAAACTGTTATAAACCTATATAGTTCCTAGCTCTAACTGTCCCCTAACTATATGGATGTTGAGACTGTTTAAAATACTGTTAGTTTCCTGAAAGCTTTGGATAAATGACACAATTAACACACAAGATGGAACACACAAGAGAAGTGGGATTCTGTAGAACTAAAAATTCCAGGCATAAACCAAATCCTAAACTAAGTTAAGTCTTAAAAATACAGAATAAATAATGGAAGACTAAAAACAGGTATTTCAACATACATTTTGAAATCTATTTTTCCCCAGCATATGAGCTGTTTACTATACAAAGGGAAAGTTAGACTAGACTAGGGTTTATGTTGTGAGGCCATTTTGACAGGCAATTTTACCATTAACTATTGTCAAGATTCTTCTGGAGATAAATTCTGTCCCCCATAATCTACTTTGCTGTATTCTATTTACTACTTCCACTGCTGAAGTACTAGACTGATATACTGTATACTGAATCACAATGTTATCAGTTCATTCTTTTTGTGCCAGATTTGGATGACTAATCTATAATAATCTGAAAAGAAATGACTTGGAAAAACAGAGAATGCATGTCAATAATGATCTTTAATGTCAATATATACAGAACCTGAAAGAAAAATAGAATTTTAAAAATTAAATGAAATAAATACAATATGATACAATTTCCACAATGTCTTTGTAGAGATATTTATGGAAATGATATATATATTTATATATATTTTTTTCAATCCAGCC
The DNA here is from genome assembly GCA_034552555.1 of Semaprochilodus insignis. Lineage (NCBI taxonomy): Eukaryota > Metazoa > Chordata > Actinopteri > Characiformes > Prochilodontidae > Semaprochilodus > Semaprochilodus insignis. The sequence goes on from CM067485.1 coordinate 26,962,906, forward strand.
GCTCTTGGAGCAGAGGGTTCCCTTCCCCAATCCCATGAGTCCTTGGCTCGCGGTCCAGTCCTCTGCCCTAACACTGGAGCCAAAGCGTGTCCCAACACTATGAAGTCCACATTCATTGACCTTTGATAGTTTTTTTTTTTTGTTTGTTTTTTTACCTTTAGCTTATTTTCTTCCAACACAAAAAATAATTTTAAAGGCGGTCGAAGCACACAAAAAAAAAGAAGAGTTGGGGTAGGCGACAAAATAATAAGAGCATAGAGCGAAAGCAACAACCTGCCAAGTCTCAGTGCAAATGTGCTTAAATATATTCGACAAGACGAGGATTGATCAGGTCCGACGAGAGCTGGCAGGTGTGTTTGACGATCTCTCTGGTGCTGAATTCTACACACACGCTCTCTAAGCTTAAAGAAGCCTCTGCTCGACGCTCTTGAGCTTCTTGAGGTAACGTCAGGCGGGTTCAGACTCAAGGCTCATCCCCTGCCGACGCTGATACGATTCCTTCAGCGGCATGCTAAGTGGCTTAAAACCAGAGTCTTCCACCCGCTTCTTCCCCAGGCGGTGAGCCCAGGTGATAAATTGTCAAGAGACAGGAGAAGGGAATTCCTAAAGCGTGGGCCGAGCGAGACGAGGAGGGGAGGAGTGGAGAAGGAGCAACATGCTTACTGAACTGGGGAAAGAACGTGGAACACAGTTTACTTAAAGCAGCTTCAGGTCGGCCAGTCACAGTGAATGAAATAGGCGCTGGTGCTTTTTTTTCTTACTCAGCGGGAAAAAGGGGGAAAGGGAGATGGAGAGGAGGAGACAGAAGACAGAAAAAAAAAAACAGATTCAGAGAATGCATATAAGAGTGGGGAAAATACGGAAAGAAAAAAAAAAAAAGTCATTGCAGCCCCTATAGCTGTCTGGAATTGAATTTCAGACATTTTTTGCGAGGTCTCTCAGTCTCTCGACTCACTAAACAGCCTCCCTGATGTGAACGCATGGTGTCTTGAGGTCCAATTACAGGGAGCAGGAGCTTAGGGTAAATGCCAAAATGTTGGATCTGGTGGGGACAGCAGGAAATGTAAATAAATAGACAAAAAGGAGGAGGGGTTGGGGGAGGAGGGATGCACAGTGAAGTTAACACTGCTCTGTTCACGACATGTCTGTGGAAGTGAGCTTCTTCATGCTTCTGCGCTGGGCCAAACTGGAAGCTGCCACAGGTTCCAGGACCGGCTGACATGTCTTATGATTCAGCGCAGAGTATGTGGCGGCCATTGCTCCCTGCAAGGAACAGGGATAATTAGCCTAGCACTTCTTAACACAATAAACTGCAAATGGAGTGATAAGGTCAGGACGTACATCACATGTACAGAAATGGCATCTTTCAAATCACACCTGAAGCGTACTCAGATGGTATAGGAAATATAGATAGGCCATTGTAATTTCTGTCTCTCTTGGTCATTCATTGACACCGATTTGAATATAAGGCTAAACTGTCTACCGGCAGAGAGCGCGTGAAACATGGAGCAGCAACAAAGAAAACATCTAACTACTAATATAATAAACTCTATGGTGAAAATGTGAAGGAACATTGTCTGTCAGATGTTGATTTTAATGAAGATGGCCATTCTTGCACAATGCATTGACTGAATTAAAGCAGGGGTCAACAATCATATCACAAAGTTCCAGTGTGGCTGCAGATTTAAATTCCTATCCAGACGAAGCATACCCAATTCCATTTTAAGGAGTTTATCTGGTGATACTTAGTAGCTCCCACCAGATGACAGAGAGAGATTCAGCTCAAACTCTAAACGTGTTCTAGCCCTAATTACTTTTCACAAGACCCACGAGGCAATATCTGTTTCATTTATTTACATGTATTTGTCTCGACTTAACTTGACAAAAACGCACATAATTATACATATAATTATGTTTGACATAATTGTGAAAAATGAGAATTGTAAAAAATAACTACGATCAGCTCAAAAAAATTTGTGGCAGGCCTCTAGCAGCTGCACCTTTGCAGATACGATTGGTGACTCCTGAGTTCAAGGATTTTAAGGTTAGAAAAAACAGCCTCATGAAGCACAGAAATATCTCTCAATAATCAAATAAAAGTTAATTCATTTCTGACAGTGCATGAGGTTCACATTAGAGCCCAACTGATATATTGGTTGCCCATGAAACATTTAACTACATTTTGGCATCATAGGTTTTAACTCTGTAACTGTTTACAGTGGTCAAATACTAAATGAAATTTCATTTACATTCAGTGCAGTTCCAACTGGTTTCTACGTAACATGCTTTCACATTTTCCTTTTACAGTAAATTAAACTAATCAGCGATCAGCATCGGTGACCGGCACTGGTGTTACTTTTTGGGCCGTGCTTCATGTACTAAGACTCTCAGCACATCACTTTCTCAGGCCCTTCTCCTGGGGTTTCCTGTAGTTTACCTTGACCAAATGAGGTGCGTCATGCCGGGTAAGCTGGAAGTGGGGGAGCTGGTCCCGGCAGGCGATCCACGAGTGTTTCAGCACCTGCTCTGCAGAATAACGCTGATGAGGGTCCACATGAAGCATGTGAGATAAAAGATCCTGTGGGTAATAATACAACAGGATGTTTAAAGCTCTTTTTGTTATCATCATATTAGCAAGGTGACTTACTACAGCTTCAAAAGGCCATATTTGGACATGGATACACATAATTATAGAGCTAGCCAACTGAATAAAACTTGTCTATTAACACTGTACTATTGCAATCTCACTTAAATAATGAGAACAAGAGGAGGGCATTCACATGGTGTAGCCATTATTACTAATGTGCAATTAAACAATGAAATCCCTCACTTCCCATCTAATTAGGGGTCCAAGTATTCATTAGTGGGAAAAGGACCAGAGTTTTACCTTTGAGGAGTCAGACACTGTGTCCCAGTTGCCTCCGCTGAGGGAGAACTTGCCACTGCCGATACGTAACAGAATCTCTTCAGGGGTGTCGTTAGGTCCATTAGCAAAGGGGGTGTACCTGTACAGACATGAACAAAAGAGTTTAATAAGAACGTTACGGAGGTACTGTTTCAAATGGGTAGTGCATAATGGGACTTCATAAACTCTGTTAAAATAAAGTTTTTCAAATTAAGAAACACTGCTGTAAGCTATGAAAAATGTATAAATGTTGAAAATAATTAACTAACAAGTCCCAGTGACACAGTGGATATTTTTGAGGCCATTTCCAGTGCCATCAATGCACACTGTAAGTATGTGGTATTATTCTATATGAATTCTTCTAGATTTATATTTGAGGATACAGTGCTTTACATAGGTCAATATATTATGCAGCAGACATTTAAAATATATCCAAACCATTCATTTTCATGAGTAAACAGAGTTTAACACATTGGATTAACATAACTGTTCCCCTATATTCCTTACTGTTGAACCTCTATCAAGATAACCGTTTAGTCAGCATACACCGACCAGCCACTTCATCAGGTACACCACCTTGCATTGACAATAATTTTGTCATTTTATCAGGTCGACTTATCATACAGGATCACTTTATAGTACTACAATTAAATTAAAACCAAAGGATTGTACATATAAGGTTGGCGTATGATGTGGCTGGTCGATGTATACATATGTTGTCTGTGTAATGTCATCAGATGGTACAAGAGTTCTTCAGAATAAAAGCTGTTTAAAAGATAGGTTTACTGTTTTCCAGGCGAGACCATATAAAATCGTTGTTCAGTCATTTATAATTAGAACAACAGCTGTAGCACTGGGACACTTAACTCTGCCCTGCTGCGTCTACTGCTTTAACAGGAAGTTATGCTCCCTTGCAATGACAGCAACAACAGTAAAGAACAAATCTAACTAATCCAGGGGTTTTCAATCCCAACACCAAGAGCAGTACATGCTTGGTTAATCAGTAAATGGGTCATACCAGGTGTGCTAGACAAGGGGAAACACAACAGTGCACAAAGTGTGAGATTCTAAGGAAAGGGACTGGGAAACCGTGGACAAATGTTTCAATTTATTAAAGAGCCATTTAGTCAATTTGCTACAGCCAGGCAGCCAAACCTGTTGTAGAACGTTATTCTCCTACTCATTCTAGTCAGCATGCCAATAAATCAATAAAAGCACAGTAAGATACAGAGGTCTGGTCAAATTCAAATTCATACACACATTCTCTTGGCACTGCAAGACAAACATCTACCGTGGTTAACACGCTAACAAATGCATGAAAAATGTTAAAAATACTAATAAATACATAAACACATAGATATATTTAAAAAAGTGCACTGTAAACATTTTTCTAAATAAAAGACCAGAATATCTGGTTACTTTAATAGCTCGTCTTATTATGTCAAGAAAAATGGCTTGAACTGCATCTTTCCTATTGTGTGGATTGACTCACCCAGCCAACATGGTGTACAGAAGAACTCCCAGACTCCAGATGTCACAGGCTGCATCATAACCCTGTCGCATTAGTACCTACAAACAGACACACACAAACACATAAAAAATTAAGAATAAGGGGATTAATTAAAAATAAAGAATAAGGGGAAAAAAAAACTTTTACGACTGCCTATCACTGTGCAACAGCAGTTAACTGCACCAGGTAAATCAGTATAAGTGCATGAACAAAGCTGGGCGATACAGCAATAAACAATATCATTTAGGCTTTGAGCTGGGGCCAAGTCCTTCACCTTCATGTTTTCAAGATTTTGATCACAGAATCATGTACTTTTACTAAATAAGTAATTTGTATGATGATTATATCGCTGCTGTCCAAGGAAAAACATGCATCTCCATTTTTGTTGATTTTTACTTCTAAGCATCATTTGAACACAGCAGCTGCCATTTACACTGCGTGAAAATTTCATGACGAAAGGACCAACAGAAACGGCCCAAAACTGTTTGAAAAAACATCTGGTTCCATTGACTTGCATTAAAATTAAATGAGGTTTTTGCCCTCTCCTCTAAAGCCACTATTTTGGAGATACTTGTTCTTCTTTGGACAGCGATGATATGTTGACCAAAGGAGTCATGCCTTGTTAACAGTTGCTAATATCAAGACTAGCTACATACATGCATACATAAACGAATTCACACATAAACTAACTAAGACATCATTTTGATATTCACAACCATGTCAGTGGACAACGGACCACACCACACCAACCTCAAGAGAACAGCCATCCAATTAAGCATGGCATGATACTGACAAAGTGCAATGTTTGATAAAGCTGTCAGATATCACACTGATGATATTAGAAGCGATAAATCACTGTTATAATAGCATGTCTCTGGCTTGATGTATGCAAGTGCACCATTTTTTAATGTGTAAACAAAAAACTAATTAACACCTCCTTCAAACAAACAGCAAAACACAACATTACAAAAGCACCGTTCACTATTGTATAAAATAAAAATAAGTGAAATACTAACAGCTTCTTCCATCAGAACTGCAAGCATATTCTTTGTGCACTGAAAGACTGAGAAACAGTCAGCATTTCCTCAATAGCTTTTTTTAAAACACTACAAAACAAAACAAATATTTTTCTTAAAATTCTTTATTTTTATAAAGGCACACAATAACAAATATTTCATTCTACTGTTTTGTATAGTTATTAAATATTGAGGTGTCAGACACATAGGTTATATGTAGTTTAAAAATGATGATGTTCATGCTTTTGGACGAGTGTAGTTAGACACTGTGTTCTTAGGCGGTCTAGGACTCTTCATTTTAAAGGGGGGGATAAACGTCAGTAGTCCCGTTGGCTAACAGAGAAACAGGAGAGCCCGAGCTAGCCTGTGTGCTGCATGCTACTGTTTTAAATACAATTTAATGTCTCTGTCTTCGGTTGGCTGAATGGCTAAATGACTGTCTCGAGGGAAAGCAGGGTTCAATTCCAATAAGAGGAAAGCACTCACTGAGCTTTAACAGTTTGTGCCATCTCTCTGTCACTGCGAGCTTGAGGTAATTTGATCTATTCTGTCATCGGCACTCTCATGATGTGTTTATCGCCGAAGCTCATGTTGCGGTAACAATAAAAATAAATAAATAAATAAATAAATAAATACAATTTATTGAGTAGCCCTATACCAGATCACCCCATTTCTCACGTTTTTGATAATCTGTCACATTTAAATGTCTCATATCATCCAACAAATTTTAATATAACATAAATAACACAAGAAAACAAAATGCTGCTTTACATAAATTATTCAATGTATTGAAGATAAAGATTTATTCAGAACCCACACCATCCACATAAAAAAGACAAAGACAATTGCCCCCCTAAATCCAATAACTGGGCGTGTAATCCTTGGCAGTAACAAGTGCAAACCATAACTTAAATAGTAGTAGTTTACATTCCTGTGGAGGAATACTGGGAACTCTTCTTTGCAGAACTGTTTTAATTCCGGTACACTGGAGGTACACTTGTATGAACTAACCATTAAAGGTCTTTTAAAGAGACTCGAGTCAGGAGTTTGACTCAGCCTCTCCAAATCCTTCATTTTGTTTTGAGCCATTCAGAGGTGGACTTGCTTGTGTGCATCGGATCACTGTCCTACTGCGTAACCCAGCGGCGCCTGGGCATTAGGTCACAAGCTGACAATCAGACATTTTCCTTCAGGATATTCTGATAGAGTGCAGAATTTTTGTTTCCATCAATTATGAAAGTTGTTCAGACCCTGCAAAGCAAAACAGCCTCAGAACATCACACTACCACCACCATGTTTGACTGTTGGTATGATATTCTTATGGCGGAATGTGGTGTTCGCTTTATGCCTTGGGCCCATGTCTTCCAAAAAGTTTCATCTTTGATTCATCAGTTCCCAGAAGCAGTAATCATGGCCAGGTGTGGTAGTGAACTTCCAGTAGTCAACTGAATTAAGGCTAAGGGGCTAAACCTAAGGGGCCAATGACTTTTCACATGGGGCAGGTAAGAACAGCAGTTTTAATTCAATAATTGAAATTTCCATTTCAAAACAGGATTGTGTTTACTTGGGTTCTCTGTCTAATATTAACAGTAGTTTGATGATCTGAAATATTCAAGCGTGACAAATCTGCAAAAATTAGAAAGAAGGCAAATACTTTTCCACAGCACTGACACAAAGAGTCTAGTTTTGTCATGAGCTGATTACACTGAGAATCTCTCTCTCACCTCAGGCGCCACAAAGTTGGCAGTGTAACAGGGTGTGAGCAGCAGTCCATTGTCTCCTCTCAGCTGCTTGGCAAAACCAAAGTCGCAGATTCGGATCGAATCGGGGTTCCCTGAATCATCCATGTAGAGAATGTTGCTGGGCTTTAGGTCCCTGTGGACCACCTGTAGGAGGAAATGGAAACAATTAACATAAAAAGAGTGAGGGATCTGCTTATTGTTAAGATATATGTCCAGTGTAAGTACACTGAAAGCAAGTCTGGATGACTCTTTATATTAAGTACTAACATGAAGTAATGCAATAGTTAACATGAAGTAATATATCAACGATGGTTATAATGCTTAACTAATCTAAGTACAACTACATGTTTACATGTTAAGTAGGCAAGTAGTCCTGTTGTTACATGTTTCATTAGTTAACCATTATTATTGTATTACTTCATGTTAACTAAAACATTACTTCATGTTAGCTAGTCAAAGCTTGATGTAAAGTGTTACCCAAGTCCATACAGACTATACAGAGGACTATGTGAACATTTAAAACATCTGTGTGAAATTTCAAGCACCAGTACTACCTCCTTTTTATACTGACTTCAAATCACTATTCATATTAGAAAATGGGTAATGTTAATTACAGCTTAAGCAATATGGAAATGTAACTATGTAATTATAATATATAAATACACATTTTGTGGCACTAAAATGTGTTAATTGATAATATTAGCTGGTCTAATGTAGTGTTGTCAGAAATTAAACAAAGCACTGAGAGTTTTATTTAAAAGTGCTTTACTGATATGGCAGTAAATTGTGAATTGCCAAACATGACAGTTCTAAACTGTCATATCTTAAACCAGAATAAACAGCAAAAGGCCTTTTAGAAACAGTCCTAAATAAAAAGATTGCAGCAAATGGGGAGGAGCTTTACTGAATTCTTATTGGTCTTATTGGTTACTAGTAATTTGGTTTTGTTTTTTTTAAACCTCTTCATAGGTTTTTGCATCACTACATTATCAACATGCAGTAGGTGTGGATGTATTAAATAATTTTGTTAGTTGTTTTAACCATGACTGTGTTCAGTTTGCTAGTGCATCCTGCCATGCGGTGTTAGAAATGAACAAGTGCTGGTTGAAAGCTTTGCTATATATAGTTATATAGCTATATATAGCTATAAAGTGTCCAACTCTACCAGATGAGAAATGCCTTTTCGCTATAAGATTAAAAACACTAAATGTTAGTGCTTTATCAGTGCTAATATCAATTCATCTGCACATCAATATCTGTCCATATTAATGGCAACAATATACGATATGATCCTTTTGTGCTCTGGTGTGTACAGTGCTCATTGCTGATTCTTTATTTGTCTCACCCCTTGGCAGTGCAGGTAGTCTACTGTTTTGGTGATGGTGTAGAGGACAGCACTAGCCTCTCGTTCTGAGAAGAATTTCTGCCTGAGAATCTTATCCAGCAGCTCCCCTCCCTTCATTAACTCTGTAACCAGATAAACAAATCTCCCCTCGTCGTACACCTGGGACACACAGAAAGAGGTAACACAACAGTGAGCTCAGTCATGCTCTGGTGCACACAGACAGATCTACACAGATGAGGCCTGTAGAGGTGAAGTGGGGACAGAGACTCACATCTTTCAGTGTGATGATGTTGGGGTGCTGCCCGTACCGCATGAGAATCTCTATCTCCTCCGATGGGTCCCGCTTGCTTTTGTCAATAATCTAAATTAAAATGAGGGCCGCAGAAAGACATTAGCATTACAATTAAAATATGAGCTACACTACAACAAACTAAAAATGAAAATTCTAAATGCAATCCAATTTATTTATATTACATATATTCATCTCTGCTAATGCAAAAACATACTTGTTTATGTAAAAAGATTATATAGACTTCATCTACAGTTTAAAAAAAAAAAAATCCAGCTTTGGTAAACAAATTATTGAACAGCATAATAAAAAGAGTAAGGAAACTGATTACACAGTCTTTGCTTGGATTTTACTGCCCTCTACTGGCTATGACTAATGAATGTCACACTATGCATTTATTTTCATCAAAGTGACATGTTAAGAAAGACCTTATTTGTGTGTGGAATCTCACCTTGACAGCAAACTCCATGGCGGTGACTCTGTGAATGCAGCGTTTGCATATGGAGTAGGAGCCCACGCCAATATCCTCCTTGAGTTCGTACACATCAGAGAACTGGGCCGTTCCACTGTGCATCTGTAGCGATTAACAGGCCATATCAGTTATGTACCGTTTAAAGGCCTAGTATGTCGAGGTCTCACAGTTTATTTCTGCAACGTTTTTCCTCAAAACCTCCCACTCTAGGTGGACACAAAGTACTCCAACTCTATACCTTTTTAATGTATCTGTAAATACACCATTAATTTGCAGACTAAGATCTTTCAGTTTACTTTCATTCTTAAAAATGATCGTTGCTATCATAATACTGTATAAGACTTGAAGATTTTAAAAATCATGTTGTGAAGTATTCAAGGCCTTTCCAAGGACCTGCTCCCTCAAACAGAAAAGAACTATATCTTGACAGACAATAAAATATTCAAATACTCAGCATATCTGGAAATTTCCATTTAATGATTTTACAGAATTTAGCTTTTTAGAATTTAGAATTTAGCTGACCAATAAATGCATATATGTATTTATATTCCCTGGTGACACTCTGCTAGATGTAATGTAATGTATTTTTGTATATTTACAACTGTATTTACAGTTGCTGCTAGCTTTGTCTTCATTCTGGTTTTCAGAAATTAAAACATGCTCAGTGGGCATGATTGAGCCGGACAGTTAAGAACACCACATGCTTGGGCCTGAAAAAGTTTAATCATATTTAATAAAATTCGCTTGGAGCAGTTAAGAGGCTTGTCTACTTCAGAATTTATCCAGCTGCCTTCACTGTCAGTCAATATAAGACAAATGAGCAAGTTCCTCTGGCAGATACGCATGCCTATATGTCTTTTACCAAATTTCAGTATCGAAGTTAGAATGCTGTTAATCTAGACTACCAAGTTGAATGCATGATATTAACAAAACTGTTTCTTGATTATATCTGCTTCTAGATCACTCATCTTTGTTTTAAGCCACACCCATTTAAATTATTGTAAGGAATAAAGCTATTGTTTGGAAATTACTGTATGAATCAGAATATCTGTATTACACTTTGCATCAAAGAGAGATCAGCAGACAGAAGGTAAAGCAGCAGACAGAAGGTTTCTGAACACTTCTAAACTACATCATCAATAAGGATTAGTGTGCCCGTTCCAGAAGCAGATGTGCAAGCCCAAGCCTTGACACCATCTCCAACTTGCTTGACCGATGAGCTTGTACGTTTTCTTACTGCTGATGAGTGGGTTGCATCTTGTGGCTTGGCCTTTATGGTTCTGCTCTTGAAGTCTTTTTTGAATCATGGAATGTGATACCTTCACCCCTGCCCTATGGAGGTTGTTGGTGATGTCATGGATTGTTGTTTTTGGTGTTTTCTACGCAGCCTTCACATAGTTTCTATCATCAAACACTGCTGACATGTTCACTGTCTGGTTACTAGTACACCAGTAGTTTCATTTTTTCTAATGATCGATTGTCTTATATTTATCATTTAATCTAAAACCCAAATGTCTTCAGAGTATAGCAAAAACAAGAACAGACATTCCTGATCAAATACTTTAGGGTCAATGGTAATGCCTGGCTGCTGCATTACTATCTTTATGGGAAACGTTGTCTCTATGTGGTTATTATAACATGTTCTTGGGTTCTCACGTTAAGAGACAACAACATTAAAAGAGCAGTGATTCCTCCATATTTTATCCAATACGACTGCAAATACAAGTTCTGCACTGTATTTGTTATATATGATTCTACGTTTATTCACATGTACTCAAGTTTCAGAACTATCTAAAACTTCTAGGTTCTTTCATTGACTCCATGAACTCATTCATAGTGATATCACTCTAATTCACACCCTTTCAAAAAATGTCATGACTAAAACACTTGCTCTCTATACTGACATGAGTTTCCACGCAACAGTAACACTTGGACATGCTGTATCACCAAACTAAACCTGGCATGCACTCAATTCAACACAGAGGTGCATTCTAAAATAGAGGCAGTGACTGCAATAACCTACATAAAAGCAACCCACATACATAAACACTCAAAATATCCTGGTCTTCAGTTGAGTTACTTTGCTTTCGTCTCTTTTGAGGTTGAGGCCAGCTTTTGCCTACCTGCTCTAAAAGGACAGCACATTTGACAGCGCAGTCCTAAAAGTCCTAAAAGACACACCTTACGTGAAAAATGCACTTATGATTAACAGCTATGGAAGTGCAGACGATCTCTACAATATTCCTCAAATACTGACTAAACTTTTTTCCTGTTCCGAAGCTAAACTGAAAAATACACTGTATTACGTATATATACACAATGCAGGTAGCCACTTGAGTCACATGCACTGGATTTTCAGTGACCAAATTGTGAAATTCCAGGCCAATAATCTACCTGTGGTCAGGTCAGGTCTGCTCACATCACCAGGTCTGTACCGGGTTGCACATCCAAAAAAAAGCTACTCTGGGTATAATGAACATGCTATATAGATAAAATTTACTGGTATTGTAACTAAAGCAAAATGAAATTGCAATTGCAGAACAACTCAATCTAGCATATGAATGTTTTTTGATGTAAAAGAGCTGCGGGCACTACAATTTGCTAACGTTGATTTTTTTTTTTTTTTGTTCCTTGCAAAATGTGACAAGTCAAAAAGCAGCTATAGTACAATTATACTTTAAATTTAGGGTTAGGGTTTAGACATTTTTTCAGAATTTAAGAATATCCGAACCTGAAGTGAGCAGCAAAACAGTTTTCAGACCAGGATTAAAGCACCCCCCCCAAAAGACCCACAAATGACTCATTTTGAACCGTAAGGGATGTGGAAAACATTTCACTGTTTGAAACTCACCCACAGGAGTGGGTGACGTGAAAGGGTGAATTCTGTATATATATATATATATATATATATATATATATATATATATATATATATATATATA
>CM067485.1:26981754-27263739 GCA_034552555.1 Semaprochilodus insignis
GTGTAGTATACTAATACAGTCACATGACCAGTTTCCTCACATTTACCTCAGAGCTGTTACTACTGTATCCACTGTTTAGAGCTAGCTGCTGCTACTTGAGATACGTTTAAAGCTAGCTGCTGCTACTTGAGATACGTTTAGCCTAGCTGTTAGCTACCTTTGGCTGTTTCGCTCTAAAACTGATCCTCTAAAGTGAATTCATCTTTTATTAAACTTCAGACCTGTAAATTTAAACTTTTCTGAAGCTCATTCTGATGAAAACATACCCCACTACAACCACTATACCCACATTTATACTCGGAGCTGGCTGCCCAGTTTTGCTCCCCAGTGTTACCCGCTGCCATTTTCTCTGAAGCAGGCCGAGAGCTGGTGAGGCCAGGATGCATGATGGGATGCAGTACGCCATGAAAATAGCCCCCCTTGTATAATAGAAACTCTGACTGGAGTAGTACATCTTCCAGGGAACTTCAGTGCACTACAGACTTTTCATTTGGTGACATACTACATGCTACTTTTAGGCAGATTTAGTACACAAGTAGTATGTAGTATGCCATTTCGAATACAGCCAGTGTTTTTATAGAGGCCTACCGCCCTGCGCTTTTTAGAACTCTACATGCCTGAGCCAACTAATCAGCTCATTAACAGCCCATTACTGGGTTAAAGTGGGTGCAGCAGGAAAGTCATTAGGAGGTGCAGGACCTCCAGGACCAGTGCTGAGAAACACAAACATATATTTGGCCTGTGATCGTAGCTTAGTTTCTGTATATGAACTGGCAAATGAAAAGTATATTTTGAATCTTTAAAATTGCTTACATACTACATTACACTCTTGTATTAAAAGCAGTTAAGGTCACTGAGAAAAAATGCATGTGAATCCCTGTATTCATTAGCTTCAGGAACTTCCTTTCTTGGCAATGATGTCAACCAGATGCTTTCTGTAGCTGTTAATCAGTGCAGTGCAGTTAGGATGTACTTTGGCCTGTTTGTGGCCCCAAACTGCTTCAGTGTGTATTTCTGAACAGCCTGCTTTAGATCATGACACAGCATTTCAGTGAGAGGGAGCTCATGACTCGCTCATGCTAAAATACAGAGTTTCTTTTTTGAATCATTGTGTTAATCCTTGCACATCCATTACAAATAACAAATCTCTTTCCTCCACTCTGTATCGCTCCGATGATGGATAAACTGAACTTTTTCATAGTGGTTGTCTGACAACTGCACTGCTAAATTGTGATACTTCCTTGCTTAAGCAGATGAGTTCTGCTTAGCCTTTTCCATTCACGAGGGTGGACAATGAGGAATAAATCCACAGTGAGGCAGAAAACAGAACAGAGAGAGAGAGAGAGAGAGAGAGAGAGAGAGAGAGAGAGAGAGAGAGCTTTTATTAAATTAAATATTTGTTCTTGAAGCTAGGAAGTGTACACGTCCACAAGAAACAAACATGGACTGAACACAAATGCTTACAAGATGGTATGATATTTAACAATCACTTTAAATCAACCAAATCAGTTAACCACAAATATAACATGTCATAAAACGACCCACTCACTGTGCGAGCTAAAAATTTCTACAGCTCTGCAGGAGGTCTGTAGTTTAACCCACAATTACAGGACCCAGCAATTTAAACATCAAGCACTAGGTAGAAATATGTTCACAGTTTAATGCTGTGTATATGTAGCAAGTTAGTAATTATGTTTTAATCAATTATGAAGCAAATACATCTAATGTAAATAAGCATTAAATGGTTATGGTAAACCTTTATCTGTTTATTAATTAGTAGCATATTAGATTACCCATTTCTCTGTCCTTTCACATAATAAAATCTGATAAATTACTACACGCTACAACAAACAAGACAAACGGAAAACAAAAATCTCAAATAGTTACCTACTCCCTATACAGCGCTCTACAGAAATCATATAACTATTGGTGCAGTAAATGTTAAACAGTGCAGTATGTGGCTTAACATACAAGGCTTTATATTAGGCACATGATATGTTTTTGGGTATAGACGCTGCTGATTCATGACCATACTGCAATACAGAGAAGTAGAGGCCATTTAAGATTCAGTCATGTTAATCAAATATTAGACAAGTAGTGCTGGTTTGTTACACTCAACATTGTCCTTTTAGCCAACTGTTTTGTTTAAAACAGCTAGATAAGTAACTGGCCTAGAAAATTAACTGACCCAGAACTAAATTAGCTGCCTTCCTTAGAAAGGGTCCAAAAACTCTAAATGTATTTACACCTAACAGTCAATGAAGGAACTGCAGGAACATGTAACTATCAGACTAAAGCCACAGTTCTGGCACGAGGCTGCAAATACCCCTTATACCTCGCTGATGAACAATAGCTGTTATTGCCCTTCTTGAGGATCTGACCAGTCAAGCACTGTGGAGAGTGTACACCAGGCTGATACTGTATATTTAAAGTATTAGTTAGCATGTTCAAGCAGCTAGCACCAAGTTGTTATAAGAGAACACAGTGTAAATGCCCTTTAATCTGTACCATCTTTTTGAGCATGTATTGTATTTAAATGGAAATTAGTAGAAGTTGCAAAGCTCATTCACAGAACCTCAATTCCACAAATGTGTGATTTATTTATAATTTAGCTGCACACATAAGTTGCATGTTTTCTTATAAATGTCCGTACACAAATGCTTTCTTGTGAAATTTAATAACTCTTCGTGCAACAGGTGATAGGACATCTGTTTAAAGTCCTTTACAATTATGTTCACAAAAAAGGGGAAAAGAGTTCAAACTGATTTCTAGTGAAATACTTGCCAGATTGAGGTGCCTATTCAAATTGGACTTGTAACTGCATAGTTTAATTTGTTAATTGGGTCTGAAATAATTGCCAAGTTAGGTCCTGTAAGGCAAGCAATACTAATGTTCAACAGAAATTAGATCATGACATTTGTAGAAGAACAAGGCATTGGTTTTATACTTTACAAAGTGAATCTGAGGTAGATCTTCATCGTAGTGCCAAACTACGCGCTGTATGCTCTATATGAAGCAGCAGCTAGAATTTGCCACTTTAAAGCCTTCAACCCACAACTGATTGTGGTCTGGATAGTAAGACTTACAGCAGGAAATGATTTACATTTTTTCTTAGATTGTCACAACAATCCAGTACATGCACGGGTCTTTGAGGAAAGGAGCTTGATAGCCTAAATCAATGCCATTTACCAGGGAGCACGACTGGTAAAGAACGCTATTAAAAGTTAGAGTGACAGAAAAGAAGACGCTTACCTCTTTGGATAAGCGAGTAAATACATCTCCACCCCTGAGAAAATCCAAAATTAAATAGAGCTTCCCTTCTGTCTGAAAGGCTGCGAGGGGAAAGACAGAAACACTGTATAAGACACATGCACACACAAACAAAAACCTATTGATATTCCATCAGTCACTTTTGCCATATGGCGAACTCAACCAAAGCACTAAATTATACACAGCTGAAGCCACGCACAGGATGTGACTTGGCAAGCAAACATGCCGCTTCCAGCAAACAAAGTGGCGACCTTAAACAAATGACAGGAACGGACTGAACGGAATGAGCAGAGCCAAGCAGAATTTGAAACAATCCCAGCTTGAGACACGAGAGTCTGTTTTAAGTTTCACTGTGCCGACAGGCAGGATGGAGCTAGCAGGTGAACTGGAGACGAAAAATAGAGAGAAAGGCATGGAGGTCACGGCGATCTTACCATAGTGCAACTTTACAATGAAGGGATGATTCACTTCCACCAGAATATCCCGCTCCATCTTTGTGCGAACCCTGTCCCTCACTGTCAACAGGAGACAAAATGAGGCTCATCAAGCCTGAGTTTGTTCTAAAGGGCATCTAGCAAACATTCATCATGGAAATGTCTCATCAAAGCACTGCCCATGGGGCACAGGTAATGACTCACCTTTTAAAGATGCCTTTTTGAGGACCTTCATTGCATATAGCTGACCAGCATCCGGACCCATTATCTTCCGCACCAGGAACACCTGAGACCGAGAAATTGGCCTGATTAACTAAGTGGCCTCTAAAAGCAGCCACAACAACAGAAAAACTCTACACGCTATTTGTTCCCTACATAAAGAAACCCTTTCAGCATCAAGGTGTTCAGAATTCAGAGGTTCACAGCTTTTTTTGAGCATGCTGACCAGGGCTGAAGCTATTGTAGGTTAACTTGTAGGTCTTGTTGTCATCACTGTCAGTCAGCACATTTTCCTCAGATCCTTTTCCTGGCGGACTAATTCCTAATTAATCTGTTGACAATTTCTTATAAATTATCCAAATCTTACAAATTTAGTCAAAGTGAATCAGAACTCACAACCCACTTTCCCTTCATACAGTGATGTACTGCACTAGTGATTCTAGTGAGGCTCACTGAGCTGGCTGAGCATCTTCATTCAATGTGGGGAATTTGGAGAGGGAGGCAGAATATTAATGGTAGGATATTAATGATAGGATATTAATGGTTTACATTATTTTTCCATGGTCACTGGTGCAAAGTCAAAAAACCGACAATGAGAGGATGTATTTCAGGAATGCAACAGTCATTTGCAATTTAAGGTACGATTACAGGAATGCTTGCAAGTTCTGTAGATAGATTGCTTTTACAGTAACAATTTAGAAACGTTTTAGGACATTCTGTCTGTTCTAATCTAATACCTACCACTTTTATAGTCTATATGAGGGAGTGTTTATTAATCTCATTAAGGTTGAGGCGAATAAAGAATTACATAAAATTACATATAATTAGAAAAAAAAAATACAAATAAATTGTTTATGTGACTGTGAATACTGACATAGGTTGATGTTAATGAATTTATGAAGTTCATTCATTTTATCGATTCATGCTTCACATAGACAAACTGCATTAAACCCTTGTACAATACTCCTTTAAAACGAAGATGTGAGTGTGGACAACAGACACTACTGCTCACCTTTCCGAATGAGCCTTGGCCCAGGACCTTGAGCAGCTCAAACTGGGAAGGGTCAGCCTTCTCACAGCCCTCCTTCACATGATGAGTGATGGGGATCTCCTTATAGGACCCTTCATCCTGCCGTGACAAAACACTCTTTAGAACAACAATGTATGCACAAACACTTCTAATAAAGAATTTTAAGCTGGCACTAGACACCTAGCATCATACAAAAGAAGATCACACTAGGGGTCCAAATTCGTTTGATGGCAAATTGTTTCTTTCAAGAGGCATTACGGACTAAATATGCATTTCACACTCTGGCCACAAACACATACTTCACACAACACCAAGTGGCTGAATGTCTGATGGCTCATAGAAAACAGTCATCTCTGCACCTCAAGATGTGTCATTCTCCATCTGAAAATGACATTCTGTCCTCCCCACCATTATTATAAAGGCTCAGAGCTTGGGCCGTGCAATGTGCAAGTCTGAATATAGATGTTAGGCAAACTAACCCCCCGGAGGAAAAAATGTGAATCAGTATTCCCTGCTGGCTGAATCTATTATAACAGCCAACTTAATGGCATGCCTTGTGGAGAAGTGTGCCACAGTAATTAATTGGCTCCTCCGAGTCAGAGAGCTTGTGGGCGAGGAAGCGAGGCAGGATGGGCCTCTCGGCGGACTTGACACAACCTGAGAGACTGAGATAAGTTCAGGCCGCCGGGCCGTAAGCACGGACGAAAGTGCCTTTCACATCAGAGCGGCGAGGGGAGAAAAACAAAAATCCTGCCTGCATTATTAATAGGAGAGGGAATGTGCTGGTGAGGCCGGCCGCCACTGAGAACAGGGCAGAATGAGAGCTGAAGAGAGGCCTTCGCTTCTGCGAGCCACTAATCAGCTTAACTGGATGGAGATCTGACCTACTGCCATTCCACACAGTATTACACAGACAAAACAACTTCTCTAAAGGGAAACAGATATATAGCCACTAGGATGCTCATAGAGTTAACTGAGTTAGAATGTCTTATAAGGTTCACATTCCAGACACAAAACATCAGTAAACTTGTTTTAAATTAAATCTGTTGTATCATTACTGCAAGCTCTGTTTACTGGGGATGCAGCAACCCACTGAAGGATTAGCACTAACACCCAAACATGGAAGTGATGTCACTGAAAAACCGCCCACGCTAGTACACAATACAGCCATGATAACATCAAGTGAAAGGCACCCCGCAGCCCATGCGTTCACATACACATGCACACAAGTTTTACTTACACAGTGTGTGAAGGACTCGCCTTCTTCCATTGGCTCATCCGTGATCTGATGCCCATTGACCTAGAAAAGGCCGAACCACAACTTTAGCCAAGAAAGCAAATGTTACATCAGAACTTTAACACAGAGTTCCGCACAACTACGCTGCGCTACCATGACCACATAACTGACACTTCCCTTCAAAGGAAGAGGACCACATATCTGAAACCACAGTCCTCCTCATATCTGATATGCTGCTTTATATATGGATTGCTACGACACATAATAATAATTTTAAGAATTATTGATAATATCAAGATTATTAAACTTCCTTTTTTCTATTTTTTCAATATAGGAATTTCAACAAGAAATAAAAAGGTTCTGACTACTGAAAAAGAACAAAAGTTGTTCTGTAGTGTACTTTGGCAAAGAAAAAAAATCTCTAGTCAATTTGGCATTAATCATAACATAGAATTGAAATTAAACGTATGTGTAAAGCCCACTCCCCACACCGCATTTCATAAAGAACATCACAAACACAAATATAGCACTGCATTTTGGAACAAAACTTGCTCAATATTTGTAATATCAAATATGATATAAATTGTAATACTTTTCATTGTACTATTAAAAAAACATATTCCAAAAATGACAAACACAATAACAAGAAAGAAGAAGAAAAACACTGCTACGAAAACACCCAAAGCTATTCACACCTTTTTAATTTACTTTGTCTGAATTTTACTTGTTTTACTGACATTTTTATCAAGTGATAATTGTATCAAGTGGTACAATTATCAAGTGGCAATTTGGTGACTTGACTCTGACAACCAATTACAAGTAAAATCAATGTTGGCTTATTATTATTACTATTATCTTTTGCTTCTGTTCTAAAAATGTACCATTGCTTGGTGCAAACAGCACAACACGTATCACATCATGAAATATGTGCATCATGACAACCCTAGTGTTTCAGAACACAAGTCTCCAATCTTATCCACAATAGGCCAAAGGCTCTTCTTAGGGTGTGCTCCTGCAGCTCCACAAGCCCACTGCAGATAAGACTGGGCATCCCTGTTTTAGAGCCTACTCTTTAGTATTATGGAATATTTCCTTGCAAAGGTCAGTGCAAAAGAAAAACAAAGAGAGGACTATGAACAAGACACATGAGCTAGGCATTGCTCCTGAGCAACAAAGCCGCTCCAAGTCCCCAGCTTTGCAAGTGTGTCATGCTGAATCTGTGTGTAGGAGTGGAGCTGCAAGCGGCAGCTCTCTGCTCCTCCACAGCCTCCGTGTGGGAGAAAGTGAGGAGGGCACACACCCCCGCTTCCCCCGACCATAGCGATGCGCTCGTTCGGAAGGAGGTGCTGACGTCAATGTCCGTCGAGGTTGGAGGGGGGCGAGAGGCGGCTTATAGTGTCCCGCGCTTCCGCCGCCTCCAAAGCCTGCTCTCTGCCGTGAGTGTGCACCACGACCGAAAACGGCACATCATGAACCGCCTCCACCATTGACAGCTCCATGGCAATAAATAAATAAGTAAACAAAAACAAGGAGAAGCACGTTTTAATGCCTTCACCATGTCCAAAAACAAACATGCTTCACTCACAGCAGAAAAGGTAACGTATAGATAGGATATTATTCTCCTTGCTTGTGAGCCTTTAATGCTGTGTGGAGAGCCAATAAAATCAAGTAGGTTAAGCTGCCTACACTAGTCACTTCCGATCGTGTCTTCCCACTGTTTATGTTTACCTGTGCGCCAGGCACAAAACACAGATTAGAGATTCTGACAGGAACATTTGTCTTTGGAACACACTCAGGTTAGCTCAGGCTTTCAGCATGGCCCTACATGGCCAATCTGGTAAACTTATTAAATACTACGCAGTGTAGTAGAAGGTCCATCCAACAATACTGCTCAGCAATTCAGGGCTTATGACGGCATTAAAATTCCAACTGCATATACTGGTCTGAAAGTCAAAGTTACACAGAGAGACGATGCTCTTACTTTGATGAAGAAAACACTGTGCATCTTTCTGCATCCCTGTTTCATGCCATTAACAACCCAGCACTGCAAGTCAATCTAATACATTCTGCCCAATCCCTCAAGAGGATGACTCATACCATTTATCATGATCACTGAATGGAAATGCTGCGTGTTTTTCAAGACGGTCTCAGCAAAACCAAAAAAAAAAAAAACCTCTCTTAGACCCCAGGACAGCTCGCCTCCATTACACAGGCATTTTGACACTTTGCTGCTTGTTACATGGGTCTGCTGTCATGTAGTGTGTGATTTTGTTCATTGGGAATCTCAAAGCAAGAATGCTGCTTTGCTTCCTCTGTTGTTTACAGTGGTTTTACCTCCACACTCTCAAGAAAAACTATCCATTTTCAGTATTAACATAAAGCTAGTGAGGCTTGTTTAAGTTTTATACCTACAGCATTAGATGCACAGGTTAATACAAAGAAGCATCTAAGCATCTGCTTATCTGCTTATTGTGCTTGTTGTCAAAGTCTTTAGGATTAGTTTAGGATAGCTCTAGTGATGAGTAGACGTAACTGACAAACTATTGTGATGGTGGCTTTAGTTTAACTCCAAACCGCATGTATAAAAGATTCAACTGATGTAAAATTCAGGTAGCATTAGTCACACTCATAAAGCAGACCTATTAATCCTTGCCGATTCTTCTCTTTTCTTTAGTGCGTTGTAGCTTTTTTGTGCAGGAACAAGCACTGCAAATTTTAAAAGCCCAAAGTACATGCCAGAGGGAGAAATTCCAGCCCACAGAAACCACTTTTCTCAGCTGCCTGAAACACCTTGTTGGTTGAAATTCCAGCCTTTTTTTTAATCTGTTACAAGGTGGCATCACCACGTAACACAATACGTACAGGAAACGTCCTCCCAGGGCACACAGAGCGCTAAAGCAGTAAAATACTGACAACTCTGAAATGCTTCAATATCTTGCTCTAGTCTAGCTTGAGGTGGTGAACTTTCAAGATCTAACTCTGGCTCAAACTGATAAGGCAGAACCGACACCATTGTAAGACCGGCCGCAGAGGTGTGAGGGAAGAACTTACAGCAGGAAGCTATTTTGGCAGTAGACCAACCATAACGACAAGCTGACCAATCAGAGCACATTCGTCTCATCAGAAGGCGGGGCTTAAAAACACAGGCGCTTTAACAGAGCATTTCAGACAGAGGGTCAATACAATTGTACAATATGAGAAAATGATTGTGTATTGGGAAAGATTAAAACCATTCTAGCAGACCCCCAAATTAAAATTATGAATACTGAAAACGAACATAATAGGTTCCCTTTAACTCTAAAAGTGCTGAAGATTCAGGATCAGGATCCTAGTCATCGACAGATAACTGCTCGGAAAAAAAGTTATCGGCATTGGGCAAATGCGGAGTTGTAAAGCGACCTTGAGCACGGGACAGGACCTATATAAATAAAAGTAATGATGTGACTGCAAGACTTTTTTTGTGGGTCTTCCAAAAGAGCTAAATGTTTTAGCAATGAAGCTATTATAATAAAATGCCTCACTTTGATTCATAATTAAAAGCCTCCAAAGACAAATATTACATATCTGTAGGGTTAGGCAGATGTAGTCCCAAATTCGATATTAAAAAGTTTCTAAAGTTTCTAAATTGACATCGGAAGAAAAATATCAGCGCACACTTCCAGTAACGGTGCATCCCTACAAACACGACTGTGGATACACGCCTGCCGGCACAATAACAACTTCATATTTGTTTACAGGAGCGCATATGACAAAGAAATCAACGAAACATGATGCTAGCCTTTCAAGAATGCAGCCTAGCTTTCCTCCAGCGGGAACAGAACAGTCTTCAAGCGGGACTGTGTGGATGTGCGAGACACCAGTAGCAGCAGCATCAGCATCAAGACAGCCTTATCTGTAATGAACCGCGGGGCTAAAGATGAGTTTCTCGAGGTGTCGTGCTGAAGCTGTGTACAGGTTGATACAGAACTACTACTACAGTGTTTACAGGGCTACCGCTGCACGGATAAACAGAAGCGCGCGACAGCTAGTGTACGCGAGACGAATGACTTGACAGCAGTGCTAAGCTAGGTGACTTTATCAATATAGGGAGATTTACGACCAACGGTTCTCAGGTTAAAAAGCAAAAAATAAATAAATACTTGCACGAAAACAATGTCTTGAGTTACAGGTGACGACCTCGCTCTACAGTTAGACTAGTTTAATATTTTTCTTTCATCAAACTGCTACACCGAGACCTCGTATAGAAAAGCCATATGGAAAAGCAGGACAGCTAACGTTAGCTGGCCGATTCGCTACCTATCTGATCAGTTGACGAGCTATTAAACCTTCATCTCTGAGGCTTAGTAGCGAAACACAGCTACAAAGACCCGCGGTTGAACTACATTTCCTGCACGAAGAGTACAAAACTCAGCCAAAGTGTAACGCATGCCAACATTAACGTATCCGGCAACTCGGAACCGAAGCGAAGTAAAAACTTTGTGACAGACAGAAGAGGTAAGACGCGAGATAGGAACCCCCTTTTAGCTAGCGTTAGCTATTTTGCTAACTGCTAGCCGCTTATGAACTAGCCTAGCTAGCACATTTCTGCGCTAGCCAGCTCAGAGCTCGGCAGCCGGTCCACCAAGAGGACGAATGCGAGACTCCGTTTTCGTTGTTTTTCTACGTTTCTAAAACGCTCCAAAAACTAAAGGCATACAGCAGCACACTTAACATACCTCGCTACTAACGCTATGCACCTCCATTTTGTGCCAGGAATCCTGTGGCTGGGCAAAAGGCATCATCCCTACGGTTAAACTAGAGCCTGGTGCAGTGAGGCATTCCTTCGTCTCAGAAGCTCGGCAGCCCCTCTTAGACGATCCGTCGTGGGTCAGGAGTAGTTTGCCTGGCGCCTGTGTGCAGGGCAGCCGGAGGGTCGCTTGCGGAGGGTCTTCTCGGTTGGACCATACGCGAACCGGACGCCTCTTACTTTCCCATTGACACGAATATGGCCGCCTCCGTGCTACCCACAGCAACGGAGCTGTGCGCTGACGTAGCTTTGACGCAATTCAGTGTAGGATTTCCCCATCCAAAGGTACAAAGACGGTAAAAGAACCATATTTAATAACAATAATAATAATAATAATATACCAATAGTAATACAATATTGGATTAGAATTATATGACGTTTAACAAATAATTACAAAATGTATGAACAAATGTAGCAATACATAATTTATAACCAAAATAACTAGTAATACTATAATTACTATAACAATTTTATTAATATTAATACAACTCATACTACTAGTAGTAATTATTATTATTGTTATTATTATTACTAAAAGGTAATCATATTTATTGATTAATGACAGTAGTGGCACTTGCTATTTTCAGCTACCAATTTCTGCTCACAGTACAGTGAATTTAAAAAAAAAGTATTAGAAACCAGAATGCAAACAAAAATGAAAATCTCTTTAGAGGTTTTTTTTGTGAATTTCTTACCATTTTAGCCATCTAGACACTTGACCTCCAAGGAAGAAAGCTGACCAAAACATCCAGTCCATCAGCTTACATCCTCTTTCCTGGTGGAATTAAAGAGCTCAAGGCTCATCTCCTCTATCCTGACCCACACAGACAGGATAAGACCCACCCAGGGGGTCTTATACGTGTAAAGAATACAAAGGTCACACAACCAAAATTTGATCTAGACCTTTTGTGTATGTGTGTGTGTGTAAGCTATCGCTGATATTCAGAAGCAGTGTGATCATTGCCCAATACTGACATCACCATAAATAGTGGAGAAATGCAAGGTTAGATAAGCAGCATGGACTCTGAAGCTTGATTTAGTTTGCAGCAAGGTAGCATAACCTTAACCCACAGTAACAGCTTAACTCCTACTTTAAATCTATCCCAAAGCTAGTTCACTGACCCACAAATCCAGCTTTGCAGCCTGTACCTTCAGTATCCAGTGTAACTCATGGGTCTCAAATATTTATTGCCATTTATGGAAAGCATTTTGGGCATGGACAAGCATAATGTCTAACATGACAGGTGTAATATCTTGCTTAATTGGCCTGTGCAAAAAAAAAAAAAAACTATAAATGAGAACAAGATTTCCAAATGTTTTAATTTTTGTTATAGGCTACACAAGTTATCAAATACCTCATCTTTTGACTAATCAAATTTAAATAAATTCTCCTGATTTGTATCTGTAACATACTGTACTTAGAAAAGCGCAATAAGAATTGCTGACTTAAAGCATATTTACAAGAGAAGTCTATGAGTTACTGCCAAAATGACTGTCTGGAATATAGCATATGTACATTAGCTTTTTTTCTCCTACATTAAATAAAGCTTCTAGATGCACTGTGTGTTTCAGTAGTAAAAGTAATGAGATGGAGACCATGCTCAAGTTAGTGTCATTTATTGATGTAGTAATGGATCCACCCAAGAAGACAGTCTGATATGCGGTAAAAAAGGCCGCGGCAGGTCCGTTATTACTTGTAAGCTTCCACAGGCACGGTGTGGAGTGTGAACAGGAGATGAGGGACTTGTCCCGGAGGTTACAGTCACAATGGCTCCGTGTCCCCCTCCCCCTCTGATACAGAGGAATCCTTCTGGTTGGAGGTCATCTCCACGTCCCTTTCCGGACTCAGCCCCAAGTCTTCTTCCACTTGTTGAGGTAGGCTGGCTAACAGTTCCTGCAAGATGCATGATAATCAGGACACATGATAACCAAATAGCACTGATTGGTGTAGGTCAGTGTTTCTCAACCCTGGTCCTGGAGCCACCCTGCTTTGCACATTTAGTGCTTTCTCTGCTCCCATCACACATGATTCGACTTATCAGGTCATTTACAAGCCCTTTCTGAGTTGTGGGAAGTGTGTTGAAGCAGGGAATCCATTAAAATGTGCAGGGCAGGGTGCCTCCAGGACCAGGGTTGACAAACACTGGTGAAGGTCACATTTAGATCTACATGCTTTGCTATAGATCTTCTTTATAACGGCATTACCCTTACCTGCTGTTTCTCTATGTCATTATTTTTCATTGCTGTCAGTAGGCTTTTGGTGAAGGTCCTCAGCTCATTGTACTTCTGTTTTTGGTTGTCTAGCTCGCTCTCAAGGTACTGGACTTCTTCATGCTATAAAGAAACAAGAAATAACTGGAGGTTTCTCGACTTGATTTCCAGAATGTCATCTCAGCACCCATTCATTCTAAACATCTACGGCCAGAATGACTCTTAAGGACTCTTAAGAAATAATTTGTACACTTCATAATGCAAATAAAGATGACAGGGGTATAACCCCATCTCTCCATACACATTTATTTCAGGTATACCCATAATAATGGGTTGATAATGGAATTCCACTTACAATGGGGAAAAAAACGATAAGTACACAATTGATACTGAACATATGCTGCACTCATTATTAATACTGTGGTGTTGTGACTATATCAGCTTCAAATTATCTTCAAAATGCGACAGGCTACAAGCCAATAAATTATAATTTAAAAGCATTCCATCTACATTATTCTTGCACAGAGCGGTTGGAAGTGCATCAAGCAGTATAAAGGATGCCAGATATTAGAATGCAAAAGTAGCAGAAAGTGCATGCACAATACACTCTGCCCAACAAATTGATGCTTGCAAATGATTTGCCCCGTCACTATTTGTATGCAAAGCCAAGAAGCTGTGGGTGTCTGGGAGCAAAGCAGAGCAGAGTCAAGTCCTGTGCTCGTCAGCCAAGCAGAAACATTTTCATTTAGGGAGAGGATTATAGATGAGTGGCAGTGCACAGTTTCAAGCGTGACCGACCATGCATCACTTTGGTGCGGAGAAAAAAAAAAAATACATAAAACCACAGCAAGAAAAAAGTGTGTGTGTGTGTGTGTGTGTGTCTGTAGTTAACAATCAGTTTTTGGAATTGATTGAGAAAGCAGTGTATGAATGTTGATCAGAGAACAGGATATGTTAAGTAGCTCTTGTAGCATTGTAATTTTCTTTATTGTCAGTAAAGAAAAAATCTAATTGGATTGATCTGCATAAATATATACAAAATGCTGATAATTTTTCTATGTACAGTTTTTGTTTATTGCTAAAAATGTGTCAATTTTTAACAATGAAACACATAAAATAGTACATATATTTTTATAACACAATAGAGTAAAATATTAAAAATTGCAGCCCAATAGGAAAAACACTGTGAACTTTATGATCAGTGGTACAACAGATTAACATCAACAACAACTTCAACAACAACAACCAAACATCAAAAATAACTCTGAATATTGTCTCATGCAGAAACAAAGCAAATTTAAAACAGAAAACATGGCTACTGATTCTTTACTTACTTTGTATTCTAAAAGACTATGCATTTGTTCCATATCTGTGGCCATCAACTCGCCATCATCATCATCATCATCCTCTTCATCAATTATTTCAATCTTCTGTTTGGAAGAAATTTATGAACAGAGATCTTTAATGTGCATCAGTGATGATGTAGTCTAATCATCAATTCATGCAGTCATATGCAAAAGTTTGTATACCCTTGGTCAAATAACTTGTTTGTTTATGTTAAGGTAACATTCTCTACAGGGAACAAACTGAAAAATGGCATTTGTGTACATTTTAATTCCAGATTCTGTTTATTTGCTGGGTTCAATATATTACAAAATCTTTTTGAAATTCAAATGATGCTGGCTCAACATTAAGATGTCAGTCAGTCACTGACAATATATGATGGCATAGTCTATCGGCCCAACCCTAGTACCCATACTTTTGCATACGACTATATACATATTCACATACACATATCTGTGTATACATCATGGTCACTAAACATGTGACTTATTCAGGTTTTTCCTTTGTCTCACACACACACACACACACACATACATACATACATACATACATACATACATACACACACACACACACATATATGGGTGACAAGAAAACATAAATCATATTATCATATTGCAAGATGTAAAGAAAAACAGAAGAGCAACTGTCGGTGACTGAGAATGTCAGTGTAGGACATGATCAGACTGTGTCAGCAAGAACAGCCTGTCCACAACTATACAGAGAGAGAAATATTATAGTAGGCTTGTAGGAACGAATGTACATTTGAGAATTCAGTGACAGTGTTCGGTAACCAAGACATTCATGTTCTCTTCTTTTAATTTTTTTCAGCAGTCTTTACATATTATAAAGTATTTAACCTGAATGTGGATACAATACATTGACTTGTTTCATTCATCTCAAAGAAATGTTCTGCAAGAATCAATATGTATTTGATTTTAATAAACTAGCTCAATTGCTTACTCCCACATGAAGTAATGTTTTAGGATGAACTGCCAAACCTTTTTTTACAGTGTACAGTCAAGCTGGAAAGTCTGCACACCTTTTCACCTTTCACCTTCTCCATGTTTAATTATGTTTACAGACTTATTTTACAATAGATTGAGTTCTTTTTTGCCTCAAGCATCTACACACAATCGCCAATAATTACAAAGTGAAAGCAGGTTTTTAGAAAATATGCAATTATATTTACTGACGTGTACGATATTTTATGAAATCATTTATTTAGGGTTAACATATCTGTACCTACCCTACCCTTAGCCTAATACTTGGTTGATGCACCTGGTAGCAATTACAGCTTCAAGTCATCTTGGGAAAGAATGAGCTTGGCACACTACGAGCTCGGCAGACTTGTTTCTTAACAATTTTGCCCATTCCTCTTGTCATATCCTTGCAGGCTCCATCAGGCTGGATAGGGAGTGTCGGTACACAGCCATTTTCTCCTTCCACAGGTGTTCAAATGTGATGTTCTTTTGGCTGTGTACTTTGGGTTGTTGTCATGTTGGAAGTTAAACCTTCTCCCCAGTCTGAGGTCCAAAGCAGCAGGTTTTCTTCAAGGATCTCACTGTACTTCAGCTGCATTCATCCTTCCCTCTTTCAGGACTAGTCGCCCTGGTCCCGCTGCTGAAAAACATCCCCACATCATGATGCTTCCACCACCATGCCTCACTGTAGGGATGGCATTAGCCAGGTGATGAGCGGTGCCTGGTTCCCTCCAGACGTAATGCTTGGTATTCAGGCCAAAAGGTTCAATTCCACACAGGTCTTCCATCAGACCACAGAATCTTGTTTCTCATGGTCTAAGAGTGCTCTAGAGGCCTTTTGGCAAACTCCAAGTGGGCTGTTATGTGCCTTTTACTAAGGAGTGGCTTCCGTCTGGCCACTCTACCATAAAGCCGTGATTTGTGGATTGCTGCCTGTGGGTCACTTTGTCATTGTGGGTTATTTTGTACAGAATTTTGTGACAAAAACGAACTCAATATTTTTTTGAAAAAGTCTGTAATGTAATAAATCATGGAGAACGTCAAAGGGATGTGCAGACTTTCCAGCTTGACTGTATATTATACTATATACAGAATATGATTCAGGGGAATATACCATCCTACCACATTTTCAGCAAGGGCAGAGTTATTGGAGCCGTCATGCACATCATCATCATCTTCTTTCAGAAAAGAGTCGCTGGCTCCATCTTTAATGACAAGGGAAACATACCATCACTGCCATTACATAACATCATTCAATTTTTGCTGTAATTTAGAAATAACCCATAATGTTAACACCCTGGAGATTTTGTTTCCTAAGTAATTATTGATTTCTACAATCAGGCCGAACATAGTGGAGACTACACTCATAGTCAAAAAAAAAAATAGCTGCAAATATATTTGCATCCAGAAGGAATCAACTGATAGGAATGAAACTTAGTGTTTAGGTTTGGCATTGTGAGACATGCAAATGATTCAGGTTTTACACTTGGTACCTGACTGACCCAACAGCCATGATTGCGGAAACGTTCAGTGGGCAGTGATAGCCTTCCTGAGCCATCCTGTGAGTACCAGCACCATTGGCAGACAGCTGTACAACACAGTACTACATGCACGCAGACTGTTACGGCGACCCTTAACACCACATCAATGTCGCCAAAGACTGCAATGGCGTCATGTCACACTGTCATGGAATGTCAGCGGGGCATCTTCAGTGACAAGTCCTGCTTTTCTCTTGGTGAAGACGACCAACGAATCAGTGTGTGGAGGCACCGTGGTCCGTACCAAGATGTTTGTTGACACATGTCACACGTCCAGAAGGCCTGGTGACTCTCTACCTACACCCCTACTGCAACTATCTGCAGGAACTGCATAAGAATATTTAAGCTGCATGAGGTGGATTATCGCAGGACACTATTAGGAACCTCTACAACTCCATGCTGAGATGTCTGGCGTGTTGCATTAGCAAACATGGTGGCCCACAGGATGTGCAATGTTAAGTAAGACAAATTAAATGTAACATGTCATGCTACAACAGTTTTGCTGCTTGACACAAAAGAAACTTGCATGGCTCCTTGACTGTAATTTAAGGCGTCTCCAATACACAGAGAAGTCACAGCGCTCACTTGCTATTGTGTTTGGTGCCATTTAACTGATTCTAGAAAAAAATGGTTCCACTCACAAGTGTGTTAAAAAGTCATTTCTCAGCTTTTTTATTATTTTTATTTTCACTCCAATTATGAATAATGTTTTTAAATACTGATGTTCAAGTCATCTGGTGAAAATTCCTGAGTATTTTTACATATTGTAATATAATGCCTATCGCAGGGAACAAAATATTGCAATGTAATTTTTTTCCAATATTGTGCAGCCCTAAAGTGTAGCTCAATAAATATTGCCCATATCGACCAATTTTTTTCATTTTCGTAACTTGAAAATAACTTTGTTACAGTGTTAGGTCATAGTTAAATAAACTTGAATAAAAGACTCTGCATACCTTCAGACATGCAGAGTGACACAACATCATTCTGCTCACTATCCTCTGCGGGCTTTAGAGTCCTGGGCTCATCCTCTTCAGGGGTCAGAGGTGAAGGGGGCTCTGCACTGGCTATTTTAGGAAAGGTTGCTGGGCCTCCTTTGGGAGGTGGAATTTCAATGCCCATCAGTCGATACTTCCTCCTGCGGTTACCGATCCAGGTCTGCCACAAAAAGATGAACATGAAGTATTGAATATCAAAGGGCTTAATGGCATCTATAACTGCTGATGCGTTTCAACTTACTAAGTGACTGAATTGCTGGTATCTGCAGAGAAGAACCTCATCCTTCCAAGGACAATAAATTAACATCCATATATCTATCTATAACCACAATATTCCTGGACTGATAACAATAAACAATAATAACATACTGATGATTACACTGTATCATGTTCATTAATTTACAAAGTCTTTCCAAAGTACTCTTATTATATGGCAGGAATATTTTTCCTTCGACAGGGAATCAAACTTGTAGCTGGAAAGTGGCATCATCCACTACGGCACAGTGTATTAGTTTACAGTCCTGGAATTTGTATTCGCAAGTATAAGATATCAGTACTAAGATAATAGGTGGCCAATCGTTTACATCAACAGGCCAGTGCCCAGTTTCCCAAAAGCATCTTTGTGTTAAGGTCATCTTAACTGGTAGAGAGAGTGTTCATTGTGATCCTCACTCAACAATTATAGAAGCATCTTTGCGCCAAGATGCCTTCAGGAAACCCAGCCAATTAATAAACTGGTAGTGACTACAAAATCCAGGACTGGAAACTGGATGCAATGTTCAGATTTGTATAACTGCACTATGCTATCCAGTTGAGTATGTTGAAAACAACTGATGTCTCTTCTGACCTAAACTTTGAATCCAATTTCTGGTTAATAAAAGAAATCAATGTCTAGAGAATATTGGCAGCTAAACTGCTGACCTTAATGATTTCACTGTCCACATTGAGCTCAGTGGCTGCTGCTGAGATCTTCTCTCTGCACACAGATCCCAGACTGGTCATGCCATTGTCCCAGTATCTCTTCAGTGTGTATAGGTCCCCATCACTAAACTGCGTCCTGTCCTGGAGCTGCGGAAAAGGAACGATTTAGAAAGGCTCATAACCTGAATGTGACAGTAAGGCATGATGGGTGGTAGCTGAAAGGAAGCCAAAGCACTCACTGTTCTTTTACGGGAGTTGCTAAGAAGCCAGGGAGCCGACATGTTACTTACCTAACAAAAGACACAAAACAGCTTGAAGTTAGACAGTATAACTACTTTAAGTAAAACAAAGTTTACAGTTGAAGCTATTAAATGAGTTATTACAATGAAACCTTACTATAAAGGAATAACAAAAATATGATTCAAGATTTAATAAAAAATGTAATAAATTCTTTTTACTTTATTTCAAATCAGCCAAAGCGTTTACTCCTTCAACTAATAATGGAACAATAGAACAATGGAACAAGCTTATACCCACCTATGCTTTAATAAACATTTACAAACCTAAAATATTACTGCAGTTAAATAAATAAGTAAAAATACCACATATCTCCATTTTTAACTGCATCTTTGGAACATGGCAGCTGCCCTTTACATTATGTTAAGATGATGAATTGGACTAATGGATATCCAATTCCAAATCCAAATCATGATTTTGGAATAAAACCTTTTTACATTCACTTACTTTAACTTATCTAGGTTTACTGGTTTAGAACATGCATGCTTTTTCTTGAACAGTGACGATAAATGAATCAATGCATTGGTTTATATTGGTTATTCTGGACTTTTTAGTTACAAATAAAATGTTGATAAGTAAACAATTCATTTACTAACATTACTTCTAAAAGGTTAAGTGATTTGGAGGGAAAAATACTAACTAAATACAAGTGTGATTTTTTGACAGGTGTGTGGCTTGAGGTTTTAACACTTGCATAGTGTGCCAGACTGCCAGTTGTGGTTATGTTGTTATGTAAACAGCACATGGGTGTTTGGTTGTTTCTGTTTGGTTGTTTCTGATTGGTCTGACTTATCTACAGACAGTTCACAAGCCCTGCATTATTAGGTCAAATTTCTCTACTTAAAACTCCAATTAAGGCAACGTTATTATAATGCAAGTTCTTATTTAAATTGTAGCACTTGCAATTTAAAAAAAAATCCACTCTTTCAAACTGTGAAATATACAACATTAAAAAGATATAATGCTGAAGATCATGGTTTGTTAATAGTAACAGATACAGTGAATAATGTTAGATGTTAACTCGTGTAATATACTATGACATGCTGCTCTCTATAAAAGCCAGCAGATCTACCAGACAAAGATCAGGTTTTAAGATGGCTACTGTTTGTAGCTAAGAAGTGTGTTTCTGTTTAAATTATCATAAACATCAAATACATTTGGGGCATGGAGACAACAGTGTAAAATAAATCAGCTAATTTAATGAACAATAAGTGAATGTTATGTATCAGTAACTACTACACATACAACAAAGTAAATTAACATGCAGACACCATTAAAAAATAAATTACATTAATTATACATCCCAGCATTAACTGTTTCACAATTTGAACAACACACATATTATGTGCAGTCACAGAAAATAAGAATTATATTATTAAAATTCAGCTCTTAACTCTGTAACGTACTCTGTAATACTTTGCTCTTCAATACTTGGGCTGACCGCTTCTGTATAGCTTTCATTCAGTGATAGATAAGCTATCTGCAGGCACTGTTCATTTACAGTTTCATCAAGTTTAAAAAGTTTTGGCAGAGATCTAGTAAACAAACACTGTGGCCAAGCATGTGTCAACCGTTACTAGCAGTTGAACACAAAATCCCCCAAATTACTTTTTAATATGATTTCACACGTTATTCTTATCTAATCTAAATCTCCAATTAAACAAATACAAATGTGTTCTTGGTGATCTGAATTCCATTTGAATGTGCATGTACAGTCATTATTGCATACACAGAAACTACTGCTGCACCCAAAAATAAAGGCAACATGGTGCTTCTTCTAGATTATTTTATTTCTTTTATAAAGCTGACATTTTACTATGCCCAGCATGGACATGTACACGTTCTATCTCCTTAATTGGTTAAATAGGGAAAAAGGCAAAATCTTGGAACGTATCCTTGATGATATGTCAGGAAGATGGCATTAGATAAACAAAACTATAATAATAGACTAAAAAAGGTGTGATCAACCCTGAGCTGAAATGACAATTCATTCATTCACAGTTACATGTAGTTCAGGAAAAGGATTACACTTCAGCAAGTCAATTCTTGTTACCGTGTGCGCATCTCAAAACACAGTTGAGATTCTGTTATTTTTTCAAGTAATCAAACATACATAAAACAGCACAAGTCCTATTGTACTGAAGTGCAATACGGTGCTGAAATGAAAACTTAAGAATATATGATAGGAATCAAACATTAACTGCCTGGCCAACAAAAAATGCTGTGTGGATTTGAATAAGCAAATACCTAAGAGTTTTTGATTGGATAATTACTGCAGTGATTCATGTTCTTTTGACCCTAGCAGATGCAGTGAGTAACTTCTCATTACCTAAACAACCATGTGGCAAGAATCCCATGGTTGTGGGAAAGATGTTGTTGTGTTTCAGAAAGGAAAAGTTCAAATGACTTTGGTGACTTTGGTTAAAACTGCACTGTTAAAATCTGAAAGGAAAGCGGAGAACCTGCAACTTCAGAAAAGAAATTCTGAGCAACCATGATTAGTGATCACTTAAAAGCGTGGTATAGTGAAATAATAAAAGTCAACAGTAGCACTCGTGACTACATATAATAATCAAAGTATTTCAATACACATAATGTGAAGAAAACAGCTGTGTGGCGGTAAGAAAAAAACTTCTTAGTGAGGCTAAACAGAAAAAAATAGAGCACAAAGAAATATTAGTGTGTTTGTGCCTTTTTTGGCTAGGCAGTGTATTTTGTAAGTATATTTTTATTACAAAGTGGTGTATTAAACCAAAGGTTTACTAATAAACCATGCATAACAGTGAACTGTGCTAGTCATTACTGTACCTTGAGGGTGGGTATTCTTGTCGGAGAGGTCTGTGAGAAGAGCCTGAATGGATAACTGTCACGAGAAGCTGTACCGAGTAGTAACGAACTGTTGGTTTGGCACCCTTTTTCTCCAAACAGGGCAGAGTTTGGGGAACTAAGCGATGCAGTTGACTGGTTCCTTGCCGTCACAGTGTACATACCCCGGCTATCAATCAAGGAAGGTCCCCCTGTCGAGTTCCTGTTGCTTTCCACTGTGCTAACACTGCTACTGGCAGACTTGCTGAGCTGAATCTGGGCACCCATGTTAGCCAGCTCCTCTTCTCTCGAATACTCATCCTCCACGTCCCCTGTTTCCATGGCAATCGAAAAGGTCTCTGACGTATCAGGTGGGTGTGGCTTTTTCGAACTTCGATCTTGACTAGTTCCAGGGTTGGATCGTTGCGAGGCTTCACCCAACCCGGCAATGGTGTACACCTGCTGGATCCTAACCCCACTATCTGGAGTACTGGCTGGGGGGCTGTTGCGTACAGGCAAGGTTTGTGTGTGCGAAATGCTTGGCCATGACTGGTTCTGAGGTGTTCCATATTGCTTTGCCCAGTTTGGGGGGACAGTAACCTGTTCTCGAGGTGAGAATGTCCGCCTCATCTGGCTGAACATCAGGGCACTGGAGGTGGGGATGTGTGGAGCTTTGCGCTGGAGGGCTATCGCAGCAGAATGGAGAGAGACCGCGTCTGGGTGTAAGGCTGGACGAGCCTGTGGACTCGGTTCACGATCGGACTGTAAGGGCATTGCTTTTGGCCCTGTTCGGCTCTGAGATAAAGAGTCTAGGCGGTTGGCGTTGCGCAAGAGAGAGTATGTGCCCGTCACTATGACATCGTTATTATTGTTGGTTCCACTACCACTGCTGAGTGGTGAACAGGAGGAGGGGGAGGAAGAGGAAGAAGGACATGAGGCTGGTGGGGGCAAGAGGTGAGCCACAGTCGGACCACGCTGGACAGCTCGCACGGCAGCCATCTCTGCTGTTAATACTGATCCAGCAACAAGAGCCCCAGCTGGCCCAGCAAGGGCATGATTAGACAGACCAGCCACTCCATTCTTATCTACCTTGGAGGCCAGTTTCCGTCTTTTGTTGCCTACCCATGTCTAAAAAGACAAAAATAAAAAATTAATAAATG
Source organism: Semaprochilodus insignis (assembly GCA_034552555.1). NCBI lineage: Eukaryota > Metazoa > Chordata > Actinopteri > Characiformes > Prochilodontidae > Semaprochilodus > Semaprochilodus insignis. The sequence goes on from CM067485.1 coordinate 27,004,988, forward strand.
CATGACATGACAGTTTCAGCAAACAAAGGTTAACACAATGTTCCTCTTGCCCCATGTACTCAATCATGACATGTTTGATGCTTGTTTGCCTTTTTAGCACCTAAGTTATGAGGCTGATTAAAAAAAGAGCTTAAAAAAAGACAAAACCAGCATGTGTACTGCAGCATGTGTGCTCCTTCGTAGATGACTGACAGGTGCAACTAATTTGGGGAGGAGCACCAGCAGCATGAAGACTCCCCAGCATGCGAACTACATTTGAGGTAAGTACAAATGTTTTCCAACCTATTAATTTAACTTGTATCAACTCTAAAGGCAAATGCATAAAAAAACAATGTGTAAATGCCATCTAAAAAGACTGAAGCATCAAGGCTGCATATCTCAAGTCTGAGATAGCATCATCTGGGCCTGGACTCCTTGAAGTGCAGTGAACACTCTGGGTGTTACTACAAATCAAAAACAAAAGGAGCAACGAGTTGATGACTGTCCCTGACCTTACCATTAGACTTGACCTGTAATGTTCACTGAACACATGGAGGCTTACCCTGACCACACTGAAGTCAAGTTTGGTCTCCTGGGCACACTGCAGAATGAGTTGGAAGCAGCTCTTGCTCTGGTTAGTCATGCCATTTTCATAGTAGCGTTCAAGGATGCGCTGCTGTTCAGCAGTGAACACTGATCGCAGGTTCATCTGAGGAAGAGGTGAAGAAAACAAAAGCAAAATGAATAAAGCCTGTTGTATGGGAATATTCCTAGCCTGGGGCCTGAGAAGTGTTTAGCAGCCTGGATGCACTGAATGCAGTCTTCTACAGCAATGGTCCACAGCTCAGGTTCCACCCTGTACATTTTAGTTTATTGTCTGCTCCAAAACCATCGATTCGACTACTGACCAAATAAAAGAGCCATGCCTGAGTTTACATTGGTGTGTTAGAAAAAATGTACTTGCATGTACTTGGTTATCATGTGTCAAATAGAAAGATAGATAGATAGATAGATAGATAGACAGACACTTTATTGATCCCAAAGGAAATTTCACAGCCAGTAGCAGTCACACAATACAGCACAGTAATACAATACAATAATAAGGGTGGTGCAGTGTGATGTGGTGTTGAAGTAAGTACCGGCTCAGCAAAAAAATCATAACTATAATGGTTGCAAATGAATTAAATCAACACAATTTTTGGCAAAACAAGCGATTGTGTTGATGCATCACATTTTACTAACGTGCAGCCGTTTGACACATTTAAATCATGAATATTTTTTGCCTTCCAGGATCAGGAACCAGGCCAAGAACCGCAGTTCTACAGCATTTGGACCAAAATCAAGACGGCACATTTTAGATACAAGCAGACCGTTTAAATCATTTTTAAACCCAGGCACATCTTTTTGAAGTTTTATTTGTGAATAGCTTATACATTTCTTCCACATACTCACAGTCTGAATACTCCGCTTCTCCTGCCATGTTTCCATGCTTCTGGTGAGGGAGAGGTGAAGGAATGATCCAGGCGACCAGCAGGCCAACTAAGCTCAACTGAGCTCTAACATAAAGCACACAAGCGCTGCCACTGTATGCAACCGCTCAGGCAAGCCATTCAGCATGCATGAGATCACAAATTAGCTACCTTTCACTGATTTGATAGGATAGTTGTCTTTTTCAACCTAGGAAAGTTTAGCTACTGTTTGGCTGGGTCTCATGACCGATATGATTCCGTGCTGCTATCTGATGGGGGCTTCCTCACCATGTAGCATGGTCTGACTTTTGGGTGGTGTTGAGTTGACTTACTGTCTCTGGCCAAACAGAGTCTGGAAGACAAGAGAGGGAATGACAGTAGCTGCACACTAGAGAAAAGGCATTTCCTACTACTGAAAGCAATTTTGTAATAAATCAGCATTTGAATAACGTTCATGTACATTTGCTACATAAACGCCTTCATGAGTAAGAGATAGTTTCAATGAAGTCATTTTTATAATTTTTTATAGAATTCGAAACACTTCTCATTAGTCCATCTTATTCTGTGAAAGTTAAAAAATGATTAGAAACCTCTGTTCAGAATGTATCATCTGATACTGATAAGCTAAATAATATAATACAACTGTAAACGTTTTCGTTCGCTTCTTTATTGAATGTAGCCCACGGGCCTGTGCAGTGTTCAAAACCCTTCGTTGGCTTATAATATACAGCCAACTAACTGTATCATAAAGTACAATGCAGCCCAACTCCATGTAAGTAATAGTGTAGCTCTGTAGTTTTGTTCGTGAACCCTGCTTCTTTAACCTGTTCAGCATGAGTGAAACAAAGGCGGACAGCAGGCTAATCCTACTAAGTTAACTTGACTGGTTCGCTACTGATGCAGTAGCGTTTAGCCACAATGCTAAAAACATTGTACCGCAGCGGCGGATAGTCCGTGAAATATTCGGTAAAATGCGCCTCAGCGGTTTAAAAATCCTATCATCCCCTCACTGCGCTTATTTCTGCTATACACGAAGGTAGCTAATTTGATGGGGTGAGACAATACGCTCTGTTTCATGTATTTGCAGTCGGCGTTTGTAGCTATAGCTGGGACGCTGCTTCACAGCACTGGATTAAGGAGGGAAGGAGGCATCGCAAGGGTTATTGGTTTTTTTCCTCCGTTTCGAAAAGCCTCAGTGCGCATGGCTCGCGTATGAAATAATGATTACATCTGAAACACAATTGATGAGGAAAACGCGAATCCACCCTCCCAGTTCCCCGCAAAGGGTGAAACAAAAAAGCTGGCCGCCGGATTCCCAATCCCTGAACGGCAGATTCTAACGCAACTTTGCCGTGACTAAAACAAACCAGCAAATCACGTTAAAGGCGCATTTCCATCCGGCACAAAAGCAGCGGGAACTGGCGTAGCAGCGCAGATCGCGCATTTCAGCAGAAGCGCCAGCCAGGCCCGGGAGACCGCGCTAAACTTTTTTTCCCCCTTTATTTGCAATGCCTGCGACCCCGATGCTGGTCAAAAAATGTATGACCTAAGCTGCTCGGAGCCGGGGGGATGTCCCCTCGTGTCGTCGAAAGCACATTAAAACCGTGCAGCGTACGAAACGTGATAGATACCTTTGTTTTTGTTGACAAATCGAACGGCCGCCCGAATTCAGCAGATTTTTCACTGGTCCCCTTCGCCAGACAATGAAATCAAAACGTCCGATCATCAATTCTAATCATGATCGTGACGTCAGAGTAGACAGGAGCCAATGGGCGCGCGAGATCAGGGCTGTGACATTTTGCAAGCGACTGAAAACTGAGCGCTCTCGTCCCGCCCATCGCTGACTTTGTGGGGAGACATGGAGGGTGAAAGGGAGGGAGGTCACTGCTAAAAGAAGCCTAGCTCTCGATTTCAGGTCCTTTGAGAGAAATGACAGGCATGGACATGTGTTAAATTGTTATGTTTGCAGAATTAAAAAGGAAGGAGGCCTGAATATTACGATTGTGGGTGTTAGTGATTATTCTTTTGTGTGTGTGTTTTGTCTAGAAATAAGGATTGTTCAGTGTGTGTTCAGTCAACTACCATGTCTGGCCTTAGTATAAGCCTTTTTTCGTTAAACCAACGAACATAAACAGCTTAGAATAACAAATTCATTAAAATAATATCTAATATGTGTACATTTAAAATAAATAAATAAATAAATAGATAATAAATAAATTCGTTTCAAACTCTTTATTGATCATTGTGAATAATTGCATTTTATACAAATGTAATTGTATTTATGACAAAACATTAACATTTTTAATGGCCTTAACAACAAAGTATTACCCAAGCAGATAAAGTGATTTAGTTTGGGAAGCTTTTCCTTTAATTTCTTTAAATAGTGAAGTTTTGTGGTTTAAACTTGCAGACAGTCTATTACAGAAAGAAGAGTCGGTATTGTTCAACTCAATTTATGTGTATATATGCGTGTGTGTGTGTGTGTGTGTGTGTGTGTGTGTGTGCTGAGCGCGCGCTACCGTCTTACACATTCACACATTCATATAATATAGTACCATCTATACAATCTGAAAGACAGTAATTGTAGAACACATTTGAAACTTGAATTTAAGTATAAATCATCGAGTATAGATAAATATCGTTAATTATTATGCCACAAACCATGCAGAGTCAACACCCTGTCCTCCTTTACAAGATGATGTACTTTGTACAGTAAATGTTACTTCAACAAAAACGCCTCAATAACATTTTACCCATAATCTGTGATGTAGCACTGTAGCCACAGCAGGGGGCGCTGCTCCTGTTCTGAGCCCAGCAGAGTGGCCTGATTAAGAAGTGTGCCCCCTCTATATGGGATGCATTACCACAATTACGACACTCATTCGTAAGGACTACTCCCATTATCACAGCGCTTGTAGACAGCGTCCTCGCCTTTGTAGAAGCGCTGATTAATAGCTCCAGCGTTTGGTGGACTTTAATTACAGCCAGTTTCTGTGCTTCAAAGCTAGCTAATGTATCATCATGTAGTCCAGGCATGCCATTAAAAGTTTAGATCATCTGTACCTACTGCTCCAACAGCCGATTTCTAAATGAAGTTATATGGTAGTCCCTCGTCATCGTCATGAGCTCACCAGTGATCTGTTCACTATCCAGTTGCTGTGCTATTGTAATGCAGGCTGCTTTCATTTGGCTCGTGGACTGAGTGAGCAGCGTTGTCTGTGCTGCACCATTCTCCAGCGCTCACTAAGCGGGCCGTGGAGTGATGCTGCAGCGTGTCGGTGAGGAAGGGAGGGGTTGCTCCACTTTGCTCGCGCTCAACGACCTCGCTCCTCTACAGTAGGGGCTCATAGCCGTGAGCTCGGGCTGGCGGGGAGGGAGGGGAGCCGGACTGCACCACCGCACCCGGTCCCACAGCAGTTCCGACACAGCCAGCATGCTCTGAACCCTTTCAGTGATTTTTTTCTGACAGCTTTTACCAATGCGACCACCGAGCCCACCCCGTCCAGCGAGAGTCATCCGTATGCTTCGGTGCTGATTCAGAAGACCGCTGTGACATCGATTATGGCACTGGTAATGGAACCTATAAGCAAATGGAACCCCAAGCAAGTGCTGGACTGGATGAAAGGTAAAGAAATGCATGTCGTTTCTCCCTCCGTGGAGCGATTCCTTGGTAGCCTTTGGTGAAAACGCAGCGTGCCTTGAGAAGTGACACATGGCTCGCGTGCACGATGTGCTGTTATGTCATAGAGTCGTAAATGTGGACTGTAATTCGGTGTGCTTCTTTGCATGGACAGCGTAGTTAATATCTTGGATGATGTGATGACTTCAGCCTCACCCTGGTGGGATTCTTGTATTAAGACGATTTCACCGTGAGTGTGTTATCAGTCAATGGAGAGCGAAAGAGAGAGAGAGAGAGGGCAGTGGCACAGTTTCGTAGTGAGGTTAACAGATCGCTATCACTGTAGTTTAGGTTGTAAAAGTCCGAGCACCCCGTCTGCGATCATTTTAAGTCAGGACCAGCACCATGGACAGCTCACGCTTACCATATATGGCAAGCTTCGCACTCGCTTGCTTTTTGTTAATGGTCGAGCCCCCTGTGAAGAACCGCTGGCAGTTCGCAAAGCAGCTGCACAGCCTCGAAGCTCGGCATATGTATGATGTAATGCGTAGTAGTCTGGAGGCGAACTCACGTTGTGTCACGTTGAAATTACCTTGATTACTCACTGAAACCGGGACTCTGAGATCCATCTTATTCCTCCCAATGCAAAGGAATGTATCTCTTGATGAAACACCCTGCTGCTCCTCTACTCGCCTTGATAAACCTAATTCAGTGTGAATGAGTTGGAAATCAAATAGTGATTCGTTCTGAAACCATAAGCAACACTGAGGCACACCTGCTAGATACAATGGCCATAGCTGTCATCTGGAGAGGACACCATTAAAGCATCCTGGGAACACGGCATGAGGATGACAGCTGTGATCATACCTTATACAGTATAATCTTTGTATGCTGGATTTAAGTGCACTAATGAGAAAGACAATCATTGGAAACCTTTGAAACACAGGTCTACCTGCTTGACTATTCCTGTAGTAGAGCTTCATCTTTGGAAATTTTCAGATACAGTAACACTTAAGATTACACTTAAGTCTGTTTCGTTTCCAGTTGCCGTTGTCTACATTGTTCTCGAACCCAGAGTGATATCAGCCAGTTTCAGTATGGTCATTTATAGACACGTTCTATCGTTTTGATCAGGTCTACTCAGCACCAAGTCTACACACTGTGCAGCGCATCAATGACATGCCAAGCCAGTGATTGGAGCATAAGTGTCCGAACAGGCTTGTGAGAGATCAACATCGTATTTCGATTAAGTCCTGATTGTGTTGAAGGCCAATGCAAACGTAAAAGGCCCAGCAGAGGCTAGTGCCTATAAACGGATGGATGAAATACTATTGTACGCTTTCAGCATTGGCCATAGCCCGTGTCGCATCAGCTCCATTAAGAGACCACTTCAGGGTTTAAGGCCGTGAAGTTGCTCTCATAAAAACCGAGATGCAATCAAGTCTAAGAGTGTGGAAGGGGAAAAGAAGGGTGCAGCTGGACGCCCTCATTTCATTCTCAAGGGGAAACTCCATTTATCCCCCCTCTGCTTCCATTCACGCACGCATGCTGATTCTATTGTGTAAGCAAATTACAGCTGTGTTATAGCGGTGTGAACGGCCCACAGCGCTCGTGCACCTTGAACCGCCGGGGCCGCCGAAGCCGCGGCTGCAAATGGGCCCCGCCAGCCGTCGTCATGGCAACCCTGCCCCTATTTCAGATCCGCGTGGAAGCGCCGCGCGCGTCACGCGCTGGGCCCGATGAGCGCTTCGTGAGGGAGGTTTTCATTTATTCATTTATTTATTTATTTATTTCCACAGTAGAGGTTTCCCTCCTCTGCCTCGTTATGCTGCTGCTGCCTGGGAAATGCCTCCGCGAGCGCGATCCCGATGACGAGCGAGCATTAGTACGTGGCTGTGCTCACCAGTTCCCAGCACCTCTCCTACAGATTTAAGAGAGACAGAGAAAATGGAGCAATAGGTTCCCAAGTTTGTTTGATCAAGCCGAGCATTTAGGAAGATGGCCTGTGTCCTGGCATAGTGCAGTAAACAGTAAACAGGTATTCATTATTAAACGTGCCATAGCAGCCTTTATTCAGCATTTTAACTATTTCTCTGATGTTCTACATAGAAAGTATGTGGTTTTGGTCGCGGTGAAAAATGACCAGATGCGGTTTTACACGCCCATTTACAGTCCCATGATCAAACTTTACACGCCCATTTACAGTCCCGTTACAGTTGTTTTCCCGTTTTGGTGCGCACATTATTAATTTGGTGAGCTCTGCTCCGATTTGCTGGTTTGCAGTGAGACACAGGCTGTATTCGAAATGGCACACCACAATACTGCATACTTCATACTACGGTAGTATGTACTGCATACGGCCCGTGTGTAGTAGATTTAGTCACAAGTAGTATGTAGTATGCCATTTTGAATACAGCCACATCAATCATATTAGCACATCCGGGAACTTTGAAACATGTACCTGCTCTTTTTTGAGGGGAAGCAAACAACACATGCCATAGACAAAACCAAGAGAGAGCCAGCAGAACTGAATTAATGTCTTTGGGTCATTTATATACTATGTGGGGATGTATGTGGGGAATATGTCCGCTGTGTCCGCCAGAGAACACAAACTACACACAGGAAAAAAGTAATCCCTCCAGTCTCCCAGCCTCAAGCTGGTGCAGTCACACCATGACCAAATGTGTCCCATCCAGACATTTGTTTTAGTCTCATAAATTCTCCAGGTCAGCAATCCTTTTGCTGATCTAAAATATTTTATTTGGAATATTTTACTTTTCAGTCCTGCTTTTCAAATACTATACTATACACTGTGCTATGACAGCATTAGCCAGGTCGTCTAGCTTGAGTCCTGAACCAGGACATGGCAGGGCAACAAATCTGAGATTAGTGGGGTTTTTTTAGTTGTTACAACCAACCACACAGCAACTGTTCACCTATTTTGGATCATGTACTGCCAATCTGATCTATAAGCACAGGCAGGAAACAAAATGTAATGAACAAAAAGCTATTTAGTTAGCTTAGTTAGTTTTGCTTTCAATCTCGACATGAAGCAAATTAAAGTTATTTCTTACTATGAATTTTTTAGTTTAATATGGTTTGCCTCAACCAGCAGATTGCAAATTTCTCCTCTCTATAGTCTCTCTAGTGTCAAACACTGAGCAAAGCTGCTCAGTCCTGAGTGAAACATGCAGAACGATGGATCCCATTAAAGATGTGGAAGCCTTGACATTTTATTTATAATCATTTATAATTATTTATCTTATTTAACCCATTTTACCCTCCTCTTCTGTAATTGTGGGGTTTTTATTTAAAAGAGGAACAACAGTGTGTGAGGTTTACTGTATGTCAGTTCCATGCACTTAACTGCAAATACAGTTTTTCATTCTACGGCATCTTTTTTTTTTTTTTGCAATGGGAGGAGAGGTTACAGCTTGTGTCCATATCCTATGAAGATGTAAAAACAGTTCTACTTCCACAGAAAACTGCAGATTACCTTACCTTTCACCAATTAAAGCCCACAGGACACTTACAGGTCAAAATGTAGCCATCCAGCAAACCTGGATGTGGTTCATCTGCAGTTATGTTGCTAATGACTGACGAGCTTTTCAGTCCCTATGTATTGACTTTTGTCTGCTGCTATTTTTGTATTGCAGGAGCTCAGTTATCAAGTCAGGATATACACATGGTCAATCTAAAGTCCATGATACAGCCATTATCAATAACAGCATAAATGTTCAACAGTGCACTCTGTGATGTTAGAACAGTTTAGAACAGTTTAGAACTGATAGTGCAAAAGGAGGTGTGGGGAAGATGAAACTGCCTCACCTTACAGTCTTTTTTTGCAAAAACCTGAAGAAATACACGTAACCACTTCATTAGATCTTCATTCACATTCATTGCCCACTTTATGAGGTCCACCTACAGTACTGTGCAAGTCAGAGAGCAGATTAGATTTCCAGTGAAAACAGACATTAAGTACAAGATTAGATATAACACAGTCCACATATATAAGGAAGGGGAACATCAAAGTACAACAGGAGTTTCTGAAACGGCACAACAAACATAGACAACGGTCACCATAACCATCATAGCTTACACCTTGGTGAGATGGGAAGAAATCAAGCTCCACTTAGGCTTTGGATGTGAAAAAAAATCCACAGGTGTTCCTGTCCATCCTCCCACTGTGAGAAGACAACTTAACACCTTCAATTTAAACCGTCTGTAGCTGTCAAGCTGTTACTGAGAAAACGAAATTCAAAACGAGTTCAAACCTCAAAATAATTACATGTTTTAGGGGATTACTTGGATCCTGAGAAGCAAATAATGCAACCATTTTCTAAGACTAAAAAATATATATTATATATTATATAATAATATATATACATATTTATATATTTAATTACATGTGTATAACTTTTTCCTTGTGCTGAAAAGTTAAGAATTCATAGTTATTGCCTGGTTTGACTGAAATTAAGTAAAAGATGCCTTTTCCTTTTCTTTAACTTATAGGAGGACCACAATAGGTGTACAGTTACAGTGACTATAGCCCATTTGCTGTTATGCAAAATTTGTCATTGGCCACCTACTGCATTTATAATTGGCTGGTTTCACACCATCCTAACTAATTAGTTAGGTGTTTCTAATAAAGTGTTCAGTAATTGTAGGTTTTGCTTGCTTGTACATTGCATATGATTCCATTTTGCTTTTTCTGGACATAGTAGAACCAGAAACATTGCAGTTATTACAGAGCATAATGTCTACAATTATTAAACTCAGCATTATTGTGCATAGCCACCAAGTAAAACACTATCAAGCAGTGTTTTTTGTTTCATTAATCTTTCGTCAGCTGAAAAATTACCATCACTTTGTTTTGAAGAAATACCCACCTCAAAATGCTAACACTGCTAATAAGGAATGAAAGCAAGTAGGGGCCAATTAGGTCTACGAGAATCAAACTAATTGGTCCCCACTAGCCTTTATTCACTGTTAGCCACACTAGCATTTTTAGGGAAAGGAATTCCATTAATTAGACAGCACAAATACAATGATTTACAGTGCAACAACACTGCAAGCTAGGGAAAGTCATCCAAAGACACATTACAGCATTTCTCACAGAGGTGATTACACCATGCGTCGGTGGCTGAAGTCATGATTTTCCAAATGCTCCTGAGGCTTGATCTCCATATTCATCCCCCCAAATCTCTTACCATGTTTATCAGTGCATCACATCTTCATTACTGTTGTCTTCTCCTTCAGTCTGTGTTTATGCAAATGTGTGTTTATCTATGGAAATCAGTGTCTGCCCAACTGAATATTTTAGTGGGAAGGCTCCCAAGCACACTGAGTATAAATCTTCCTTTTTTGTTTCATGCTAATTTTTGGTACAGTAAAGGCTCTTCAGCAACAACAACAACAACAACAACAACAACAAATGCGCAAAGAAGTACAGATGCATAAACATTTTTACAAAAAAGTTAATATCTGTTCTGAGTTTGTCACATCATAGATAAAAATATGTTATTGAAAGTAATGAAACCACACCCAGTCACGGGATAGGTGCAGTCTCTCTCGATTGTCCAATACCATTATGAACTGAAGAGTGCATAAATGAGTCTTACTCACAATTAAATTTCTTACATAAGTGACTACATCATCAAATATGGAATTAATTACATCTCAAAAATTACAGTGGCCTTAAAAAGAATTTGGACATATTGACCTTTTAACCCTTAGTAAACTTGAAACTAGTAAACTTAGTAAACTAACAAAATAGCACAACATCAGAGTCTTTAAGTCATTGGCCACTTGGGCTTGCATGACCAGATTTTTTGTAATCAACAGTTATGTGATGAATGTCAAGTCAACTAATCACTGATGACGTCATTAATGAAATCACAGGCGAATTGAATATCGAACTCCGCAGGTCAGTAGAGCATGTCATGCCCTTTTTATGCATGCTACATGCTGGTTGGAAATTTCACCTGATCTTCAACAGCACTTCAGAACGGCACCATGTGACATAATATTATAATCTTGTGAGAGCAAGGTGGCTGCAGTTTTTGAAGTATAGTGCTGCAGTTGCTCTCCATCTGCTGCATGGACTACAACACGCCTTTGTGAGGTCAGAACCTTAAAGTTGTTGGCTGGAATCCCCAATAGCCAACATGATGTGTGTGTACTGTATGTTATGTTTTATTTCTAAGAATTAAGGTCCAGTATCTCAAAGTGACTGCCACTTATTTGACCTCTGGCAGCTCATGTTTTTACATATGGCCAACATACCCTACAGTTTTCTTATATCAGTACTGCGTAAAGCACCATCGCTGAGCAGTAAACTCACTCGACTAGTCTGTGCAACCCCTAGTGGTTACCAACCCCCCATCCAGGAGATCATCTTCGCTGAAGAGTATTGTTCCAGCGTGCATCTATGAGGCTAGTGCCCCCTACCTAACATTAAAGCATTTGCCCAAGCTAATCAAGGACATCTAAAGAAGATAATAAATTAGAATATATTAACTGGAGCAGGTGTGGCAGACTGAGGTTGGATGTACACTCCGCAGGAACGTAGATCTCCAGGATCAGGGTTGGCGAACACTGCTATATGTGAAAAAGCCTGAAGAAGAATTCCAACCAGACTGCACGAGTACTGTAAAGCAGCAAATCTGGGGATGTTTTTCTTACAGTATTATCGCTGAGTGTGTGTTCAGTGATGGGATCAATTGTACAAAGGCATTTTGAATGCAAACTTGCAGAAGTCTGCCAAGGGAGTGCTCAAAAAATATCCTAAACACCAAAATGAACATGACATGTCTTGAAATAGTCTGTTTAAACGAAATGCCACTTGGTTTAATTTTGCTCCAGACATGTGTAAGTGAACCTGCACTGCTTCATTCATATCAGATATCTGATAAGATGTATTGACACAATCAGAAGAATCAGAATAAGCCATGGGGTTACAAAGCCTCTCTTTACTTTGCTATATAGGTCCGGCAGTTCGAGTTCACATCTAACCACTCCTTTATCCCTTTTTCATATCCAGTATAGAGAACCAGTCATAAACACAGAGCCCTATTGTTGCTATGGAGTTGCAGTAGCCCAATCGATCCAGTCCAGCTAATTACATGTAGCTCTTGGCTGCTCATAGCACATCTTTTGCTGAGTTGAAAGTGGAAAAATGTTCTTCTTTTCAGTGTCTTCTCCTTACAAGCCCAAAGCAAAGTTTGATTGTGTTTGTTTTTATCCACCTCTTACGATTTTGCCATCCCTTGTTCAACTCCTTCATCTCATCGCTCGACCCCAATTCTCTCTCCAATCAGCAGAACCACATTGCAAACAACTCCCATGAAATGCTTTCTTCCTCCGATGAACCACTTCAGTTTTATTGTTTTAGATTAGCTGGTCAGCATAATTAACTGCCAGTGATATCAGATAGTCTGAATGTAACACTGGTAAACACTTTTTAGCACATTTTTAGAATTAAAACCAGATTTAAATAATCTGAAACCATGTTGAGATGGGCTTTAATTATAAATGGTTTTGTAATCACATGTTGTGGTGGTTTTATTTACCAATCTGGTTTATTACCCCTGTGTATATCTTGGTCTTGGTGGTTGTTCTGGTCTTTCAGCCCTGTTGCTAACTGGCATATCATTTGCTAGACCTCCATTATATTGTTTTTGTAGATTCCATTTATTTGGCATTATTTTTTGAACACCGTGCTGATTGTGTTGTTGAACAGACTGGGTGTGATGGGTTTCAGATGGTTCTGTGCTTCTGATATTGAAGTTGATTGCAGTGATGCCAATAATAAACCCTATCCAGCTTTTTTGTCATGGGTTTTCATCATATGCACCTTATGGACCTGGCTTGTAACTCACACTCACAGTGTGGAAGGTTGAATGTTCTCTGTAAAGGAGGACTGCTAGTGTTTGGGTAGCTTGTGTGTATTATTAGTATTATTGGAGGAACTTGCAAAAAAAAAACCCCAAAAAAACAGATGGGTTGTGGATGACTGTAAGCAGTAGGGGTCCTGTGGAACAGTGGAATTTTGAATATGGCAAAGCAGCCAGTATGAGGCTTGGCTACTGTTTCAGGGTGATGGATAATAGCACCGTCCCCGCACTTGGCCACTGGATATGACTTCTCAAATTGCACAGCATAGACCTTTCTTTCAGGGCAGTTTGTAGTGTATGTTAAGTGAACCATACAATAATCACAGTCATTAAATAAATAGTCCCCCTATTTCATAGAGCCATACATTATTGGACAAATTAACATAATCATAAAAAGTGTTACATTTAATACTTGCAAATCAGCTGCAGTCAATAACTGCCAGAAGTCTGAGATTCATAGACATCATCAGACGCTGAGTATCCTCCCTAGAGGCGGCCCTGTAATGCAGCCATTTTCAGTTCTTGCTTGTTTGGGAGCTTTTTGCTTTCAGGCTTGTCTTCAGTAAATGAAATGCATGCTGCCTGGAGTTCAGGTCATGTGATTGTCTTAGCCAGATCAGGGCATTTCACTCTGTAGTTTCTCCGCAGTAGTAATGTAATAAGCAATCATTTAGCAGCAGTAATAATATTAAATGAAGTCTGCTATCAAAACTCCACACAACCAGCTAAATTCATGCAGCTCTCTAAAATATTCCAATGCAACTTGTGCGTTGACTGGAAACTGAACATGGGGATTAAACTGCAAGGAAAAATAACATGCACTCAAAATAAACTGTATAAACTTAACGCAATGATTGCACACATTTTCATTCAGTCATATAGGCTGGCATATTTATACTTTGTTAACTCAAAATGCTATTGCAATTAACATCAGCATACTGTAGTTTTAACTCTGATTCACTTTGGGTCAAAATGGACATGTGACTGCAGGTGCAGTGCAAAATGTGCCTTTATGCAACCTCAGTATGTGTCCACAATGCACTCGAATTACCCCTTAATTCACTGGACCTCATTATGCAAACTGCATGTAGCCCCGCCCACTTACTGCTTGCATGTGAGATGCAGTGTTTAAAACAGGCAGTGAAATAAAGGAGCACATCAACAAGCTCAGAACAAAACAGAAATTATAAGTTTTTTTCCCACCAAAACTTTCAACAGGGGTTTATATTAAGGAAACCTTAAAAAGTTGTGGATGTCTATGAAAACAAGTTACTTTTATTATTAGTGTTTTTTTTTTGAGATTTTAAGCTATTTATGCCGTAACAAATGTTATCTTGATGAAACATTGTCTGCTCAAGTTCTCAAGAAAATATTCTGTTTACCCTGTTAATCACATGATCAGGAAATAAAATAACTTGTTTTCATAGAAACGCTGATTTCTTAGGGCCTTCCGCATTATGGCCATCATATTTGCACCATGTGCTTATATGGGGTTCTAGCTTTAAACAGTGTTTTTCTGATAGTAGTTATTATTTAAGCAGATGTTTAAGGCTTGTGACTCCGTCTGGCCACATTGTCTGCTGCCGTTGTGCCTTAACAGCGTGTTTGTAGAGACCCTAATGCAAATTATGCAAACTGATGCAAACGCTGCTCTTACAACGCAAAAAAAAGGCCTTCTAAATAAAATGCGCCCCCTTGTGGGGAATCTTCTATCTGCTTAATACGAGTAAGTGAAAGAGTAAGCATGGTCCATGAGTTGTTCCACATCTAAAAATGATCCATTGGACCTAATCCTGATACCTGAGCGAGCAGTAACTGCCCTGTAAAAAAAATATATATATACACTACCTGCCTACTGTCATTGTGTTATGCTTTCTATCTAACAAATGAGCCGATAACATTATTTTTTCACACGGATCACCTGCATGAGCCAATCCAAGCCAATCTCTTTAGCGCTAAATGCTGCCTGTGCAAACGGCCTACTTCTATTAACTGACTATTGCGCTGCCTTCAATACTCTTGTTCGATTATACTCTCAAGCTGATCTCTGGAATCTAACATGGAGTAATGGAAGTGCTTTCCCCCTCCGATTAACTGTTTCTAATTAGTTAGGTACAAACTAGTTCATTTTTTTCTACTACCGTATTATATGATGTTCAACTTCTTATTTGCCAGCTTCTTGCTCCAGTTTTCCCATTTCACCTTAAATGGTGTAGCAATTCATTTCTTGTGGTGACTTCTTATTCTAATTTTCCCACTCCACCTTAATGGTGCAGTAGTTGTTTTCAGGCGTCAGCATATTGGTATAGTACCATGTAAAGGGGAATGGGGAAAATTTGAGCATGGTCTGTTGAGGTTTTGAGAATTCCTTTTCCTAGACAGTGTCCGTCAAAGTGTGGGGTAAGGCCTGTCTGCACACTGTGTGAAGTGCTTTTTCTGTATCAGCCAGAGACCTTAAATAAACAGACACTGGTCAAATTCTGCCACAACACAGCTGAGTGTTCACACTAGTTTCATCACAGTCTGCTACGGTAACACCCACGACAGACGGGCTATATTGAGATTTGTGAATAAGTCACATGTAGGGTGGGAAATATGTTATCATAAATGTCATGACACGCTTTTCTGAGTATATGATGGGTAGTATTTGACAGACTGAAGAACGGTATGTATGATTTTCTTTAAAAAAGTGACAGATTTATGGAGCCTTTAAGCAACAAACAATCATTTTTGCAAACATTTTATTAAAATATTGTATTCATAGTTAATCGCTCATTAACACTTTCAATTAAAGCTGAATGAAGGCCTGCTGCTCATGCAATGTTAATATGACTTTTTTATGGTTCTCTTGTTTATATCCAGATACTGCGTACTGAGCTCCATCAATGGTTTTCTTATTTCCTTCATGTGGCCTTATTTTATACAAATCATACTATGTAATTGTTTGATGCACAGTTTTCAAATACGTTTTTCCAAACTTCCGTTTCCAGTTTAAACAATACATAACAACCAAGGATTATTCCATTTAAAGCACAAGGACTTTTGGAGACTTTTTTAGGTGTCATGATACACTATTCAATTGATGTGAGGCAGTTATAGGTGTGTTCATATCGAGTAACAGCTTTGAAAACAGCCCAGGCAGTGAGGTTATACAATTATCTGCTTTATTATCCAGTTTATCACAGCCCTTTTAAAATGTGACACTGACGTTTTGTTAGTGCATTTTGTCTTGTTCACAAACCTCACAACAACTAAAGATTATGATACATTTCCTGTATGGAGAAAGCATTTTAAATTATCGTGGCATTGTTTTTTGCATGCCCACCCTTATTTACAGGATCTGAACTTCCTTCTATTGATCGAATATATATAGCCTTAGCTGCTACTTCACCAAAACCAAAGCCTGTGCAGTGACTCTCGACCTAGACAAGCCACAAGCTGTTCTCCCCTCTAGGGTTTGGCAGGAGGTACAGCAGCATCAAACCCTGATCACCAGATTGAGAAGCAGTTTCCACCCTTAAGCTGTGCGCATCTGCTGAGTCCAGATACAAANAGAATATGTAATGTGACGTTTCATTAATGTTTTCAGTTAGAAGTTTAAAGGTAGAAGAACATTCTGTAATTTCATGTCTAAGTAACACCCATAAAACATTTTCTGAATGTTGCGCTAAGAATGTAACATAATCTATGGCCCAGAAAACATCCTCAAAACATCATTAGAATGTTGCATTTAAAATGTTATGTTGACATTTAATCTTGTAGGAACATTATCTAAAATTATAAACATTAACGTTAGCCAAAGTTCTGGCAACATTCCCTGCTAGCTGGGTCGACAGGATGCAAACTCACAGTCTCCTGATGACTGGGTACTTGTGTTACTCTAGAGCCTTAAAATTACTGAAAGAAAGAATGAAAAGCATAGGGAACTCTTCTTTATCTAAACACAAACAACACTCTCATTCTTTTGGTGAACAACAACGTTCAGTACTGAGTATTCTTCTCCTAAAGATACATTCTGGCCAAAATGAAAAATGTAACCATTGCTACAGGTTTATTACAAACATATTACTCACACTCCACAGCAGTGCAGTAGTAGTCTCTAGAGTGAGATTTTCCAGTTTACAGACCAGGAAAACCTCATTGTGATGATGTATCTCAAAGGCAGGAGGAACTACAACTGCTTTGGGGGTGGATTTGCTTTGTGGTTCAGCTGTTTTGAAAAGTGGATACAGCTCCTGTATGCAGAAGGAATGTATAGTTACTGATAGGAGGCTGAATATCTTATAGCAACCATATAACTGTAGTAACTGTCCTTAAATCACCATTATAACAGATAGACTGGATTATATAAATGACAGTAATGACTCAGCAAGCCAAAAGCTAAAGTTAACAAGGTAAAACAATGTTCTTGATTTTGTTCAGTGAAATGTAAGAGTTAATGTACTTCAGTGGTTGAACTGCTTGCATGTATTGACCTATAGATCAGTAACTAGGCTAGCAGTCAGAATTGGTTGACACCACAGGGATTCCCAGTGGTTGTATGATGTACTTGCATAATGCATACTGGGTTTTGTAGAGAGGGAATATTGGTAAACAAAAAGAGGACAGTGAATTCCATCAACTGGTGATGCTGCACTAAAGAATGCTGTATAACATGACAAAATCAAAATGCAGTTTTAGGCCAAAAAGTACCCTTATTATTTACCTAACTGAGATGATAAAAATAATATGCATTAGAAATAATATGCATTAGGCTGTTGACTTGAGGCAAATTTAGATCACTTAAGCACATTGTTTTATAGTGCATTGATCGTAGTTGATTATGACAGTAATCATTTAATAATTTATACAATTTTGATGAATAGTTGAGTAATCAAAGCTTTCTTGTTGTTCAAAAACAAAAAAACACACCATACATATACTTTCAAATATTCAAAAATATTTTATTAGACCTAGAAACTGGAAGTAAAGTGACACCAGGCCTTCTGGATGTATGAAAACAAACCGTTCATCTTGCTGCTGACCATGGTACATCCACACGTAGATCTGTTGGTCGTCTCCACAAAGATGAAAGCAGTACTCATCATTGAAGATGGTCCGCTGCCATTCTGTGTCACTCCATGACAGTCTGGCACAACACCATCGCAGTCTTTGGCAACATTGACATGGTGTTAAGGGCAGTCATCCTAGTGGGGTGCGTGCATGTAGTCCTTGTCGTGCAGCTGTCTGCCAATGGTGGTGACACTAACAGGATGACTCATGGAGTACATCACTGCTCGCTGAATGTCTGCAATTGTGTGCAACTGTAGGGTCACAGCGATAAGGCCCGTCCTTGCTTATGTCACATGCGCAACTGAGCGTGAAACTTGAATTTCTGGGTGCAACTATATGTGCAGCTATTCTTTTGATGATGAATGTGTGTATATATATATATATATATATATATATATATGTATATATATATGTGTGTGTGTGTGTGTGTGTGTGTGTGTGTGTGTGTGTGTTTAAAATTAAAAAAAATTAATGAGTGTATCCATCAGGCTTTTTTTAGATTAACGGCCCTAGCCTGCATCCTTTGCTACCACACAACTGCACATTATCAGGGCTGCTAATCAAAACCCTGCCATTCCCAAAGGCATTTAAATCTCATTTCAATCTCAGAATATTTTAACACATTGAAAAGGCTGCTACCCTGTTAAAACAAAGCAGTCCTCAGAGTATTAATATGAAATGATGGAAAAGCTGTTGAGAAATCCCTATCCTCAGACCATGCTTTAACCGTGAAATATTTCAAAGCAGAGGATAATGCAGTCAATGACCTGACTGAATGATGCATGCTACATATATAATGCAAAATACTAAATGAATAGAAGAGAAAAGAGATAATATATTGACAACTTTTCAGACCCTACACAAAGAGTTTGGTCTTTTCCTGCATGAACAGCTAAATGTCACAATGTTCAAAGATAAGCAACATTTAGGGATCCAGACATTCAGGTTACAATTATGCAAAATGCCTTATAAGGGACTTTAAAGCACACACATATACATTGAATAACATATTTGTAAAGCAATACTTTACCAACAGCTTATGACAGTAATCACAAGATGTTTTATTAAGTAAATGGCATTGCATTGACATAAGGTGCCTTAAAATAAAGTTACTAACATGCGTAACAAATGTAACAAGCATAATTTCCAAGTGCTCATATGGCAAAATCGTAGTTAAGAACACCATGTGTCCATTCTATTCCTTAAGATATGCCATGTCCATAGGTATGAATATTCACAGCTATTCTTCCAAATGAGTTTAAACTGTGGTTCTGCAGTGAAAACAGCATTTAGGGAAACAATTAAGTATTAAGACTACAGAGGTTTACAAGGTGTGCTGTGTTCTATTGAAACCCAGGGCTTTACTTTGCATAGTAATGGAATAAATATATACAAACGTAAAATTAATTTTTTTATGGTTGAAAATTTTGTCAAATTTTTAAAGAAAAAACATGTTCCACTTTTTTTGTAAATATTATGATTTTATGTGTGTATAACTATTCATGTACTTTATTTTTAAGTTATTCTTAAAATTAGCCAAACTTGTTGAAACAATCACTACCAAGGCAAGTTTTGGTAGCGACAAAATTGAATGTTCAGTCAAGCATATATACTGGTATAGGATCATTCAGGAAGAAAGTCAGTTATGTGTTCAAAATGTGTTTTCATCTTGATAGAATGATCCACATAAAAGTATTCGCTTTTAACGTTAAAACAGTGTCATTTACTTCATAAAGTATCTTAACACCCTGTATGTGGCTGGAATAAACTGTTGATAAATACTCAAGTGTTGTTCAATGCTGCTGTATGTGTGAAGGTAGCGATCAAATAAAGGGCACCAAACTTTCTTAAAGTGGGCATAGCATGCTTTGTTTCTGCGAAAAAAATCTAGAAAATAGAGAACATCTGTTTAAAGTGAAGATCCTAAACACAGATGATTTGTAATGTATACAGGCACATTTAAAGTAGCCAATATACAGGAGATTCTGCATCAATCAAGCTTTGCACTGACTATTGAATTTACCAATAAGCTTAATGGGCAATGGCGTATGAGCACCCCAGTCTATTTGAACTGAATAATCGCCACTATTTTCAGCTTGGCAGATGAACTAGCCTACATGAAATGTGCTCACAACATATCAGCTCCTCATCCGCCCTGGGTGAGCATGACTCATATGATTCACTCATAGCTACCAACCATTTGGTTTCTTTGATGACTGATACCAAGGCCTTCGCCAAGTGTATGAACTCAGTGACTGGCCAGCTTCGCTGATGTGCAGTTTAAGCATGCTGGAATATTAGCGAGAACAGAAAAGTGAGCCCATAAAACAACACTGCAGCATCCAAACCCATAATAGAAAGAGGTGAAGTGCGAATGAGGAAGAAGGATTGCCATACAAACAGTGAGATGAAGTTACAGCAGATGGCTAAAGGCTCTACTTCTGAGTATCAAAGATAACTTGAGATTTTAATGAGACACAATGATTAGCTGCTGAAGTGTATCATACACTAAACAGTGTGAGGAGCTGCTGTTAAGTTGTTGTCGTGATGCATTCATAATAAACAATGGCTGGACTTTGCGCTGGCTTTGCTTTGAAGGTCAATCTAACATATGTCTTCTTCTGGCATATAGACGCTGACTGGTTAAAATTTGCTGCTGCTTGCCCTATATAAGTATGCATGATGCCTAAACTAAATAAATGCAGACACTTACACTC
Organism: Semaprochilodus insignis; assembly: GCA_034552555.1. Classification (NCBI taxonomy): domain Eukaryota; kingdom Metazoa; phylum Chordata; class Actinopteri; order Characiformes; family Prochilodontidae; genus Semaprochilodus; species Semaprochilodus insignis. Next base: position 27,025,719 of record CM067485.1, read on the forward strand.
ATTGTTAAAAGACTACATGTAAACAGACCGTTACGACGACTGCCCTTAACAGCACGTCAACGTCACCAAAGACTGCAATAGTGTCATGCCAGAATGTTATGAAGTGACTCAGAATGCAGCAGGTTGATTCCTGCTTTTGTCTTGGTGGTGACAACCGACGAATCCGTGTGTGGAGGTCCCGTGGTCAGTGGCAAGATGAATGGGTTGTTGTCATGCGTTGTCAAGGCCTAGTGTCACTCCACCTCCACCCCTACTTCAAAATCTGCTGGAACTGTGTGAGAATATTCCAGTAGCATAGGATGGATTATCGCAGGACACCATTAGGACGATTATCGCAGGACACCATTAGGACGACTGCATGTTTCATTAGCAAACATGGTGGCCTGATGCCATACTAAGAGACACTATCTTCCCTCCGAATAGTATTGCAATCTGACACTTTCTTCTGGGTGCAACTAATTTTTTCATGATAATTGTAGATCATATTTTCACTGTAAGTTCAAAAGTCTGAAGACACTAGCACCAGAATTTCCCCGAAATCTGCTGTGTCTGCTTTCTTCTGAGAAGGCTTTCCACAACATGTTGCATTTGCATACGGCCACAAAAGCATTTGCAAGGTCAGGTACTGATGCTAGATGGTTAGATCAGGATCACAAATACAACTTCTACTCATCCCAAAGGTACTGGATGTTGCTCCATCACTTCAAAGAACACAGTTCCACTGCCCCACAGTTCAATGCTAGAGGGTTCACACTCCCCTAGCTCCTCTTTTAATTGGGTTTAGTGACCCTAGGCTCATGTGCCACTGCTCTGTTCTATTGGCAACAGAGATTTTACAAGATGTGTGCAAAATTGATTGTCTGTGTCAGCACTGGGTGCACTTTAAAGTAGCTAAATTCACTAATTAGAAAGGGTGATCGGATACTTTTCAACATATGAGGGCAGATTTACTAAGCAAGGCGCTAATTACCAGTTATCTACTAAGACCTTCCATGCAAATGAATATAGGCACACGGAACTTCATAATTAACATATGATCAGTACAATATAAATCCCTGTTTGGGATTTTTTGCTTTTTTTACCCACCATAATTGTCTTGAGAACATAATACATTATTCCATCATAATACATAAAAAAAATAGAAATATTCATTGTTTTTACTTGTTGTTTTAAAACATTCATTTTCAGCTGATGGGATGAACTGAACTGAAGTTTTGTGCCAAGTGCAAATGGAAACTGTGTAATATTATAAAATCCCTTACTAATTCCACAGAGTGCAGTGAGGTCAGTTGGGAATTGGATGATTTTGAGGCAGCTACATGCAGTCTAGTAACATTCCTGCTGCAGTTTACACCATAGCATGTACAAAAACCAGAGCAATGTAATATTGCATATTATGCCATATAGCTTACATACAAATGTATAGCTTTAGTAAATCAGTGATTGCAGAGCCAGACAGTTTTAGTATGTACCTTTGGTTAAGGATAACTACCAAATCCATTTTTTCACACCATGATGGAATTTGAGACAAAACAAACGTTAGTAACGGGAAAGGTCTTTATTACCATCACCTTTGTTTTGTAACACAGCAAATGAACAGCTACAGTGCTCATTACAGTCATTCATTGAAGTGGACCCAAATGAAAACTAACCCAAATGAAGACGTAATTCAATAATGGGGAATATGCTGTGCTACCAAACTCATGTGAGGATACTATGGAACACAACTGCTGAACTCCAGAGCACACAGTAGCAAGTTAATGACTTATGTATATCCCCAGATTGTTATTAAGAAATGATTAGTTTGTATTTTCGTTTTAATCAACTATCTGCAGATAAATAACTAAGCCATTTCGAATTTTTTATTACTATGCACAGGGATTGTGCTGCAGCATTAGACGTAAATGTTGGCGCAGTCATAAATCAATTTGGATCATAAGTCAATATAAAACTCACTGTAGTCATTTTTAAAATCCAGCCCTGAAGTGGTGATACAAACAGGAATCATCTAATCATTGATTTCAAGTGTTTCTGCCACACCCATTGCTAACAGATATATAAAATCAAGCACATAGGCTTGAAATTTGTTTTAACATCTGCCACAAAAGGTGTCATGCTGAAGAGATCTGAACACCAGAACTGAAAATTTTTGAGCTACTATATCTGCCCTAGTTGTAATTGCTATTATTGTGAAATGGAAGCATCTAGAAAGAGAAACAGCTCAACGCAAAGTGGTAGACCATGCAAACACACAAAATCTTGAATCATGCTTTACTATCTGGCAGTCTGTTAGACGAATCTGGGTTTGGTAGATGCCAGGAGAACGCTACCTATGAGCAGGCATAGTTCCAATAGAAAAGTTTTGTGGAGGAAGGATAGGGGCTATAATTTAGGGATTGAGCTCATATTCTTAATTCAAATAAAGGCAAATGTTACTGCTCCAGCACACAAAGACATTTCAGTTATAGGCTTTTAACTTTGTGCCAACAGTTTTGGGAACCCCTGTGCACAAAGTTTTGTCCATAAAGACAAGATTGTTTGACAAGTTTGCCATGGAGGAAAAGCCCTGTCCTAAACCCTGATGAACACTCTTGGGATGAATTGGAACATCGATGCAAGCCAGGCCTCTCATCAAGCCTTATAATATCCAGGGTGAATTTACTGCAAATATAATAAGTAGTTTTTTCATGTCCTTTTCCAGATTAGGGTGAGTATGGGACAAAACTCAGTAACATTAATTACTTGTCATACTAAATTTCATCTTAGTCTTATTAGCTTTGGTGAGCCAATAAGCATGCTTGTTTCAAAATCTGGACTGGTGATTGGCTGTCTACACTACATCCTGTTTGCACACTATGTGCTTCTTGATTATTCTTTGGATGTCAGAGTCAGTAAATATCCCCACCTCCAGTACCTCACACTCATATGTGGTTTAAGCCACACCCTCACCCTCCCCATGTAATGCTTTTCAATTCTGTTTCCAGCACATGCTTACCCAGCAATCCAGATAAAATCAGGTTATTTGGCGATTATGTATTAAGCCAAGCTTTTAAAATATACAGTACTGTAAAAGGGTCTTTGGGACCTAGGTACATCATTTAAAGCCATTTAAAGCCATTTATTTTGGCCATAATGTAAATTCACCATATATCATTAGAATACCTGCAAAGAAACATCAACACTAAACATCAATACTTTTTTTCTTTTTAAAAAGTAGTTGTGAGACATGTGAGCAAAGTTGTAAGCTTTGAACAACAAAATCTGTGGAGTTCTCCTTCAAGCCCCCAAACATCATAAATTCCAACACTGGAAAAAAACTATGAATAATACTGGTTTCCCACAAGGAGAGGACTGGAAACACACTAAAATGAACATATTGTGGTACATAAAAGCACTATATAATTTCTGAAATGTTTTCACAGTATTGTACCTGTATATTGATTGAAAAGATGTACTTCATAGACATAAAGACCCTTTAAATACCTATTAATATGACAATGCAAAAATATGAAACATATGGTACAAATCATACAGAAACTGCCCTGCACACCTTTTGTGTTCATCACTGCCTTTCAAACAGTGTGCATCTAGGTAATAATTCAGGCTTACACTGCATGCAGATATGCACAAAATACAGTATATCCAGGTCCCCCATGAATGGAAAAACCCCAGCATCAGCAATAAGCATAGACTAGCTAGCATCTTCACTGAATTCATGACAAATAGGCAAACATAAAGCAAAGCGAAGCCTGAGGGCATGCGATTCCAGCAGAGAGAGAGGAGTCAGGCAGCCGGCCCGCTCTATTGATAATCCACGAGAGGGATGAAGAATCTGTTAGTCACACTTCCTATTAAAAAATGTCTTGGCCAGTCAGTTAGGAGTCTTTTGGAAGAGCTGCACTGGGACAGACTAGTGCAGGAAGGTAGCAATGCGCATCTAGCACTATGAGCCCATTTAGTCTTAGTAAATCTGACAAACATACACACATTTTAGGCCTGAGGTGACTCGACAGTGCAGACAGTGATGCAGATTACTGTAGGTGACATTATATCAATGCTTGACTCACTGTATTACAATTTGAGTGAGTTTAAAACATTAGCAATAGAAAGTACAGGATTCAGAGTATTAAGCGAGTAAGCGGGTTACTAAATCAAACGTTAAATGACTACTTTAAAAGGTCATGAAAAATATGTTAAATTGTCCCCTAGGTGTGAGTGTGTGTGTGTAAATGTGTTTACCTGTGTGTCAGCCCTGTGATGAACTGGCAGCCTGTCCAGGGTGTTTCCTGTGTTCCACCCACTGATAGTCTCCAGCACCCCCTTGATCCAGAAGTATAATGTGGTTTAGAAGATGAGTGAGAAAAAGAGAGCCATGAAAAGAATAAAACAAGCTAAAAATATATTTTAGGTGATGTACAAGTTTTAAAATCTCATAAACACTGAATATTAAAGCAAAAAAATGTGATTGTTTATTTAAGGGGTTTATATACAATACTGTGCAAAGGTAGAGACCATCCTTATGTATAATCTCCAGTCAAAATGACTATTAAGTATTTTTTTCTTGAGATATTGTAATTAGATATATTAAGATATATTAAGATATATTATACTAACAAGTCTACTTGAATGAGGAAGGAGAAAGTTAAAATCAAGATTTCTCTCAGTCTTTCCACCGGGAGAAGACTAAGAAAAGAAATTGCTTTAAGTGTGATGAAAGAGTTGCATATTACTGAAGAAAAACAGAAATCTTCCAAAAGGAATGGAAGTTATAATAAACCTGAACATAATATGCTTTAATAACCTTTTTTTCTTTTTTTTCCTAATACTGAAAAATATAAATTAACTAGCTGTAAATTAACTAGCTGTAAATTTACTTAGCTGTTAACTAGAATAGCTGTTTTTACTAAAAAAAAAAGAAGAAGGCATAGTTGTATACATAGTTGTATAAATAGTTGTATATTGTATACACACACACACACACACACACACATATGTATATATATATATATATATATATATATATATACACGTATACATGTATCTTACAGGTTTCAACAGGTTGTAGAGACTTATAAAAAAAAGATGATAAACATGATATGATAAACAGGGCTGTAAATGATTTCATGATAACAGAGAAAACTGTAAAGAATAGACTTAACCCACAACCAATAAACGTGTGTGTGTGATCATGAATATTACAGAAATATCATATATATTGTATTAAATAAAAGTGTTAAAGTTTAACTTAATGTAATACATTCATAATAAAGAAAGTTATGTATGGGATGAATAGTGTGGAATCATCAGAATATAAGCAAAGATAAAACTAAGAAAATGTATGAAGTTCTAGTCTTCTAGTAGATCAGGTAACGAATGCTGGAGCAGAAACACTGAAGGCTGACTCAAATTATGCTGAGTGTTATCGCTGAGCTGTTGGGAATCAGGATGCAATGTCGGCATTGCTGATGCAGAACAATAAGTGATGCATTTTTCAAAGAGGAGCCGCCTCTTAGCTGGCCTTCTTTTGTCATCTCTTACCTAACCCTTGCAGCGTCTCTCTGTTGTGAACTCTTGGCCTCTGCAAGATAATTTCTAATTAGCATTCCAAATAGAGACATGACACGGAAGAAGGAGGCACTTGAGTATGAACCACTTCCTCATCAACTACTTATGTGCAGTCTCTTCAAGACAAAGCCAGAGATACACAGAGAAGGATGTCATTAACCCTTAGCAATTGCTGTTGTCACCAGCATTAGCAGTTTGACAGCAATATTATTTCTCACTCATAGCTCATGGCGATAAGCGAATAAATCCTATCAAAAGATCAAAACTTTCAGTGAATAATGCGTTTGTGCTTATAAGTAGAAGATGAAATGATTTAAATGACTTCATTCATCCTTGCTCAACCAATTTGCAATTCAACTCGAGATCTAACGCTTGCAGACTTTTAGTATAGGGAAAGGAACACTTTTCAAATTCAAAAATAAAACTTTTCTACTCCAAACTTATGCATGAGTCTGTCAGTTTTGCTACTGTTGTGTTGTTCCCCTGTAGCTCCCAGCAATGTCAGGTTAAATACAGCTTCAAATTAACTATTTAAAATAGTTGGCTAGAATGGATTGCAAGTATGCTATCTACCTCAATAACTAGTTTTAGGACATTATAGATTGCCTTTAAAACTACTAAAGACTACTAAAACTGGCTATTCTGCTACAAAACTACTGCTCTAAAAACACGCAAACCAGTTGTTTCAAGTTGTTTGCTTCTCACCTTTAAACATCATCTTTTAAACACCACATACTGCATGTGGTGCTTTCAGACTGAAAGCTTTTCTATAATGAAAGCCTTGTCATTTGAAGCTGTGTCAGACCAGACAGGTTTTTAGTCAGGTTTGCTTTTTGTATAATGCAATGCCTGCAGCAAATAACAAGACTAAACTCTGACTACAATTCTGCGTTGAAGGATTGAGACTTAAGACTTAGGACACTTCAGCATGGAGAAGGCAAAACTTTTTTACACTTTAGATTTTTGAATACAACATTTCTCTTCCAGTCTTATGCAAGAGTCTTGCCTGTGAGGTTTACTGCGGTCATTACTGTAATTCTCCTGCAGATCGCAATGGCAACAAATCTGATATGGCTTCAAATAACAAATGATTAATTCTAGAAATTCATTCCTTGAGTCTGACGGACAGAACGAAGCACTACATGCAGTAATGCTGCCTTCAAGTCGTCCTTGGAAGTTCTGACTTTGGAGATTATGAGGACAACCTGATTTGTGTTCAAGCTGTGTTTTGGTCAGAAACAAAACTTGAGCTAAAAAGATGAACAATTAACAACACAAGATGAATATATATATATTTTTAATTATGAGTAGAAGGTTAATAAGCAGAGGACTTTTATTAGATTAATAATGTTCTTCATTTAGTGAGAAACATCATGTAACATGCTTATGGTATTGGAAGGATTTTAGTTTGGAGTGTTCATGTGTGGCTGCTGAATAACAAAAATACAACTAGTTTACAATGTAAGTTATAGATATAGATATAGCTATCGGTGCTTTTTTGTACTTTTTCTGTACATAGATATTGATATATCTATCTATATCTATATTTATATGTGAGTTTAAGGAAGCATAAAATTATTAGAAACAAATAGGTAGCATGTAGTTTGGATAGCAAGTATATAGGTTTGCATCTAACTAGAGCTGTGGTGAATTACTGAGTGTATTCTTTTAAAGCTAAATGAAAAACTCAGCTGGGTAGCTGTTGAGCTGACTGGCTAGCTATACTTGTTCTACAAATTAACCAACTGTTTCAAGGTGTTTTGCCTTTCCTTTAAACACAACATACTGGGTGTAGTGCTTTAGCCCTTTCTTTCAGTCTGAAAGGTGTTCTATAAAGAAAGACTTGTTATATGAAGCCGTATCAGACCTGACAGGTTTTTTTTCAGGGTTAACTTTTGTACAATGCAATGACTGCAGCTAATAATGAGACTAAAGACTAGATACTTGACTCACACTCACACAAAGTGACTTGTGAACATTTCTTTAGTCTTGTTTTGACAAAGGTATCTCTGACATATGTTTATGAGTTTGCCTTTTTGACATTGAAGGAGACAGAAAAGTCAAAAGAACACTCACATATTTTCATACAGAATATAAAGTGCATGTAGGATAAGCAGTGTAGATGATGAGTGAGTGAGACTGAGTGAGATTGTGTGATAACATTTAAAGAGCGAAGCAAAATGACAGTAATAGCTTGATTTTTAAAGGTTAATTTACCTATAATGGCTTTGAACAGAAGTGACAGAAAAGGTTCTGGTATGACAGTATTCATAGAAATATCAGCCTTGACTCAATCAGTGCAATGAGGAGGCCATATTTTAGACCCGCTGGGGCATTGATGAGAGCGAACGTATAGCAGAATTTATCTGTGCAAGATCCTGAAGAAGACATGAAAGTAGGTCACAGCTATCCAGCCCCAAAGGGCCCACTGGGACCAGAATCAAGACTGTGGTCTCTTTGATTTTTTATTCATCATGTCTTTATATAACTGCTCGACAGCACGGCGAGAGATCAGCGCATTTAAAAACCTGTGTTTGCCACTCAGCTGAAGCAGTGCCACAGGTGTACAGTGATAATTACTAGCTCGAGAGGCGACGCTGCACAAAAGGACAGAAAAAATCAGGGTGACAAAACTAGGGTTTTCAATTAAAATTCATAGGACAACAATCCCGAGGTATTCTGCAGCTAAGCAGCAATTTGCCATCCGGGGGTGGAGAACAATGGGGTTGGTTTTATGTGTTGCGAATTGAACAATGCACTGTTTTTCGTTGCTTCTTTCTTTCCTGACTTCCTTTTTATTCATGCATATGAGCAATTACAGCTGCTGGCAGGAAGGTTTTCAAAGATAGTGGCAGCTGGAAGGCACTGGATGTCCATCTTTCTGAGGAAAATGACAGTATTTGAAACCTGTCTTTTTACTGCTGAAAACAAAATCAATCTGAGGAAAATACCTATCTTTATTTAGTTTACTAAGCGTTCCAGGTTTACCACAGAGATAACCTTGTTCCGGGTGTAATTTCATCTAAATGTTACTCAATCAACTTTAAGAGGAGCAAAACAAAAAGTATGTTTTTAATAGGGATGCACCGTTACCACTTTATCACTTCTGATATTGGTACCTAAACAGTGCCTGACAATACTGAGTACCGTTATCAGTCCAACTCTGTCTAACACTCTAAGGAAGTGTCGGCTTGCAATGATATCGGGAAGGAAGATAAAGGTTACCAGGAACAATAAATGATGATAAATTTAGACTGATATGGGCAATATTTATTGAGCTACACATACAGAAGTAGTGTCTCTCAGTATGGTGTCAGGTTGCCATATTTGGTAACGAAAAATGCCAGACGTCTCGGCATGGAGTTGTAGAGGTTCCTAATGGTTTCCTGCGATAATCCATCCCATGCAGCTTGAATATTCTCACGTGATTCCTGCAGATTATGTGGTAGGGGTGGAGGTGGAGTGACACCAGGCCTTCTGGACGTGTGACGCGTGACAACAAACCGTTCATCCTGGCGCTGCCATGGTGCCTCCACACACGGATTCATTCACATGTCTCATGATCTAAAACCTCAAACCCACCAAGTTTCATTCCTGTCGGTTAATTTCTTCTGCACACAACTACTTGTGTGACTATTCTTTTGATGATGAGTGTACTTTACAGGTGATGAATATCAAGTAAATCCTGATATTTATACAATTACACTTAAAATATTGAGGTAAAAGCAGTGTTATGTTTCAGAAAAACCTGTATTGTTGAATGGATGGCATTTACTGGTTCTGAATATTTTCCAACCTAGGTTTGGTTTACATTTAAACGCTAATTAAATGTAATGTACTGAAATTCTTACTGGTCGTACCTCACCTTAAAATACTGGTGTTAAAGACTTTGGGTCAAGTATTTTTAATACTGCTTCTCTAAAGCATAAAATAATGCAACAGCACTGGCCCTAAGCAAAATTCTGCAGAGGAAGCCTCCTATCTGATCCATGTAAAAAATACACAATTGCCAAACAGTTCAATTCCAATTAAAGTGGCATATTACCAAGTTCACATCCAATCCAAGAATCATTTGGAAACCTTTATTAGTAAGAGTGCAAGGCTGTAAATGCACACTTCTGCTCTATGGCCTATATCCTGTTCCTGACAATAAGTGCTTTCTCTTTTGGAGTGCATCCAAATCCAGTGGTTGCCACCATTACATGAGCAGTGCTGACATGGCCAGCATGATGATGCTTGATGCTTTCATGTTTCTGGCAGAGGCTTGAGCTCAGGAGCACTCTGTTCGGTGCCCTTTATAGGGGCTGCAGCTGCTGTGCCCAATTCAAGTAATGAACACAGCTCCTCCATTCAAATTGTGTCCATCTCCTGTGTAGGGTACAGAGGCACAAAAGACCTGCAATAAAAGGGTTCCTACAGCCCTAGCCAATCTCAGGTGGCTGTGAGAGGATGCAGGAGACTCTTTGTACGTGTGAAAGTCTTCGAAATGGGTTAGGCTAGTGCTCTAAACAGCTGCCACTGTGAAGATCATGGTAACTTTGAAGGTATGAGCTAATACAGAGAGAGGACACATGATGGTCTGCTAGATGGTTTCTGCCAGACTGTTGTGTGGGCCTCCCCTGAGGGGACAGGGGTTTCTCTTGCTGTGCTAAGCTTGAAACGGCTTGCGGTTGATACTTCAGGGCCTTGCCTGTCAAAGTTTCTACCCAAAGCAGACAATATACACACAAAAGAGAAGCAGTACAAATGTACTTTTGCCACTGCTGAGGACTTAGTGTAGTACAGTAGAAGGCATTTATGAACTATAGTAGGAGGTAGGCCTATTTATGTAGGAAAGTAGCGAAGTAGTTATGTAGTCTCTTATGTATTTCATATTTTTTTCCTTCCATGTTGTAGTTATTACTGACCACAATAAAAGCATGTTGTATTTTAATAATTATTGCTCACATGCAACAAGCAGACAACTTACACTGGCCATGCAGATGCTAAACTTTCAATTTATACCGCATTTGTGTTTATAAGATGTCTGACTATGTGTTGAATTTGCTGGGAAGTTATTGTTGGTGCAGTCATGCTTGTGGAAATACAGTCCTCCCTTTAAAGCAATGTGCAAAAATCAGAGACCACCCTTGATTTGTTTAATTTCCAGTCACAACAGCCATGAAGTACCTGCTATTTCATTTTTACAGGAGATATTCCTATAGAAATTAGATATAACATAATCCACTTGTAAGGAACGAGAACATCCACCCAGGAGTCACCAAACCTGGAGTTAAAAAATGGATTAAAAGAAAGAGAGAAGAAAGACTCCTGGAAGACCCTCAAAAATGTGCCCATCAGGTAAACAGTTCTTAAAGCTTCATCTTTGAGAGGAAAAAAAACAAACTCCACTCTTGCTTCAAATCTAAGAAAATCCACTGGCGTTTCTGTCCGTCCTTTAACTGTACAATTACAACTCGGTGCAATGGGTCTGGAAGGATGTGTAGCTCCCAAGAAGCAGTTCTTGAAAAACGTAAAGGCCAAAAATATATATTTGAACCTGCTGCTATTCTCAGAACAACTGAACTGGACTGAAATTCCAGTCCAAACCTCAACATCANCAACTCGGTGCAATGGGTCTGGAAGGATGTGTAGCTCCCAAGAAGCAGTTCTTGAAAAACGTAAAGGCCAAAAATATATATTTGAACCTGCTGCTATTCTCAGAACAACTGAACTGGACTGAAATTCCAGTCCAAACCTCAACATCACTGAATGTATTTGGAATTACTTGGATTGTGAGAAGACTGAACAAGACTGAACTTTGGAGGTGTTGGAGGTGATTTCTTTCAAAACTGAAATTTCTGAAAAAACTGAAAAAGTTTCCTGAAAAGAATGACGTTTTCTGTAATAAAGGAGCAGACACACTAAACACTGAACATTTGAGAATGCTTAGTTATTAAGGTTTATTAAGGAAGTGACATTTTAAATCATTACAGAGTATAAAATTAATGTAAATTAGTGTAACTTACTATGTAAATAAATTACACAATTACATTTTAAGACTTTTACAAAACAAAATTAAGAGCATATTATCAAATTCATATTTTGACAATAGCTAAATGATCAAATTTCTGCCTCCAGTGACAAAGCTAAAAAGAAGGGATACTGTAATGGTACTTGTCATCTGAATTACTGAACGAAACCAGAAACAGCCCCCAAATAACACACTTGTTTAGCTGAGTGGATTTTAAAAACAGGGTATTGTCAGAGTGTACTTATTACCATTTGCCTTAGGGACGTTTCTTGATGGTCTCAGCTGTTGTTTATGTGTGGAAGAAGATGGGGAGACTCAAGCATGTAGCTGCTGATGTCTAAATCCAACAACCATATCCCAAAGCATGGGAAATGGGGGAGGGGGGTCACTGAAGGAAGTTATTCTTAGTAGACCCGCAGGCAAGGGGACTTTCTCTTCCAGTAGTGTCATCAAGTCTCTGCCAATCTGCTGAAAAGCCAATTCCAAGACTTGCTAGGGGCTGTGGATGCACGTGGTAGCATGCAATACTCAGATATGCTTGAGGCCATTATGTCTTAAGCAGGTATGGCCAGCTGGACCTCCTGATGATGATACCATCATGAAATATCAAATAGAAGATTGGTGGTTAAAAAAAAAAAAAACTTTCACAATACCTGTTAGAGTCAGCCAAACAAGGTGCCTATGGTTTTGTAGGTTTTGTCTTGATCTTCCTCATGATCATGGCTCTGTGCTCAGTTCTAAGTGGCCTAGAACATTCTTGAACTTTCTTCTTTTTTTGCAGCAAAACATCAGGATGATGCCTCTACAGTGTGGCATAGACAGATTGTTCTTATTAATCAGACTGCTTCGTTCTGGAATTCCAGCTGGTCTAATAAAGCCCAATAAAAGCTCTGTAGGCTTGTTTGAGGATCTAAGCCTGGCCAAGGCCCTGAGAAATTCATGCCCATTCAAAGAACCAGAGAGCCTTTCTTGTCTTGTTTACTTGTCTTTCATGCCTTGTGCTATTTCCAGATGTGGTCTCTTCTGCCTAGGTGTGCAGAATAATGTAAAAAAAAAAAAAAGTCATATGTTTAGGAAATATGTTTGTATGAAAAAATATGTTTATTGAATGTTGTACCTTGTGTGTGGTACTAATCTTAAGACTGTTGTGTTGGATTTACAGGCAAGAAACAGTTGGTGTTTATATAATTTATGAGAAAAGTACCACAGATAACATACATTATAAGCCACATTTAAATGTTTTTATTATTATTATTATTTATTGTTACAATAAGAAAAAGAAGAAGGAAAAACATGTCAAATTATACCTTTCAATGTATAAATGCTTGTCCTTGGGGTAGTGTCCTCAAGGATTTATTTTCAGTAGCAATGAGTAGTATTCGTAAAACTTGAAAAAAAGTCCTCCGGCCATATTATTGACATTTCATCAGAATAATATGAATGATCAGTCAGTGTCGGATATGGCTTTCAAATTCATTGCAGCTCTGACTGGTGGTATGTCAACAACAAGATGATGGCAACAAGTGTTCTGTCCATCGAATACTATCTACAGGACACAGTACCAAGAACCACTTTGGGACCTAAAAACAAGAACTATGCCTTTACCATTGCCCATCAGTTCAGTAAGCATCCTTCCAGTTTTCTGCCTTTTGTTAGCTGTTAGAGATCGGCACCGACAGAGCTTAATGATTCCTTAAAAGTGTGCGTATGTGTCTTGTTGATTGCACCAGTGACACCCAAACATTTCCCTACGACAGTATATATACACTGTCAGTTTATTAGGCACCCACTACATTCAATGGTTGGTGTGAAGTATAATGCTGTCTCATTATTATTATTATTATTATTATTATTATTATTATTATTATTATTATTTCCGTGCAGTGACTACTAATCTACCATGTCATGTGTCACTGCTGTGCCAAAATAATAAGTCTGGTCAATATTGATCTAATGGGGGTCACTCTCTACTGATGGATATTTGTGCAGTTGCTGGACAGTTAGTAATTATAAACCAACAAAGTGCACCTTTCAGTGTTGTTATTTATATTGTTATTATGATCTTATTTATGAAGTGCTGCAAGTTTTAATTCCAAACAAGCAGGTGCATACCTGACTAAACTTGCTTCCACACCTGCAGTTTGTGAATAAAACTGGACACCTGTGACCTAGATGCACCTGACAAAATAGCCAATGATAATAGGATTAAGACAGGTGTACCTAAAAAACTGACTTTCTAACTGATACACTGCGATACCTGTGTGATGTTATGGACTGTCCTGCATGTGACATTGTGTCCTGCATGTGTCCACCAGGCTTGGATGACTGCCTGCAGCAGTACATTAAGAACTTTGAGAGGGAGAAGATTACGGGCGAACAGCTCCTCCACATCACCCACCAGGAGCTAGAGGAGCTTGGTGTCACCCGCATTGGCCATCAAGAGCTTATCCTGGAGGCTGTGGATCTGCTGTGTGCACTGGTAAGCCATTTTAGCTCATATTTCAGTTACAGACTCTCTGTTACCATTGATTACCATTTAGACATGGCTACACTACTCTAAGGCATTACTTGTGCAAAGAGGCATGCTAGCAAGTAGATGTTACATTTACTATTGATCAATGCATTCGTACTGTTTACTACAGTCAACCACACTGCAGTTTTAGCTCTGCACAAATATTTGCGCAATATATCAATAAAGTGAAAGGTTATACACATACACAGAAAAAGAAATGCACAAAGCTTAAAATACAAGTACAAATTTGAACAAATTAGCCTGCCAGGTAACCAAGTGCATCCCACAGAGACTTGGATTAGGGTTTCTGTTGCCTGATTAGAGCATTCTTCATTGCGGCAAAGGTCATTGCACTGGCCTAGCACATTCGTTATCAGGCAGTAGTGAGCCATGGCTTGCACCGTTCCAGCAGTATAATCTCTTTGAAGAACTAGCAATAGCTGGCGACCCTCAGACAGTTTCTAAATCTTTTTAGAGTATAGAAGGGAGGGTAATAGAGACATTTTGCTGTACGCTAGCCGCTAGCTGTTGCTAATGTGAATCAGGGCAGATGTCGGCATCCCTGTGGCTCAGCGTGGCTGTGACATGAAGTCAGTTCCTCTGGGACTGACCCTCCAGGGCCACTGAATAAAATGCCATAAATGCTAGTGTGGGAGCAAAGCAGTCGCTAATTCTCAATGACATGACCAGGGATGCAGAAAGTAATCGTTTACTGGCCTTCACGAGCACTTCTCATATCAAATCTCCTTTGCTGAGTTTATACTGAAAGATGAGTAAGTGAGTACTCATTCTTACTGATGCAATGTGTAAGCCTGATGAGTGGGGCTTCAGTTAGCATGGTCATTTTTAACTAATCAACACAACTGTCAAATAAATACACACTAGCAAATTTTCTAACCTGTGGTTTAATGTATTTTTAATGGTGAAGCGCATAAACAAAGACAAACTGTATTCTGCTGCTTCAGATAGGAACCTTTTGTGTCTATTTTTTAAAGTAAAGCTGATTATACTGTACTACTGCAAATGTCGCCATAGAGCAATTCAAGTCAAGTCAAATTTATTTATATAGCGCTTAGCAAGCCAAAGGTGACAGTGGCAAGGAAAAACTCCCTGAGAGCAAGAGCAAGAAACCTTGAGAGGAACCAAGAAAAAAAACATGTTCAGGTCGACCCCGGATAGCAACAAACACAAAAAAGGATCAGAGTTTACAATTATAAGCAATGAATAGGAGAAGTGTTGAGTGTTTCTGAGGCAGGGGAAGATCTGTGATTAAATAGCTGATCGTCGGATGGGCGATCAGTAAATGTACTGTAAATGTTTTACCAGAATTCAACAGGGGATGCTGTACACCACTGTAAAACAGTACCATAATGACTGAATAAAAATTTCTTACATTGTAGAATTTGAGGAGTTTAGCTGATGATGATATGAGGGCATTAAAAGGGGAATTTCATATGATTTTTCTAAATGTGTAAACAAAGTCACTCAGTGTGATTAGATATGAAATGCCCAGTTCTAGAGAAGCTTATAAAGTCCAAACTTTTTCTATTGTTGGTGATTTCGGAAGCATTTAAAAATCCCTCATATAAACCTACATCACTATACGGTTATGAATATGCCACCTAATGTCGTAGACATTGTTTTACCAAAAGAGGCAAGGATTTGGCTTATACCGCATATTTTTTAAAGCCTGTGGAGGGGTACCTGTAGGGCACTGTGAAGCAGAATAGTTCCTAAAGAATGGTTTTTTTTTTAGATTTCCCACTATTTTAACCATGATCAAAATTACTTAGCAACAAACAGAAGACACATGTAGGTTCACTGGTTGTTTTGCATACTAAATAAAGGGGCAATTGTATTACGGACAGTGTGACCCCTGGCTTCTATTACCACCACTCTACAAGAATCATTTTACATCAAAACACTCAGAATGGCTTTGTTTACTCAATGACTGAATTATATAGAGATTTTGAAAACTCATTGGAATTCCCCTTTAAGATTTAAGGGCTGCTTTAATGAACTGCAGTTGATGATGGATGCTGCTGTGGATGCTACGACTATGGCAGGGGTACTTTACAAGTAGTGCAAGAGGAGGGGCCAGCCTATGATTCATGATCTGGGCTGTTGTCATTGGGGATGCAGCTGCTTGCTATCAAGGACACTGAACACACACTCTCTCTCTTTTTCTCTCTCGTTCTCGCTCTTCTTGGCAACAACCACAAGAGCCCTATAGTCAAGAAAAGAGTGAGGCTCCTTTTTGTCTTCCACTCTCTCCGTAAATTACTTCAGTGTGGTTAATGAGCTTGGCAAGGTTGCTTTGGAGCACTATATCTGTAGCAGCAAGCCTTCCTTTGATGGCTCCTTTGGTGGGAAAGGATCGGACAGCACACAGTGGTGTTTTCATCAGCACTGCTTGAGATGAGTGGGGTCTAACATGGCTAGCTGTTTCTTATCTAACATATCATCAGTGATGTGATCTAAGACTTCAGCAATGTCCCCTATTAGACAATAAGGTCTTAAAGTAATTATCAGCATAATGAATTGGAGCTTTATGTAAGATGCCAATCTATCAAACTATAACAGAAGCATGATGTTGTCTTTATTGTTGGATGTACATTCTGAACTGAATGTAGATCACACAAATCCAGGCATTGCTCCTAATTAGTGAATTCAGCTACTTTAAGGTGCACCCATTGTAGACACAGGCACTCACTTGCACGTACAGCTTGTATAACCTCCACAGAAAAGCATTACTAATAGAATGGGATGCTCTGAGCAGCCACACATCAGCTTAAGTTCACCATGCATCAGCTAGAGGTGTGTAAAGCCTTCCAGCATTGGGTTGTGGAGCAGTGGAACTCTGCTCTCTGGAGTGATGAAGCTCCATCCAATATCTTAGGGGAGAGCTGGAGTGGTGATTGTGTTCCAGAACTAATTATACAACATCAGCACCTAACTTCACTGATGCCCTTGTGACTGAATCCAGTACAGTTTTAATAGCAATATTCCAACATCTAATGCAAAGTCTTACTAGGAAAGTAGAGGCTGTAATGAAAGTTAGACTTCCTGTCAATATGTTTTCAATATGGTTTCAGAAGAAAAGTTGTATAACTAGGTGTTTTTCATTTCCTGCTCAGAATGGTAATATGTGGCTTACAAATTTAGAACCTACGCAGTTTGTTAAATCATGTTTTTTACGCATCAAAATACATCAGATGACAACACTGAAAAATCACATTATTAAAGGAGAAATGTATATTCAAAGCCAAAAGTAGCTGCTATATTGGCTCAGTAAAGGGTGAACTCTAGTCTGCGGCTACTTAAGGACTGATTCTCCATGGACATGTGCTGATCTGATCCAAAGGATAAGATCAAAGCCGAACTAGCCCTATTTTACTTGCACCACTGTCATATAGATAACTTAATCACACATTATCCACAGCCTGCAACATCCAGGCGTTTAGTCAGAATGTAAAAAGAGATCTAAAGCATCTGCTTTACTGTGAAATATGAAGATTCAGAACAAGAACCTTTACTGTTACTGTTTTATCTGTGTTCAAAGTAGCTGCCTTTATATTGTGATTGTATGTGTGTGAGTGTATTAGCTCAACTATTTCCAAACCTTGCACCATAGAAGCCCATTATTTACTGTTACCATCTGATACCTAGTTTAGTGAATCAATGCTTTATGAAATCAAATCTGGGGTTCTGCTGTTAAAACAACACTTCCCGAAAAAAGTTGCATTCTTGTAATGGTATCACACAAAGCAATATCACTTTCAATATTCCTATGTATTGTAAAGCACAACCCTGGTCCTGGAGTCCCCCCCTGTTCTGCATGTTTTGTGTTGTCCTGTTCTAACACCCACTTTAACTCATGAAGGACTTGCTAATTAATTGCTTTAGAGGTGTTGGGAGCAGGGAAAACACTAAAGTGTGCAGGGGAGGGGATACAAGGTCAGGAACTGTTGTTCTTATGTGTTTTTCTATTGACAAGAACACACAGTGCCAAGTTGCAACAAATATTTTGATAATAGAATTGAGTCTATTATTAGAATTTATTGACTAATAACGGAGTAATTGGCTTAAATGTGGCTTGTGAATGTGAAGACAATGTTCTGACAAACTGGTACTATTCATCAAGAACTATGGTAAAAGACCAATGGTAAAAATAACGTGGAGCTTTTAACTAAAAAATCATTGCTATGATAATAATAATAATTCATTGATAATAGAACTTTATAGCTCTTCAGGCTGCAGCATCATTTAACCCAGGTGTGGAAAGTGAGGGTTCAGCAGGGTAAGATTTTTTGCTCTACCACACAAACTAAATCTGGTTATTAACATATTTAATCCAGTGTGCTTAAAGAGGAAAAACACCAAACTGTGCAGGTATCTCGCCCCCTAGGAGTTTGCTACCCCTGATTTAGCTGCTTAAACATTTTAAA
Organism: Semaprochilodus insignis; assembly: GCA_034552555.1. NCBI lineage: Eukaryota > Metazoa > Chordata > Actinopteri > Characiformes > Prochilodontidae > Semaprochilodus > Semaprochilodus insignis. The sequence continues at coordinate 27,044,257 of CM067485.1, forward strand.
GTTCATTAGATGAGCTATGGGTAAATATGTTTCCATAAGTTATTGCCATTTCTTTCACATAAAATCTATGTTTACAAATGGGCCATGTTTTAATCTTATTATACAGTTACATAGTCAGCTAGCTAATATGCTAAATAATTCAAATTTTATCAATTCCAATTTTGATGTTGCTTATTAATTCCGGTTCCATGAGCATGCTGGCCTGTGTTCAACCTAACTCACAGGATAACACCTCACATCTTATACAGGTGTGGCTGTTTCCAAGCCGTCCCCTGAGGTAACACCACTTTATAGTCCATTTACATACTGCCATCAGTGTATATACCTGATGGTCTCCATTTAGATTGCCTTTATTGAAGCAGGATATGTATTCTCTAAATCTCCAGGCTTTCTTCTTCCCTGATAGAAAGAGGATAGCAGCCCACTCCTGGCCCACTAATGGCAAAGTTGGCAGTCTGCTGGCATTTTGCTAAGTGTTGTCTGGGCGGCCCACCAATAGTTAAGGAGAGTTTTAGACAAAATGCTATTATTATTGCTCTCACAGTCCAACTTACTTATTCTTCCTTCATTTCTTTTGGTATTCTTTATGCATTAGTGTAGTAAATAATTCTGTGTCATTTTCAGTTAAATAATTTTATACTGTCTTAGCCCTACTCTTTTTTTCTCTTAGCTGATTGTAATATATATCTTAGCCTTTAGTTTCTAGAATTAAAGGCTGTACACTCTTAAAATCTGTTTCAGGTGACAAAAAATTAGTTAGATCTTGTATGCAGGACAATGACCTTTGCAGTCCGAGGGTGGACCAGCAGTGACAAATAGTCAGTGGGGCGCTGACCTTATCAAGCCAATGAACTAATATATACTTGCTATCTGGGTTATCAAATGATGGCCATATGAATGAGCCCCTAAGCAGAGTGAAACCTTCCGATAAACACCCAAACACAGTGTTGATCTGATATTTTAGTTCTGATATTTTAGCGTTGCCTAGCTAAATAACAGTGACAACTGAGAAAGGATGTAGTGTCTACTACATGCCATCACTGCTGTTCTTCGTTTTCTCCCTAGTTAGCTTCCCCCTTGTTTCCCCTCATTGCTAACAAAAAGGACTGACGTGCTAGCGAGGTGTTAGCGCTGTCTGTGGAGTTTTAATACAAGTGTTGGGCTTGGAGACCACATTCAAAAGCCTTTATAGCAGATTAATCTTCCATCTTTGCACTTTCTTTCACAAAGTCGAGCCAAGTTTTCTGTGATGATCTTCTGCCAATGCCATGGTGAACAAAAACACAACGTACACAACGTACACATGTCTTGGCAGATAGCTGCGTCTTACAAACATATATTTGCAGTATACTTGCTAGTTTTGCAGTGTACTTAAAATCATGTATGTATCACGTTTGTAGGAACCGATAAGGAGAATTAAATTTTTTTGGGAACTGTTTCTTGGAATTAGGTTAACTTTGAAAGTGTAAACAAAATACACAATAATAGTAATGTCAAATAGATGTTCAGTCCTAATTTCCATTGCAGCCACAGACGGTGGTCAGCAAGACCCAGTGAACAGCAGCACATTGCAAACTTAACCCAAATTCAGAAAACACCTTCATCGACATTACTACACTTGAGCTACTTTTTACAAACGGACCCTGCAGTGTTTCTGAGGTTGCATGTGTTTCCTGTGAAATGTAACACATGAAAGTGTGTTCTGAGGTTCTGAGAATGTCTATGAATTTGTAACAAGTTTTATTATTTTATAAAATGCAGCATATATGTTGTGATTTTAAGAAAAGTGTAGTGTTTGCAGTGTGTTAGTTCTTTGTTGGCCTCCATATGTTTGTGCATTACTGTTTTGGATAACCCGGTGATAGTGAAATTTATCAGTACTCTCCAGTCTTAATCCATACATATATGAACAGTATGAAGCTTGGGTTCACGCTAACTCTCTTTTTCTGAACATCCACATCTTGTCCATAAGTTTAGTTCTTTAATCCATCTGCACTGGCCCTTGTGGAAAGCCACGGGTTGCCCGAACATTGGCATTGCGTCACTTTGGCAAGCTGGCAAACATGAGTAATGACTGCGCTGAAGCCAGCTGCAGAGAGAGCAGAGGAGAGAAAGAGAGAGAGAGAGAGAGAGAGAGAGAGAGAGAGAGAGATGCAGCCATTCAGACAGGAAGGACATAGGCACTGATGTAATGCATAACATGTTAAACATGTGCACTTTAAAGGAATTCCCAAAACAAACAGCCCTGATGTTAGCACAGTGTAGCAAACTACATATGGACCTCTTTAAATTTACATACACACTTATAAACAAATGGAAATATAAGTTCAAAAGGTTGGAAAAGAGTGCAAAGGGTTGCAGATGTAATGTGTACACAGTTAAAATGATCACATAGTTACTGGGTTTCTAAAATAAAAGCATCAAGGTTATTTGCTGCCACAGACAAGATTAAAGGGAACCTATTACATCCTATATTTTGCTCATGGATATTTGTCATGTCTTCACTATTAATCTTCCAGCAAACACAGAGTGCAAGAACTATTAGATAAATAGCTGTAATTTTACAGGGCCATTTGGCTGCAAATAAGCATCAACTAATAATAGCATAATAACAGTAAAAGTATTAGATTATTTCATTTTAATTGGCTTTGGCTACCGCATGCCAAACATCTAAAAGGAATCAGAAACTGCAGACTCCTTAGACTCTTTAACACATGAGTAGAACAGTGTCTCTTTGTGAGATAACCAAATTGCAATGCTGCTATTTACAATTTTTTTCCTTTTAACTATATGCTAATATATCTACTTATTGTTTTTATTAACCATATCTATTATATACACTTATGTACTTATGATTTATAACAACCACATTTATTCTGAACCTCTGACTACTCTTTTATTATTCATCTGACAGATGTTTTTAACATATAGTTTAGAAGCAGAAGTGTTTCAAGTGTTTTGTTGTAAATGCATAATAGTCCACTTTGATTTCTATAATGATATTGGTTGCTGGGAGTGGGCACATATAAGCGACCAATGCATAAATTATGATAAATGACACCTTTATAGGACACCTTTATTTTAAATTTATCACAATAACTCCAGTGTGCGAAATGTGCGAAGTGGCTGTTCCTCTGTTGGCTGCCTGCTAACTCACTTGCTATAGCAGCACTGATGCTAGCTTCACTGGCAATGAAATGTTGGTTAACAAATCTTCTTTTGGAAATGCTATTTGCTGTAGCTCCTCTGTGAAGCAGAGACAGATTGATTTGGTAAGAATACCAAAGGCAGACGCTCTGTAGTTGTAGGTGAAGCATGCTAAACAATGACCTGATTTTTTTGTCTATTTTATTTATCCCTATTTATCCCTAACATTTTAACATAATGGCATAATCAGTTTATTTGGACATTTAAGAGGTCCAAGGTGTATACTAAGGAGTCCCTGTATTTCAATCCTTGATTATATCCAAAATTGTTACAAAATAGAAATACAGAGTTTTGGACTGAAACTCATTCTTTAATTATGAATTATTAGCTACTGATTTTAGCTGCTGATATTAATTGGAAAGACGTTAATCTTTTCAAGTCTTTTCAATAAGTAGAAATGACCATCACCTATACTGTATATTGATATGTGATTTGAAAGCCAATGATAAGTAATTCTGACTAGACAGAATTAAGTAAATAGAGACTTGTGTCCTGATGTGAGTGGTATTGACTGGATTTTTGATGTTGTGGTTGGTTGGCATATTTCACCCCGGTATACATGAGCAAAACTTGCTCATTCTTTTAAAATCGAAACATCAAAACCTGGGCTAACATTGGGCTGTGGTTGAATCTTTCAGCAGGACAATCCAAAGTATACTTCTAAATCAACACAAAAAACTGACCACAGTATCAAATTTTTGCCATGGCCATCCTAGTCCCCTTACCTAAACCCCATAGAAAAACTGTGGGGTGAGCTGAAGAGGACAGTCAGCAAGTGTGGACGTTAGAATCTGAATCTCCAGCCCCTGTAAAGCACTATAGATGAAGATGCAAAGGGAGTATTAAATTGAAACATCATACTGGGAGGTTAGATTTTCAATAGTTTAAGAGTTAAAGAATGATTTTTACAGCCCGTTTTGCTCATGTTTACCAGAGGTGCCAGTATTTGTGGAGAACACTGTACATACAAAAGTAAAACATTATTTATGTATTTATATTTTATTTATAAAATTCCAAACTATACATGCCAAATTCCTGATTAAGCAATTGAATGCTGTGATGAGTTTGGACAACCATATACTCGAATAACAACGCTCATCCCTATTTAATTCCCGTTGGAAGCCAGCTCAAAAAGCTGGCAGCGCCTGGAGAGAACCGGCCCACCATGCAGTGGCCGAAAAAAGGCGTGAGGGAGAAGGGGCCATGGCGGGCACGCAGGGGGATTAGAGCATTAGGGCGCATTAGAGAGTGCTTTCAACGCTCCGCCCTACACAGGCGGGCCCTGGAGGCCGCGGCTGGCCCAGAGAATCGCTATTGTAGTGCCTCCGTGCTGGAAGTGCCTTGCATTAGTCAGGGGGCAGCTGCTGACTCTCCACTCTGGCCTGCGTGTGTGTGTGGGCGGTGGTGGTGATGGAGAAAATACCCGTTATCTCAGCTTCACACACGGCTGGTGGATTAGTGGCCGCTCTGTACATCACGCTCCGCTCCACTCAAAAACCTCCTGAACCCTCTCCGATTCGGCTCCAGAAAGAATGCGCCCATGTGACGTCTGGCCCCAGATACACACACAACAGAGTAAAGTGGGCTCGGTGTGTTGGGTCTCTTAGATGTGCACAATCTAGCTGGGGCACATAATATCTGTCCAGCTTATGAGCCTATGACTGCACAGAGAAAAGGGTGGTTTAGTGTTAATTGCGTAATTGTTCGCCCGCTAAGCTGCTTTACCCCACATCAGCGTCTCTTCTGTCTTGGTTATATTGTACAAGTTGGGCCGCTCTAAATGTAGGGGTAATCCATATCAGAAGCACATCCAGCTCTTGGACGGCTTTCACCAGTAAATCATCACAGTTTCATAAAAAAAAAAATTGCAGCAATTTATTTTTAATTCCTGATTTGAAAATAGGCACGATCAATGGACATGGTGAAAAATGACTATAAATATAAAATGCTTTAATAACAGCTGAAATAACACTCCAGCTAGCTTCACTGGCAAGGACATGTTGGTTTAACAAATCTTCTTTTGGAAATGATATTTGCTACAGCGCCTCCCTGAAAGCATCTATTTTTCTCCTAAGGCTCAGCATACTAGTATAATCAGTTTACCTTCAGGTACCCCTCTACCGTTTTCAAGCGGACATTGAGGAGGTACAAGAGGTTAACCTAGATTCTACCCTAAATTACAAACTGGATATACAATGTTTTGGACTGAAACTCTTTCTCTTTATATTTGTTCTATTTGGAATAAAATGCTGTTACTTTAACAAGCTGAGGGAACACTCCAGCATTTAGCAACCTAATCTGCAGGACCTATAACATAAGGTCACTTATAGGATATGCATGATATGGACATTAAAAACTTGTATTATTTTTATATTTTATTATTGTTGTTATGATGACCGTAACGGAGGAGTCAGTGAAACAGGATGTAGTTGTGAGGTTAGTTTTTTGAGGTCTGTAATGAAAATGGCAAAATAAATAAGGAAAACACAAGCCACTAGAAATCAAAAACTGAAAAACAAACGGATGAAAATGAACCAAGAGCAGAAGGCTGGGAGCAGGAATAAAACAAAGAATCTTGACAGCAGGAGAAACGGCAAACATGGAGCAGGGCTAGAAACCAAACATGAGAACAGTTTGGTTTGGCAACAAGGCACCACAAAGACAAAACTGCAACCTGGAGGTATATAAGAGCACACAGGGAACTGGACACATCTGAAAGTCATGTCGAAGGGGAGGGGCAATAAACTGACTCCAGATAAGGGGTGTACAGGAGCAGGCAGAGTAGGGATTAGCTAACAATCAAAACAAGAGCACATGGAGAGAGAACAAAACAAAGATACCTGGCAAGGACTACCAGTAAGGAGATGAATAATCGTGGTTGGGGGGGCATGACAATGAGAGTATAAGAAGCAAATCAAATAGTGTGTCTGGGTGTACAAACTCTATTTTTTGTTTTTGCTTCTAATTAATAAGAAATCTTTAAATAAGATACACACTTAAAATTATAGTTCGTTAAGAGTTGTTCAGCAAAGAAAATAATTCACTATGAACACTCAGAGACTGCTCTAACTAAACACTTTTCAAGAAGGTTCCATATAGAAACACCTACGGTGCATTCTCCAACAGTCCGAAGAACCATATTATGATGCAGAGAACCCTTTAACCATGCAAAGTGTTCATGCATCATATGATCATTTATTCTTCTAAAAAAATCCCTAGAGAAACTAATATATACAGTATATTGTAACAGTATAACGTGAGGCCAATCGTTCTCTGAGTGGAGAGTTTCGAGCCATTTCTTGCCATTTGTGTTTGCACACAGAGGACTTTGTCTCCGCATTTAACCCATCCGTGGAGTGAAACACCCACATACACACACTCTAGTGAACACACACACTAGTGGGCAGTGAGCACACTTGCAGTGGGCAGCCCTATCCACAGCACCCGGGGGGCAGCTGGGGGTTAGGTGCCTTGCTCAAGGGCACTTCAGTCGTTACTGTCAGTTCAGGCAATCAAACCGGGGACCTTCCGGTCTCAAATGGTGACACAGATGGGACCTAAACCCACAATCCTCAGCTCATCCTGTACATACAGTATACGTGTATTTAATTCTTTACTACCAGTGTTTGAAGTTGACAAAAAGTACCAGTACTCTCCTTATTCACATGTTGGTGTGTGTATCAGCAGTTGGTGTCCATCGTTAAGTATCAGGAAATCATCATTAAGTATTACATACTGGGGTGGCACGGTGATGCTGTGGATGGTGCTGTTGCCTCACAGCAAGAAGGGCCTTGGTTCGATTCCCCAGCCGGGTGACCAAAGTCCTTTATGTGTGGAGTTTCCTTATTCTACCCGTGTTTGCAAACATTTCCTCCCACAGTCTAAAGACATGAGACTGGGTGAACTGGAGATGCTAAATTGTTCCTAGAGGTGTATGTGTGTGTGAGTGATTGTGTATGTATGCCCTGTGATGGACTGGCAATCTGTCCGGGGGGTTTCATGCCTTCTACCCAGTGAGTGCTGGGCTGGGCTTTAGCAGCATCCTTCCCTGTGACTTAAGAGGTTAAGGGACTTAGATACTAGGTGATCTCACTGATGTTTGACTTGGAAAACAGAGAGATGAGGTTTTGTTATATTAGTAAAGTAATGTATGTTTTTGAATGAAGATGTGAGCAACCGTCACATTATGAAGGATTTTTTCAATGTTCATACTGCATGCAGGGTCACCATAGCAACAAAAGCGAACAAGCCCTAGATGATGGGGGAAGTTCAGGGTTGGGGGATGTTCTTGAAACTGCTAATGGCATTTCTCTGAGCAGTGTTGTGCTGATTATTGATTACTTTTATGGGATTGTGCTCTTTACCATGGGCCCTTATAGCTGGCTAGGTCTTGGTTTGACATGATGCGACCATGTTTTTAGACATTTTAAGGTGACTTTAAAATGTGGATGCTCACGTATACATTCACACACAAGTTTGCATTCCTGTCATGATTTCTATTGATTTCTGTAAGACTGTAGCTAAATGTCATCGTATTATACCAAGCACATGTCATTTGAATATGACTAAAAACAAGAGGAAATATGGCAAAGAAACAAGGCTCAGTGCCACTGGTGACCAGTGGTGTAGTCTAAAGAAAAAAGGTGATTATAATATAATATAATATAATATAATATAATATTATATTATAAATCTGCCTCAGTGTAACACACAATCATCAGATTAACAGTTACACTGATTTGTTATGCATACAGTTCACTGCACAACGCTGGTGGCATTTGGGTTTGTATTGCCATGAAACAGTGAGTCAGAAATCTGACAAACAACTTTCTACTTGCCTCAGTCTTTGTTTTGTTGGATGGATAGAACATTACAAAACTGCTGAGAATTTAATTCTTTACAAATCCTTCCTGACATCAGTGATTAGCAAAAGCTCTTTTGTTCATAAATGTTTTGTAATATTTTGGCCTTATTTTGAAGCTATAGTCTGTACAAAAACTATATAACCTACTGTTTACAACCTACTGCTAAAACATTGCTAGTTTCACAAAGCTGACTCTAGCAAACCACTTGCAATGTTAGTCTTACCAGTGTGTTAGACTAGCATGCTAACATTTTTCAGCATCAACATTCATAGGAGTTGTGCTGTGTAGGAAAGCACACAGAATTAACAACCTTGGATGATGTACACAGGGTGGCATGTTGGTGCAGTAGCTAGCGCTGCAAGAAAGGTCTTGGTTCGACTCTTGGCCAGGGTGTCCGGATTCCTTTCTGGGTGGCGTTTCCACCCACAGTCTAAAGACATGCAGTCAGGTGTGTTTGAATGTGTATGTTCTCTGTGTCTGCCCTGTGATGGATTGGCAGCCTGTCCAGGGTGTTTCCTGTCTTTCACTCACTGAGATAGACTCCAGCACCACCTGCGTCCCAGAAGGATAAATCGGTTTAGAAGATGAGTGAGTGGGAATGATGTACACACAATTTGGCATTTGTAAAACTTTTGTTTTTTTTGGATGTTGCCATTGAGCAGAGCAGAGTTTCCATGAATGAGGCAATGCAGAGCCCACCCATGGCTATCCCTGTATTTACCAAAGCTCCCATGTGCCCTGTTTCTCATCACTTTGTGCCTGGAAGGGAAATACAAGCTATAAAAGCTGTATCCTAGAACTGGTAACCAGACTTGCACTGGAAAAGGTACAGAGCACTTCGAAATAAACCTACATCCTGACTCCAGTGTGGTCTCCTCTCTTTAACTGACGTCAGGTGGAAAAAATACAACAAGAGTTTGAGGTCAAGCAGTGTTAAATTTCTAATGACTGGAAAGAAAAAATGGACAATAAACAAATGTCTTTTTTTTAAAGATGGTAGAATAAGGTGATTATTTTCTTACTTAACATGTTAAATGGTGTGTTATTGTGGTGTGTTAAAAGTGTATGTGATGACTTCTGCACTAGCTGGGTTTTTTTTCCTATCAACAAAAGCACAGTGTAATATGTTTTTGAATGGAACATAGAATACTTTGTACTCGCATTTGTATATAGCAATGAGCCTGCACTTTTGTACTAGATTGCCATGTGCACAAAATTATTGTTATTATTTAGTATTTTTATTCTTTTTGGTATTTTAAATAAGATAAGGTAACTAAAGCATTTTTTTCAGGTTATTGAACCGTTACAAACCATTATAAGATGAAGTCTTTGGAGTTTTGCCATATTTCTATTATTATTTTTTTTTATGTGATTCTATACTACACTATACTATACATTGTTCTATTCAATACATTATACTCTATACTGTACATTATTCTATACTTTACATTCTATACTACACTATACAGTATTATATACTTTACATTCTACATTATACTATGCATTATTCTATACTACACTATACTATACATATACTATACATATAATACACTATACTGTATTTTCACCATTGCATGGTTATAGACAGAACAGCAATATGATATTAACACACTCTTTGTGAGTAAATTGTACTATATTCTTTCTTCACTGGACAAAGCTGACCAGCGGCGAATGTGGCTATCAGACTAACAGGCTAAAGATATGAGGAAATCAGAGCTAAATGGTAGCAGTGGGAATGTAGTTTAAATTTGAAATTTCTAAACCAATTTGATGTACATGAAAGTGGAGCTCCAAACAGGTGCAATGGTGTACGTGTCAAGATAGTCTGTCCATCAATGAACCCATCGTTCCATTTTCCATTTTTTGGTGAGCTCATGAGTAATTAGATGAACTCTGCTCTGATTTGCTGGTCTACAGAGGGGGCCTGTGATAATTACACAGGAACAACATGTGAAAATGGACACAGAGAGGAAAATAAAATGAAGTGAGTCAGGCTGTCGTACTCTTTAGTTAGCTATATTAATGTTAGGTACTTGAAGCATGCTTTAAGCTTGCTAATTTACAAGGTAAATAGTTGTTACTCTCTATTAAACTCCCAGTTTAAGATGATCTGCTTCAGCTAGCAAACAGTGATAACACAGCCTGGCTGCTACTTACAGGTTTCTGTTGTGATGCCCCTCTCTTCAGTCAACTGCTGAATGAAGTTTTGAGCAACTGTACAGGGTGAAATATGCAGATCAAACTTTGAAGTAAACTTGTCCATGATCTTGTTAAACAAGTGGGATCTTATTCATCAACTGTTCCACTTTAAAAAGTGCCCCAAATACATTCTGGCACCTGGACATGCTGTGGCATTTAAAGTGGATCAGAACTTTTGATTAAGAAGCTGACAAATAGGGAGTCAACTTTAACCTTGTTTAAAGATGAACATCATCCTTGTCCACTGACAGTTCAGTTCCTTGTGAAGGGTATAAATAGTGCCAACATCCCCTTCACAGGCTGGAATGGTAGATTTCTCCACATAGTCTGCCTTTTTCGCTGCTATTGCCTTGTCGTCCCATGTACATTTTGGGGGCATGAATATTAATGAGTTAAGTCTGTTATGTAACAGTTTAGAATTTTGGAATTGGCTTGTTTAACCTTTCTCAGGATTTTTATATGAAGGAGGAACAACAGTGCTTGAGGTTCATAGTATGGCAGTTCTTTGTACCGAACTCTCCTTATTCAACTATACCAATATACAGTTTTCCATTCTATGGTACCTTTAATATGTGAGCAGACTACAATTTAGGATACAACTACTAAAAAGTTGCTGGCAGTTGTATGGGCAAATGCACCCAAAGTGGGTAATCGCACCATGCAAAAACAAAATTAAGGTGTTTTGTACTCTGCTGCAGATTTCTTTTAATGCTGGTTAAGATTAAAAAAAGGGTAAACTATGTCTTCTTTAAATAAATAAATAAACAAAACACTAGGTACTACAAACAGCTGAATAAACACACAGACACTTGCTTGGACTGCAAAAACAGTTAAATACAGTAGGGAAATAAATAAATAAACAAATACATCCCGACCCAATTATGCCCATGAAAGCACCCCCCCTCACCCTCTTTCTTTCTGCACCAACAGTAGCTTTCTGACTCTATTGTTTTGTTCAATAGGCTGCCTCCTTTTGTGGTGCCCTGCCCTGTAATACTCATTAGGAAAATGTTTTGCTGATAGTTTGTGCAACTGTGCTGGCAATGAATGAATACTGAAATATTTATTGTGAATATTAAATTAGAGTCTCAAATTAGAGAGTATTCATTAATATACAACAATGGATGTAACACACTCCCCTCTATTTTCCTAATGATACAGCATAATGCAGTTGAATGTAAACTGTTATTAGGGTTTACTAGCAGGTTTGAGGAATAATGAGTGTCCATTGCAGGCAATGGGAAGTATATGCATGCATATGCGAGTAAGTGTCTGTGTTTTAGAAGTGATCCACATGCTAACTGTGTTTCTTTTTTAACTTTTTTACAAAAGCTTTGTTACATATATTGTTGATATTCTAACTGAGATTAAGCTGCACACTGCACAAACGCAAATATGGCATTTCCTGCAAGCTTTAGTGCACAATTATATTTATATAGTAAGTTTATCCCATTAGAAAACAATCAAAAATAAAATAACATGCCATCACTTTTGCCTGTGTTCTCTGCAGAGCAAAGTTGTCCAACATTATTAACCGTGAAGGGCAGGATGTGACTGCAGGTTTTCATTCCAAACAATAGGACGCACACCTTATTTCATTTGTTTCATCAACTGCTCAGTTTTCAAAGAACTGATAAGGTGTGCTCCTGCTTTGTTGTAATTAAAACCTGCTGTGGCATTGTCCCTTTGCGGATAGGATTAGACGGCAAGAGTCAAAACCAAGATGGACAATAAGAAGGGCAACCAAAACAAGTGGGCAAAAGATGAAAGAGTACACGAGAAACAAGCAAGGTCAGAATCAGAGTAACAGTCAGGGATAGCTAGGAAGAACGCTCAGTAATGGAACAGTGTGGCTATACTTTGCAATGGGTGCGTGTGAACCAGGAGCTTATAAGCAAACAGACTAAATGAGATGCAGGTGTGAATAATCAATACTCTGGTGATGACGAACGAGGAAACGGAGCACAATTGGGTGATGACGGACATGTGACTATGACATCATCAGGTGGTTCTGGGACTTGTTCTGGGAGTTGGGGTTCGGGAGATCAGAGGCAAAGGGGAAACCCGGAAGCGTGACAGGTACCATCAAATCATCAGAATAGTGCCTGTATGTTTTCTTCTCAGGCGCTAGTGCTGTGGTTTTATGCCATCTAAACTTTGCACACTGTAAAAACCACTGTTTCGTTTTGTGCTAATTTAAAGTACTCCAAAACTTTGGACTCTTTGGAAATGTTTTGCAACCGAGTTAGGCTCTGCTGCAGCCACCATGATTGTGTTCAAACTGTAGTTTTGAATTCCATAGCGGTTTTGAGAAAAAGCATTTGTTATTTCAATTGAAGTATTTAAGAAATCAAAAAGGTAAATCCATAAACAAACATATGTAGGTTTATTGATGTTGATGGATTTTCAGCATCATTGTCATCAGTTACTTTGTTATATTGTTATATTTTATATATGTTATATATAGACTGTATATGCCATATTTTACTTTGTGTTCTGTTTACTAAATCTCACTTATAATATTAAGAATACATGTAACAAAGCTTTTGTAAAAAAGTAAAGAAAACAGTCATTTCCCATTGCCTGCAATGTACACTCATATATCTATGAGCATACACAGAGCTTGTCACCTTATGTGTTTAAGGCGGTAGTAATTTACTGCAGATGCAGTTCCATCCTGCAGATGGTGAACCATTTTCCACGATGTGTGGAAAATGGTTCGTAAAGCAGATGTTAATATATGTCAAAAAGGAGTGATTGCGTTTGGGAGTGTTCAAAGGCAATAGTGTGAGTACGGTCATACGGGTCTACCAGCAATGGCAAAAATCCCAGTCTACCTGCAAATCTCCTCAGAACTGTGCCAGGAAAGGCATCCACCAAATCTGGCCCAAATGCACAATTTTTTGGTGTAAGAGTGGCTGAACATTGACGTAGCCTACATCCAGAAATTTCCAGAAACGTCCAGTCCATGCCATATTGAACTGCAGCTGTTGTTTGTGCTCATGGAAGTATTACAGGTATGAGGTATGTTATATCAGGCAACAGATTCCACTTGTATTAGTTGGGTAGAATGTCAAAGGAAAACAAATGCAAAAAAATAGTTCCACTGTGAGAACCCTAACTCCATTACAGTGAACAGGAAATAGACAAAAATGAAGATAAATTGCAAACAAAGAAGCTGTTGGTGTTCTTACAACAATTGACTTCCAGTTGAAATTCCATCCTGAAGTCCAGACCTCAACATCATTGAATCTACTGAAGATTACTTGGGTCTTAAGGTGCAAAAAATGTGATGAAGTGCAGAAAAACATCACTGCAGATTTCTTTAAACACTGAAGACAAGTCTCCCAACAAAGATTGGAAGCTGCACGAAAGGCAAACGGTGAACACACTAAACCCTGAAAATCTGATTTAATTTTTAGTTCTTCTGGATTCTGTGTCATTTTTTGTTAAATTAAGTGCTTAATGGCCGTTTTGACTGGAAACTAAAAAAAACAAAGGGTAATCTCTGAGTATGTGTGTGTGTGTGTGTGTAAGCGTCAATGTGACTGAGTGGTGTAGCACTTAGACTTAGCAGAAGATCAGGAATAGATCTGGCTGGCAAGGCGGGTGTCAGCAGACATCAGTTCCTGTTCAAGAGGACATGACTAGAGATGTCGTGGGCAGTGGAGTGCGATGTGGCTCAGTGTGTCTGTGATGTTCACCTCCAGCCACTCACACACACACACACACACACACACACACACACACACACTTGCTTACAGATTAAGCACCTTAAGGTGAAAAGACTCTTGAGTTCTTTCTAATGTAGCTCACAAATAGAGCTGTCTGCTGAATGTGAGCCTTATGGAGTCACTTCACAAATATTCATCAGACTCAGGTCTTATAGTCTTAGTTTCCCAGCTTTAAAGTCAACATGACAAATGCATTATCAATATCAGCCCTACCTCCTGGTGCACAGTGATGTAATCAAAAATCAGAAAATGTTTTAAAGGATAGAGAAACAAGATTTTTGTCTTGTAGATGATATGCTTAATATTTCCAAGCACAATAAGTAACAAGGTATAAATGGGTGATTTTTTTTTTTCAGGTTCACTTTATTCCTCCTTAAACAAAACCATATAACCTTACGTGTTAAAAAATGAAGAAATGAGTCCTCTATGTTTTTATTAATTAATTGATATTAATTGATAATTTGATGATAACAGCCATTGTTAATACAAACTAAATTAACAAGTGCTGTCATTAGGAGTGTGGAATTTCACTTAGTCTATGGTTGGGGTTGGTTGGGTTTGAGTCAATATGGAATTTTGTCAAACTACAGTCATATGTGAATACAAAGCACATTAGTTGGTTTGAAGTGGGCCAGAAAATTCCCAGGCTATATTCAGGTTCTGATCATCTTCAAGCTCTACTTCACATATTCACATGGTGTATTAGAAGTTGCTTGCTGAACTGATTAGGTGGCCACAGTAGACTAACTTTACCATATGTTAACCGCCAAAGGTATAGTGCCTTGATCCTTCACTTACTCTGACAGTGGGAATAATCATTTAGTTTATTACAGGTTTTTCCATCCGAACCAAAATGTCAGTAAAGTCTAAATGAAAACTTTTCACCACAAAATGTGCTTGGATAAATATTTAAAAATTAATGTGTTGCTTTATATCAGAAGACAACAGCTGAGTATGCACCTCAACTGTAGTTCTGATCCCTTCACTCAAGCGTCATGCCAAGGTTTTGGAGGCGCTAGACACAGAATGTGTTATCAAAGCTCTCAGCAAACCTGGGGAATTTGTGCTATCTTACGTAAAGCAAAACCCCACAGAGCAAAGACCTGCAAAACTGCTTCCTATGCCCTCAAATCCTGTAAGAAGCAGCCAGATCCCACTAACATTTTAAGCGCTTGCCATCTTTGTCCCAGTTCATTTCAAAAACTCTGCTATCAAGGGAGTGGTGTGAAAATGTTGAATCTGAAAAAAGAGGGAAAATTCTGTCACATCACCAAACAATAACCACTAGTTAT
The DNA here is from genome assembly GCA_034552555.1 of Semaprochilodus insignis. Taxonomy (NCBI): domain Eukaryota; kingdom Metazoa; phylum Chordata; class Actinopteri; order Characiformes; family Prochilodontidae; genus Semaprochilodus; species Semaprochilodus insignis. Next base: position 27,059,554 of record CM067485.1, read on the forward strand.
TTCCATCAGGCACTGGAAAATTTATCATGTGAACAATATATATATGCAGTATACTGTATATCACCTGGAACGACTCATTGACATTGCACTAGATATAGGCATAATGTTCTAATCAGCTATTAGCATATTGGCAGAAATTGAAGCGTCTGTTACATTTACACTGTGGTGCATTATTTGCTAACATGGATTATGGTCAGTGTGCCCTGAAGATGGTGGTTTAAGAATCGTGTCTATTGCACCATTTCTGGTTACTTGGATTTTATGCTGTTTCCTTGCTACACCGTAGCTCTACATGCAATGCCCTTTTTCCAGTTGACCAGACTATGGGAGGCTGGGTTTGCTAGCAGTGTGAGAATGGGAAACATAACATCATCCCTGTTGATCCTGTAAACTACCCCCCAGAGTGCTTCCTCAGCCAACTGCAGTATTCATTACTGTTTGTTTGCTTAAGACTGCAATGCAGAATGAACTTCTTTATTAAATTTGCTAACGATACCACAAAATTGCCTGCAGAAATAAGATGGCTAAACAACAGTCTACCCTCAAGTGGGAGGAAAAGACTGCCCTATTTTTGGCACTAGTCCATCCTTGTTAGCACCCACTCAGCTGATTGAACATGTTAAGTCAGTGTTAGGTGATGGTTGTGAGAATTTTTTCTGATTCGCTGTTCNTAGACAAAAATGAAGAAAAATTGCAAACAAAGAAGCTGTTGGTGTTCTTACAACAATTGACTTCCAGTTGAAATTCCATCCTGAAGTCCAGACCTCAACATCATTGAATCTACTGAAGATTACTTGGGTCTTAAGGTGCAAAAAATGTGATGAAGTGCAGAAAAACATCACTGCAGATTTCTTTAAACACTGAAGACAAGTCTCCCAACAAAGATTGGAAGCTGCACGAAAGGCAAACGGTGAACACACTAAACCCTGAAAATCTGATTTAATTTTTAGTTCTTCTGGATTCTGTGTCATTTTTTGTTAAATTAAGTGCTTAATGGCCATTTTGACTGGAAACTAAAAAAAACAAAGGGTAATCTCTGAGTATGTGTGTGTGTGTGTGTGTAAGCGTCAATGTGACTGAGTGGTGTAGCACTTAGACTTAGCAGAAGATCAGGAATAGATCTGGCTGGCAAGGCGGGTGTCAGCAGACATCAGTTCCTGTTCAAGAGGACATGACTAGAGATGTCGTGGGCAGTGGAGTGCGATGTGGCTCAGTGTGTCTGTGATGTTCACCTCCAGCCACTCACACACACACACACACACACACACACACACACACACACTTGCTTACAGATTAAGCACCTTAAGGTGAAAAGACTCTTGAGTTCTTTCTAATGTAGCTCACAAATAGAGCTGTCTGCTGAATGTGAGCCTTATGGAGTCACTTCACAAATATTCATCAGACTCAGGTCTTATAGTCTTAGTTTCCCAGCTTTAAAGTCAACATGACAAATGCATTATCAATATCAGCCCTACCTCCTGGTGCACAGTGATGTAATCAAAAATCAGAAAATGTTTTAAAGGATAGAGAAACAAGATTTTTGTCTTGTAGATGATATGCTTAATATTTCCAAGCACAATAAGTAACAAGGTATAAATGGGTGATTTTTTTTTTTCAGGTTCACTTTATTCCTCCTTAAACAAAACCATATAACCTTACATGTTAAAAAATGAAGAAATGAGTCCTCTATGTTTTTATTAATTAATTGATATTAATTGATAATTTGATGATAACAGCCATTGTTAATACAAACTAAATTAACAAGTGCTGTCATTAGGAGTGTGGAATTTCACTTAGTCTATGGTTGGGGTTGGTTGGGTTTGAGTCAATATGGAATTTTGTCAAACTACAGTCATATGTGAATACAAAGGACATTAGTTGGTTTGAAGTGGGCCAGAAAATTCCCAGGCTATATTCAGGTTCTGATCATCTTCAAGCTCTACTTCACATATTCACATGGTGTATTAGAAGTTGCTTGCTGAACTGATTAGGTGGCCACAGTAGACTAACTTTACCATATGTTAACCGCCAAAGGTATAGTGCCTTGATCCTTCACTTACTCTGACAGTGGGAATAATCATTTAGTTTATTACAGGTTTTTCCATACGAACCAAAATGTCAGTAAAGTCTAAATGAAAACTTTTCACCACAAAATGTGCTTGGATAAATATTTAAAAATTAATGTGTTGCTTTATATCAGAAGACAACAGCTGAGTATGCACCTCAACTGTAGTTCTGATCCCTTCACTCAAGCGTCATGCCAAGGTTTTGGAGGCGCTAGACACAGAATGTGTTATCAAAGCTCTCAGCAAACCTGGGGAATTTGTGCTATCTTACGTAAAGCAAAACCCCACAGAGCAAAGACCTGCAAAACTGCTTCCTATGCCCTCAAATCCTGTAAGAAGCAGCCAGATCCCACTAACATTTTAAGCGCTTGCCATCTTTGTCCCAGTTCATTTCAAAAACTCTGCTATCAAGGGAGTGGTGTGAAAATGTTGAATCTGAAAAAAGAGGGAAAATTCTGTCACATCACCAAACAATAACCACTAGTTAGTTCCATCAGGCACTGGAAAATTTATCATGTGAACAATATATATATGCAGTATACTGTATATCACCTGGAACGACTCATTGACATTGCACTAGATATAGGCATAATGTTCTAATCAGCTATTAGCATATTGGCAGAAATTGAAGCGTCTGTTACATTTACACTGTGGTGCATTATTTGCTAACATGGATTATGATCAGTGTGCCCTGAAGATGGTGGTTTAAGAATCGTGTCTATTGCACCATTTCTGGTTACTTGGATTTTATGCTGTTTACTTGCTACACCGTAGCTCTACATGCAATGCCCTTTTTCTAGTTGACCAGACTATGGGAGGCTGGGTTTGCTAGCAGTGTGAGAATGGGAAACATAACATCATCCCTGTTGATCCTGTAAACTACCCCCCAGAGTGCTTCCTCAGCCAACTGCAGTATTCATTACTGTTTGTTTGCTTAAGACTGCAATGCAGAATGAACTTCTTTATTAAATTTGCTAACGATACCACAAAATTGCCTGCAGAAATAAGATGGCTAAACAACAGTCTACCCTCAAGTGGGAGGAAAAGACTGCCCTATTTTTGGCACTAGTCCATCCTTGTTAGCACCCACTCAGCTGATTGAACATGTTAAGTCAGTGTTAGGTGATGGTTGTGAGAATTTTTTCTGATTCGCTGTTCAGCCTAGTGAAACTGTGCAGGAGAAGGGCAATGAAAGTGATCAGACAAACAAATTAACAAGGCTAGTTTCCATATTGGTTCTTATGTGAGCTGTAGTTTGTGGTGTGCTGTTCTGATTTCTTGCAGAACAGAGACGAAGAACGTTAGTGTTTGCACCATTAGCTATTGTATGCTGCTTTAGGTATACTAAGGGCGTTTTCCCTCTGCACTTCTAAAAGATTTTACACTCTCACACCACACATACTTCTCTCTTCAAAAAGAACTATAAATGCATCTGAACTGATTAAATTTAAACCCGCGATTGCCAAAGCCTGTTTACTTGAATGTAAGTGGAGGAAAGGATACCAGCTAGCCAATCACCTCCTGTCCATCCATGCGCGTTTTAAATCAGTGGAAGGACTGGTATCCCCATAACAACCAGAAACCAATGAGCATGAATGTAACATACTGCACTTGTGTGTCAGAGAGCAAAAAAAATAAAAAATACAAAACACACAACAAATAGCCCCAACTAGCAAGAACTGGAAGAAAACAGAAAAATGAAAAGGCAACGTGGTCAGTAAGCTAAACATGATCAATACATAAACTTTATTATTGATCAAGTATAAAATGATAAGACCAAGAGCAGTATTCATGACTAAAAAATGTCGTTAAAGGAAGGCTATTAGTAGACCGTTGGCTATTAGACCGATAACAACAACTGATCTGCTTAAATATTGTCCTAACCAAATCACTTTAAGGGGGCAGGTTAAAACATAGACCTACAGTCCACAGTGAGATGTCAGTGCTTGCACCTTTACGTGAAGTATGTTTCTGGCTTCTATGGCTAGGTGATTTTTGTGTGGATTATGAAATATAATCCTGCCAGCATTAAGTTCCGCATCAAACTTCATCTCTATATTTGCCAAGATTGTCTCAATTGGTGGAAAGCAGCACCATGTTAATCAATGTTAAAATTACACCTTTCACATAAAATAATCTAATGTGCTTTGTCAGAAATGTGTATTATACAGAATTATGTCCAGAATCAAGCAAAGGTTATATTTGTATTTCTTTGAGTTTGAAAATATGAGAAGAAGTACTTCTAATTATCTAGCTGCAAGTATTGGCAAAGACAGAAGAGAACACCCTTGAGTACCATTATGTCCTGTTTGTACCGACTGAAAGCAGGTACAAAAACTGGAATCGTCAGTACGGGACTGATGAGCACTGGAAAAAGCCCAGTTCCAGTTTCTAATGCTGAAGGTAGTTTGCATAACAGAAAAATGCCCCAAAGAAACTAAATTTAAAAGTTTGCTATAACATAGGACAGCAGGCCACATACTGTAAACAGTGTGAAATCCCAAAATAAACTTTAATTTGTTCAATATATCATCTCATATACGAATCCCAGAGATACTATGAATAAGCGTGACTTTTCTTATCTTAGAACAACAGTTCCTTGCCTGTCTATATCGCAATTATTCTGAACCGTGCTTATCAAGAATAAAAAGAAATTAATAAGATGCTGACACTATTGTGCTATGGCAAGCTGGTCTCACAAACAGTCTCAAAAAGTGTGACATTGGCTTTGAGTTGACCTGCTGCTGATAGCTGTGCTATCTTAGTGTCTTTCATTACAGTCTGATAACCCTTAATGAAGGCTGCTCTGATTAATGAGCTGTACAGACACTGAGGACTAAATACTGCAAGCTTTGTGATGAGAACAGCACGCCTCCATCCTAACGCCTATCAAGGTTGAATAGTCTGTTTAAGTTTTACAGCTCCATGCAGGAGTCCTACTAGTACATATTATGTACTTACAGGGGCTGGACAATGAAACTGAAACACCTGTCATTTTAGTGTGGGAGGTTTCATGGCTAAATTGGACCAGCCTGGTGGCCAATCTTCATTAATTGCACATTGCACCAGTAAGAGCAGAATGTGAAGGTTCAATTAGCAGGTAAGAGCACAGTTTTGCTCAAAATATTGCAATGCACACAACATTATGGGTGACATACCAGAGTTCAAAAGAGGACAAATTGTTGGTGCACGTCTTGCTGGCGCATCTGTGACCAAGACAGCAAGTCTTTGTGATGTATCAAGAGCCACGGTATCCAGGGTAATGTCAGCATACCACCAAGAAGGACGTTTTCCTCCACCAGCATCACGTAGTGACCTGGCCACTATCCTGCAAGAAGAATGGCTTAAAATCCCTCTGACCACTGTGCAGGACTTGTATATGTCATTCCCAAGACGAACTGACGCTGTATTGGCCGCAAAAGGAGGCCCTACACCATACTAATAAATGATTGTGGTCTAAAACCAGGTGTTTCAGTTTCATTGTCCAACCCCTGTATTATTATGTTATTATTTCAGTCTAAATAATAGATACACATGGGTAAATTCTTTGTTTGTTTAATATGATATACTGATTGGCTGACAAATCCAAACAGGTACAAATGAAAACATGTGGAATGCATATGGGAACAATCTTAGAAGATAAGTCTGCAAAACACTTTTTTTTTCTGGGGGTGGTACAGTCACCTCACAGCATGTTCTCCCTGGGTCTGGGTGCGTTTCCTCTAAAGACGGAGGACGGAGGCTGTATCGTTGTGATGGACTGGCGGCCCATCCAGGATTTTTCTTTCAAGAACTCTCAATTGAAAGAGTCCTCTGAAACAATACAACTTGTTTTGGCAACTTTATTTTAAGATACTAAGGGTGCGTCCCAATTGAACTCTTAATACTAATACTAACTAGTTTTTTAGTATGTACTATATAGCACAGTTACAAATATCAAAGTTGAGTATACTCAACAATCCACAATGCATACTTAGAGCTAGTCAATTTTTGAGTATGGTAATGATGGACACTATTGTGACACAATGCAATGGGAAAGAAAAAAGGAGGAGCTTAATACTACTGGAAAAACTTCCAGTAACTTACAGAAATTCCAGGTCAGCCATGCAACGATGGCGGTGGCAGGACTAGAAATGGTGTATAAATGTTTAACTCAAATCTGTCACAACAGCCTCTAAAAATAAAGGTTGGTCCAGGTTGGTATGAAGTAAGCTTCATCACTCTCTGTTAGTAAGAAATTAGCTTGCTGCTACTGTTAATATTAGTACGTAGAATATACTGTATAGAATTAGTGTGTTGTACACAACTGAGATGCAGCAAATTGTTTAACCAATCCAATCTCCTGGCCTGACACTTGAAATAAAGACTCCTTTTTACTGCCAATACTCAAAATATCCTTTAAGTAACAGAACAGTCCTCTATGGTATCATTTTTAAGGACCTCTTTTTGCCACCTCTATTTTTACAAGCACACCTCAAAATGGAGTTATAAATAAAGTTTGAGTAAAGGGTCAAACCTGAAGCCCATCCTCCTTCCAAACTAACGTCTTATAAATTCCATTTCTACCTTTCTTTTCCCATGGCTTCACTACCGCCCACCCTCAGTCCTCAAGTTCTCAGCTCAAGTTCTCTCCCCTTCTATAGTCATTTAGTCTTTTCTCATACTTCAGTTAATTATTGAATGCTCTTGATGGCATATTGAAATAAGAAGTTGCTTCGCAATCTGCCTCATTAATCATCACTGTACTTTTGTGCATCATTTGAACAAAGCAACTGCAGTTTACACTGTGTAAAAATTTCATGATGAATGGAGGACAGAAATGGCCCAGACTGCTTTGAAAAAAGTTAGCTTTTATTGACTTACAATAAATTAGGTGTTTGCCCTTTCCTATAAAGTTGCCATTTTGGAGATACATGTTTATCATTGGACAGCTGATGATATCTATCTTATGATATTTTTTGTAAAGTATTTCCTTAGCTGTATCTTGAGTTCATCTTGAAAGACTGTTCCTAAATATTAAATTATTAAATTATTTTTGTATTTGTTTCAGAACTATGGGTTGGAAACAGAGAATCTGCGGACCCTGTCGCATAAGCTCAACGCCTCAGCAAAGAACCTGCAGAACTTTATCATGGGCCGACGCAGGGGCGGGCATTATGATGGACGGGCCTCTCGGCGCCTGCCCAATGACTTCCTCACCTCAGTGGTAGACCTCATAGGAGCTGCCAAAAATCTGCTAGCCTGGCTTGACAGGTGCGTTACAACACTAGCTGACTGTTTCAAACACGTATTCGTAGACCAATAACTTTCAGTGACGCAACAGTATTGTAGATATATGTATGTAGCGTTAAGAAAATTAATGCTCAAAGACAATCTGTTTGTGATTACTCCCAGAAAATTTCTTGGGGTCTATGTATAATTACAAAGAAATCCATTCAACTAATTATTTTTTTTGTCTTTCTTGGCTTGTAGGTCGCCCTTTGTCAGTGTGACAGAGTATTCACTACTGAAAAACAACATTGTTCAACTGTGCCTGGAGTTAACCACAATAGTACAACAGGTATTTATCACACTGTTTTGAGTGCTGTAGGATTTACAATGCTTTGCTTTAGACTCAAATCCCAAATACTGCAACATGTCGCCCAAAGCTAATCACATAATTCTAAACAAAAGCCAAATGGCCTTTAAAAATCTTGCACTGGTTAACACTGGTTGTTTTACATGTTTATCATTCTGAAGAATGCACAGATTTTTCATTTAGGGCTCTTTACTGCAGGCATGGTTGCATGGTCCAGTAAGAATCTTCAGTTCACAGTCTGCTTAAATGCCACCCCCCTAAAACTTGATCATTTTCTCCCATGAATGCATTTTCAAACTAGCCCAGTTTAGTGGAGAATACAGAAACGTGTCAACCCTGGTGGCGGGTGCTTAACCAAACATGCCTCAGCATAATCAATGAAAAAGAATGAAAAGCATGATGAAAGCATACAATTCAATCAATCAATCAATCAACTTTTATTTTCACTTGGAAAAACACTGAGGGTGAAGCATTTACATCTTAAGGGACTGAAAAAGAAATTAAAATGGATTTTAATCTGAAACACTAAATTAAAATAAAGACTACATAGGACAAATAACAATAAACTCAAACAAGATAAATGGTAAAAGATTTAAGAGAACAATTAAGATTTAATTAATAAAGGGGGAAAGAAATAATCAAATCAGTATAATAAACTAATTCTTAAGATTGAAAAGGAATGGAATTATCCATAAAAGGATAATTAGGCTAACTAAAATTAAAACAGACTTAAATAAAAAGAAATAAAATCAAATAAAGTACAATAACAAATCGGAAATTGAAACAAATTTGGGAAATAAAAATGACAATCATAAGAATAATACTAAAAGAAGTACTACAATGAAATAAAAAGGACCAAAAATAAAGTAAAAAGTTACAGGCAGAGCTCCCTGGATGGAATGAAATATATATATATATATATACTGATAATATATGCTTAAAGTGATTTTAATCTAAAGGGTATAGAAAGGGGGATAGTTCTTTTACTATGGGGAATGGGTCTTACCATTTCTTTCCCTGGCAATATGGGTTACAATTGCACCACCCCCCACCCCCTATTTTAAATCGAGCCCTTTATACAAGAGATCCTGTTAGCCTTTCCATTCTTAGCTATGTGAGTTGATCTGTGAAAGCTATGGCATTGGATACTGTACTGTAAGGCCAAGCTGAGGCTTAGGAAACATGTGGCTTCACTGGCACCTACTGAAGCAAAGGTCTTAGCCAGGGTCCTTGCAGCCCATTGCTACGCTGTTCCAACCGGTTTGAGCCAAAGACCAATACCGTTCATGGAGTTTTTTTCCACAATGGAGCCGGACACTGCCTGGGCAGTGGCTTCCTTCAGGACCAAGGCAGCTTATGTGTCCAAAGCTGACATGCCTGGTGCTTGAGAGATAACCAAGCTGGGCAAATGCATTGGGCCAAGAACAGCCAGGTGGACACTGGGTTATTGAGACCATACAGAACATCAAACAGGAATGTAACTACAAGGGTAGATGTGCATGTCTGTCTACTGTGCATATATATTTATATATAAGCAGGGTTAGTTTCTCTATAAGACTCTATAAGTCCAATATAAACTAGCAGTTTGCCCTGCATTTCACATCTCATGGTAATTTCTACAGTTTTCTCAATGTATCTTGTCTTTGTTGCTATGTCATGTCTTATAAATGACATAAATTGGTTCATAGTTATGCCCATGATGAACACTGCAGTTGTTTCTGTAGTGCTACAGTCTGGATATATGTATTGACTGTAACCTCCACTCCTATTGATTAGCTCCCTGTGGCTGGTGGAGAAACACAGATAGTAGGGCTTGTTTGTTTTGAGGCAGCTCACAGGGGAGCCATCATTTATCACCTTATCTAATACCAGTACTTTACCTATTCCACTTCTCAGCACATAACCCTTTGTACAATGCAGTGTTCAGTTAGATTTATTGAGGTGTTTAGCCGAGCCTTGTGCTTTGAAGATCAGCAGTGGCATCATTGACAGGAGGTTTAGACATGTCTTATCCATTTCCTTGTTTGTTTATCTAGTTTACACCATCAAATCATTATCAGGAAGCAGATTCAGGGCCCAGAATACATTATGACTGACATTCTTAAAAAAAGAACCTAAAAAGGGCTCTGTAGTACCTTGGGTTAGTTGAAAAAACTCTATATCAAGAATGAATTGTTGACCAGGCCAGCAAGGCTACTGCCCAGAGGCTTCTGACTTTCAAAGGGGCTCGAGGGGCTCAGAAGACAAGACCATGGGGGTTTCAAATATTTGGGAAAGCATAATGCAGAAATCAACTTTAGATGAACCAATAGCTGTTGAATTATATACAAGTACAAAAAATGAATGAAGTAAATGAAGAAATGTTATTATTAGTGATTGCGCGACGTGCAACACTATTCTTATTGATTAATATTTTTCTTCTTCTTTTTTGCCACTAACTAGCCCCTAACTAACTACTGTTTTCAAGATATTAACATCTTTCCGGCTCTGGAATGTTGGGTCTGATCGGAAATGGGGTGCTTTTTAATCCGACGTATGGTATACATAAAAACTGCGCTAAATTACAGATTTTTTCCCTTTAAGAATGAGGTGAAAAACTACACATTCATTTTTTGTACTTTTCCTCAAGTGCCAGACACCATTCCGGTCAGGCATGCCCCTGAGAACGTATTCAATGTTAGTCTGACCCGCACTAGTTGTTTGTTGTTTTTGTTCATCCGTTTTCTCCCATAGAGTCCCATACATTGGTCCTACCCAAACCCTATTGTGTCCTTTACCCGACAGCCACCAAGCTGCATGTACTTACTCAGGGCAGATACCCAAACTTCAAAAACATACTGACCAGCACTCATCTACATGTCGTTTATTCATCTCTTGTTCTTCCCATAGATTTATATCATTTTTTAGCAACACCTAGCAACTGGTTGGCGACAAGCTTAAGCTACATTTCACTCTGCAGTTACATGTTGTTTTAAATAGTCTCCAGTACCCAGGTGCTTCACATGACTATGATCCATCACTGCTCAACATAATGTAAATGTTTAAATTAAATATTTATCATAAGTTAAAAACCATTTAGGAACATTTATAGAGTACAGTTATTCTGTACTGTATGCTTTGGTGGTGAATACAATGAAAAACCCATCCATTAAATGACGTTTAACAGCTCAATCGATTTTGCAAAATCGTTTGCAAAATTCTATAAAAAAAAGTCCTGCCTTTCTTAGTTATTGTTGCTATCAAACTTTCAGCTCATACCATCTAACTTTCAGCTCAGGCTGCTTGGTCCATAACACTTGTACTAATAGGCTAAAAGGTTTGAAACTAAACAGTAATTAAACAGTAAAACAAAATAAATAAACTGGCTTACCAAGATATTCAGTGCATGCATACGTGTTTGACGACTGATAAAATACTGGAAAACTTTTTTTGCATTAATCAAACTGTTAAATCATTTCATGTACTGTTAAAGCATTCGATTTAGAGAAGAGATTTTAGTTTCAGAAGCTACTGCCTAAGATGAGCTAACGTAAACACTTTAGCTAGGCAGAGCAATTTTAAATGTTGAGGAAGAGTAAGGTGTGTACAAGTGCATTAATATTTATCATTAGACACAATATTTAGTCTAAGTTAAGGAAAGCTAACAGATCTTTACTCTTTTCTGTAGTGTTATTTATCATTAGACGTCATATAAAAATGATTTATAGCAAATACAGTCACCCAGATGAAGTTTAGCTAACCTTTTAGCGAAGAAATTGTGTTCATTATATAATGTATTATAATTTATTTATTCATCAGCAACCACCATTTTTTGGCCTATAATTCAGAAATATTATATTTTTTTGCCATTGCCGTTCTCACTGCAGGCTTGTTATGAGGAGTTCAGGTTTATTACTAGCATTTAGAGACAATTGTGATTGGCTGAGATGCATGTCAATCATTATTTTGAAAACAGCTGGGCAGATGTACTACACTGTGCATAACAAAACTGTCTGCATCGTGTTCTCAGCCATGACGTTTAGGTCTAAATGGCACACATCTGCAATAGCTGTTGAGCTTCATCTGGCCATGGATCAATTCTCTACATTGCCCTTTAGCGCACTGGTTACAAGCCTCCAGTGGGACTCCTTTGTGCAAATGTTAACAATTACACGTGACATGGCCATGCCATCTTGCCTTCATTAGAGGCGATGGGCTCTTGTGCCTGATTTCTTCTGATCTGACTGTGTGTCCACAGGACTGCACCGTGTATGAAACCGAAAACAAGATTCTTCATGTGGTGAGTACCTCTCTCTCACTGTTTCTCTGTCTCTGCTCACATGTTCCTTGTTCCTCCTGAAGTCTTCATTGAAACTGACTAGAAAAGACTATTCTGGGCTGACTGGTTATTTCTGGAAGGTCTGACTCTCTATTCATGCTCTCGGGAACACAGTGTTATATGTACATGTATCGATTTGAGGTTGTTGGCATTGCTAGGTCTGCACTGAATACATTAAACAAAGGAGGTGCGGAATGACTTTATTTTCTGAGGCAAGCAACCTGCTACTATTTTGGAAGAACAAACACCATCAAGTCCCAACACACCACTTGTTTGGCTGGCACTTTTTCTGTAAACTATGGGTGTGTGTGTTGTGCACTAGCCCTGCTCTCTTGCACTGGCTCCATTGTGAGATAGTGTGGTGGAGGGGGAGGCCAGCTGAGGCCTGACCCATTTTCAGTAAAGCTCCGTCCTACTGCAGAGCCCCAAGCACCTCACTCTTTCCACCTCCTACCTCTGCAAATCACCAGTGTTAAATTCACTCCTGTAGAGGTACAATTACACCTACCGAGTGGAATCTGATGCAGTTTGACATTGTATGACTTTATTTAACCCTCCTATGTCCCCAGTGGTGCACACACCTTGGATCTCTCTTCTTATGTTTTGTTTCATTGAAACAAGCAAAGAAACATATGTAAGAAGTGAACTTCAAGAAGTTATTCTTCTTTTTCTCATTATTATTATTTATTATTATTTATTAAGTATGTAAGTATAGGTAAGTTGCATTAAAATGGAAAACTGGGTATTCTGGGTAGACTGGGTATTCGGGCAACCCTGACCAAATTGCTGGCTGTGTTTGAAAAACAGTAAGCAAAGGAAATAGCATCGCTTTAACAATGATTTTAAAACTGCCTTCAAGGTTTTGGTCTGTGTATGGGGTCGTGATCAAGATTTTTAAGCTGCTCAAAAGCACCTAATACGGAAGCATTGTTATAAACTCTGCTGTTTCACTCATAACACCAAGTGCAGCCTGAATACTGCATGCTGCTGGCAAAAAAAGCTAGTACTGATTATTAAATAAGTGTAATATATGTCATATACGTTGAGTAGTAATGGAATACATGAAATGGTCTTATGTAATTGAGTTTCATTCTGTCTGTGTGGGTTTCCTCCTAAAGACATGCAGTCAGGTCAATTGGAGATGTTATATTTCCCCTTAGTAGTGAATGTGTGAGTGAATGTGTTTCTGTTTCTGCCCTGGGATTGACTGGCAGCCTGTCCAGGGTGTTTCCTGTCTTATGTCCAATAAGCGCTAGGGATAGGCTCCAGCACCCGCCACAACCCAGAAGGGTAAGTGGCTTAGAATATGAATGAATGATTAGCAGCAGGTTAACAATAAAAAGTAAACTCAATGCCATTTAGAGTGATAAATATCACATATCTGTAAACTAATCCAAAAACCCTTGTAGGGTTTTTCATTTTGAGAAGGAGGGATTCCCGAAGAATCCCCCTCCTCAGCAGAAGTGTGTGGTCTCTTATTCAGCCTATAGAAAGTTTAGCAAGTATTTTTTTTATTGCCACAACTCAGATCTGTAGAGGGTGTGGACTGCTGAAAGTGCTGAGACTTCTGAAAATGGAGTGTCAATAAATTCACAAACAGCGTCATTGAAGTCCAAGCATTACAAAGCAATACGAAGTACAATGAGCTAATTTAGAACTTTCAGCATTTAGAACACAAATAATTCAGTTTGATTTAAGGATAGTCTCTCCTAAAGCATTGTTGATGAGGAGGGTCTCATAAGGAGAGCAGATTGAGCTTTTGGTTTGGCATGCACAAATAAGCGGAAGGACAGCTGTACAACGTTTAGTTGTTGAACATAATGAACAACATACTACCACAGTTTTAGTAACAGAATTCCGGGTTTTGTCATTTTCCTGCTTTTTATCAACCTCTTATGTTCCTACCTCCTCTGTAGTTCTAGAATAACGGTACTTAGTTTAGCACATGTAAGTACAAATACCAAACATAAAGAGCGCACAATAAATCAATAAAACAAATAATAAAAGACATTTATTTTATTATTCGTTATGTTATTGTGCTTTACTTTAATGTAGTAATCCTTTGGATTAGTTTACAGTTACATGTTTTATCAGGTAATCAGTAATCTGTAATGGAATATATTTTTAAAGTAACCCTATCAGCCCTGGTAATATAATTAAACAACATGACAAAATGCCAACATGGCACTGTAGGGTCAGTGTCTTTCAAATGCAGTGAAGAGGTCAGATTGTCCCATAGACCTGAACTATAGCCAACACTACCTGTTTAGAATAATTATGTAATCCTGTTGATTAAATGATTGAACAAGACTACAATCACCTAAAGCACTTTCACTGGAGGAATGCTCTATTCTATGTTTGGATCGATGGATCGATTTTCAGGGGGCATTTATTTTCATAGCGTTTAAAGAGATAAGAGATTCACCCATTTTGGGTTACTTTGTGGGTATTAGATTTTGTTATTGATTGCCGAAATGCATTATATGTTATATCAGCACATTCAAACTTCTGCACTGCTGAGCAGGTTGAATGAGGTCATTGTAACACTGCACTTTTTCCAATTTGGCAAGTTTTTGCTGTATTGTTTTACAGTTCCTTCCGAGCTGCCTTCCTCCCTAAGATATATCAAATATCTTTTTTTTTTACAGCCAAGGACCTTATGCTAAATAGAGATATATATATATATATACACATGCACACACACCTGGGGTGGGAACAAGTCATTGAATTGCAAGTAACAAAACTCAAATCTTGACACTCCACTCCCAAGTAAGAACAGGACAGTCAAGTCCTGAGTCAGTACAGGCAGGTCTAAGTTCAGGTTCCCAGTCTTAAACTTTATGCTTTCAATTATACGCCAGATTTAATCAATTCATTTATTCAGTACCCTTCCAAAAAATTACCTCCCCTAAGAATCCATCTTCTCGGTAGTTGAAACATAGCTGTTTACTAGCTTGTTTTTTAGCATACTGACATAAACAATTTTGTCGCAAATACTGTATATTTAACTGTCACACATTAAAATGAATCTTACTGGCTGGACACTAACTAAACCCTTACAGAAAAAAACATGTATATTTCATATGTAAATAAACACATGATTTTTAGACATCTCATATGTAAAAAATGTGATTACATAAAAAGTTTGAAAACAAATGTAAAGAAAATCATGAAATCTGTTCCTTTTTACGAGGGAAAAACAACTGCTAGTTTCAATTTTAGATGAGAAAAACAGGAACTAAAAAGACTGCAGTGAATGAAGTTTACAGAGAAGAAACAGTAAATAGTAATAGTAAATTAATAGTAAATTATTAGCCTGATGACTTATGAAAGAAAGCTTTGTGTTACTCATTTAACCAAATGCATTAATTATATAGAATTATTATTGATATTATAGCATTTTACTATAATTATTTAATATGTGGCACTACAGGTTCTATAAAAAAATATTATTATATAAATATAACAAATATTGTGATGCATATTGTCTATTGTTAAAATGTCTTGAAATATTTTGTTATATATAGTTTTTTGCCATATCACCCATCCATATGCCTCAAGTCCACACTGGGGTCATTAGTGTTCCAGTAAAAATGCAATTCCTTTTCGATTTTAATTAGGCAAATCTGAAGTCATTAAATTTGTGACTCAGGCCTTCTGACCTTCAACTTGGAACTTCATAGATGTAAAACAAGCAAGTTAAAGTGACTGTTTTTTTTTTTTTTTTTTTCAAACTTGTAGAAGTAGAGAAATTTCCTCTGATCCCCTTCTATGGCCAGTTATCCTTATAAGTAACAGGTACAAAATAATATATAAATAATAAATAATAAATAAATAATATATACGCAATGTTTTATTCACTGTTAAACCACTGAGTTATTATGGGACCTTAAGAGTAGGACTTATGATGTTCATTTTTCATGTTCACAATTTTATGGGGTCTACTAGAACAGGTATTTCATATACATTTACATTTAAGGCATTTAGCAGACGCTCTTATCCAGAGCGACTTACCACCGTGCTTAGTGTTCTGTTGGATAATGTTTCCTAGCTAGTACAAGAAGGTTAGAGTCTAAAACTCGCCATGATCTCAGACACTGATCAAACAAGGACCAGTGCTGATACCTAGAGAGAAGGATACAAAGACATATATAAAACATAACTGCACTGCTTAGCAATCCCAACCCAGTGCTCATACCTAGAGAGAAGAATGGTCAGTATAAGTGCCAAAACAAAGTATTTCAATATATACATTTATTAGTGCTCACTCACTTAAGTGCTTTACTAAGAGATAAGTCTTTAGTCTGTATTTGAAGACTGCAAGAGACTCAGCTGGTCGGACCACCAGTGGGAGTTCATTCCACAATCTGGGTGCCAGGACAGAGAAGAGCTTGTCTTCCATGCATCTTCAGGGATGGCAGGTTGAGTCGAGCTGTACTTGAAGCTCGAAGGGCTCGAGGTACAGGACGATTCCTAACCATTGCCATAAGGTAGGGAGGGGCTGGTCCATTCTTGGCTTTGTAGGCAAGCGTCAGATTTTAAATCTGATGCTGGCAGCTACAGGAAGCCAGTGAAGGGAGCGCTGTGGAGCAGTGGAGTGACGTGGGTGAACCTGGGAAGATTGAAGATGAGTCGAGCTGCTGCATTCTGGACCAGTTGCAAGGGCCTGATGGCCCATAGAGGAAGACCAGCCAGGAGCCAGTTGCAGTAGTCTAGCCTTGAAATGACCACAGACTGGACAAGCAGCTGGGTGGCCTCCTTAGAGAGGAAGGGTTGAATCCTCCATATGCTGTAGAGGAGGAATCTGCATGACCGAGACAGGTTCACACTATGAGCTGAAAACGATAACTGGTCATCCAGAATCACACCAAGGCTTCTCTTTTTACTGTTTTAGCTCTCTGGGCATTGTGTGAGCCAAGTTTGCTGATAAATGGGCAATATGGATTGTGTTACAACATGACATCACCTTGTAACAGAGAAAAGGGCTGGAATTCCAACAAGAGGTTTCATGCAGCTGAAAAAAGTGGTTGCTGCAGGAGAGAGTTTCTCTCTCTGGCATGTACTTTGGCCTTTATACCTTTGCAGACCGTAGCTACACAACACATTAAAGAAAAAAAAAACAGAAAAACATAATAGGTCCTCTTTAAAAGGCCTTTAGGCAGTAGAACATTGAATTCCCCACCCTCTCTGACATGGATTTAATTGAGTATCATTTACCGTCTGAGAAATATTTGCTGCATTTACAGCTTAAGTGTCCTGGTGGTTAGTGAAATTATTAAATATGATATGATCTAAAGTCATCTATAGATAAATTAAAGAGTGACTCTGCTATACTGACACAGTATATAAACTATATAAACTATATAAACCACATGGGCATGACTTTGTAAATGACTCATTGGAGTATTAGTACACAAATTGCCATAAAAGTACACCAGAAGGAGCCCATGAAGGCACATTTTTGCAGTATATTAAAACAATACGTGAGATAGGTTTCAAAAGTAGTTGGGTTGCTCAGTATAAAATTATTTAATATATAAGACTGTTATTAAACGTTTTTCATTAAATCAGTTGATGCATATAAACAAAAAATAGAACAGGAAATGGGTCTAAGCTGCAGCAGATCACAGTTCAGTGGACAAGCTGATATAACAGTTAATTGCATTTTTTTTATCGTGCTAATGGTTTTAGATACCGTCTAGGCCTATTCTACACCAAATATACTTAGAGAGTATGTAAATAGCTTTTACAAATTATAATATTGTGATACATTTTGTGACTATATGATTGTCTGAGCATACTATGCATATCTTCAGTACTGAAACAGCACAATGACTTAAAAAGGTCTGTTTAACTGGACTTAATGCAGTGCAGTTAGAATAAAATTGATTGTAACTGTAGATTATAATTTGTGTTAGTATTAGTATATTATAGTATTTTATATATATTAATAAATCTCAGAAAAACTGAATACAATGGTGAGTACTGTGTATAGTTAAAATATTGTGATGTAATATTTTTTGCCATATCACCCACCTCTATGGCTCAGGTCCATGTCAAAGTTCGAGTCACTGGTCAACATGGACAAGTCAAAATGCAATTCTGCTTTTGTTTTTGTCAAGGCCAGTCTGAAGTCATTGAATTTATGGCTTGGCATTAGTCCAAGTCATGTGACTTGAGTCCACACCACTGAAACAAACACACTCACACTGAGCACAGCATGTCTGTTTACAGACCACTCAATAGATGGATAGCTTATTTATAAGTAGGTGTGCTAAGATTCTCTAAAACAGCATTTTTACATTTGTTGGTTGGCAGTTGGTGTTCAATATTGCAAAGCCTCACTGCTGGTCCCTGTCCCTCGAGGACTCTAGCCTACAGCAGTCAGATGGATAGAGAAGATAGAGTGTGTGCGTGCTTATTTCTGTATGCCTCGATCTGAGTGTAGATATGGGCCCATGCTTCTGTTCACGCATGCATAAGGACGCAGAACGTTATGTAAGCTTGTCCTAGTTGTGTGTGCGTGTGTATGTGAGTGCATATGTGGAAAGAGAGGGACGGGGTGTTCATGCGTGACAATAAAATGGATTACATAATTATGTCCTAGTTGTCTTTCCTGTATATGCGTGAGCGAGAGATAAAGACAGGAGGAGGAAGAAGATAGAGGGAGGCACTGGAAAAGAGAGAGAGAGAGAGAGAGAGAGAAAGAGGCAGAGAGTGTAACAGTCGCCAGCTGTATGCATTTGGCAGCATTCAGAAATGTCTGTCTGGCTTGCTGTTTGGACGCCCTTACTTCACACATATCGTCTCCAGCACGGATATGTCCTCGACCTTCAGACACAAATCAAATAGGTTAAGTCTATGTCTTTACATTCAGTCTAGGGGTTGGACTGATAATCGGATACGATATTTATCATTTATCTAATAATCGGAATTGGTGTTTTAACCTGTTGTTTGCTGTCATGTATGCGCATCTGAAATGCAGCCAGCAGTGACCGAATCTCTCCTGGCTCAATGTCCCACCTGCAACCATAGTGGATTGTCAGAATAAGTATGACCAGTTGAATACAACCAGTTAATTAGTGTCCTGGCCACAGCGCTATACATAGACTGGATGAACAAGGATGAATGAAAGCAAACTTGTTCGGGGTTGGCAAATAAATGTTGGATATATGTGTGTGTGTGTTACCCTCTAACTGAAATGTCAACAATTTCTTCCTTTGCATGGCTTGGAGAACAGCTGATTTATATCCATGCAGCTGTTGTCAGGTTGCATAAGGTTTACAGGTGGTTGATCAAAATCCTAATCGGAAACAGCACAAAAGGCAGTTTTTGTCAAAATACCTACATTTAAAATTAGTTATTTAAAATTTGACAATTCTTTTTTGCAGATAGTGGTGGAATGAAAATCAACTTTGATATTCTTAATCAATATAATCAAATTATCAAATTGTTATCAAATTGTTGATGAGAACTCCCCACTGTGAAAACAATTTCCACTTAAAGATAGCCATTCTGAGAGGAAATGGACAGTATAACTGTAGCTCTTCATATGAATCTATTTTATACAATAAGAATAACGAATAAAATGCAATAAAATAGCATCAAATACTGTAAAAACACTTGTGAATAACTATAACCATAATAAATGTTGGTTGACATAAATATTTGGAATATCACATATCTATTTGTATCTGTTTTCTTTGAGAGTACAAGATGTAAGATGTTTTTTGCTATGTAATCAAACTAATGACAGCATGGTGGGAAAATTGTCGTTGTTTTCTTTAGTTTCATTAAGGTACAACACTACAGTTGCATAGTATTTTAAAATGGAAACTCAACATTGTCTAGCAATTCTAAACAAAAGTGCTATAATGCATCATTAGGCTGAACCCTTTCAGCCTGAACCTCTTTTCGTTGAGTTTATTCCCAGCGTTCTGTAAGGCTTGTGCAATTAGAGCCAGGAGCATGGAAAGGTCAGTTCAAACAATGATCTGAACACTGCAATGCAAATTTGATTTGCTAGCTTTCATCGTGTTGCGTAAGACACAGTATACACATTCTAGTTAAAAAGTATTTCAAAGACCCACTGCACTATAATTTAGTCTTTCCCAGAGATTTGAGATATACTTTGATGCTGAGGAAGGGATCATGGGGAGATGGCGACTGTAAAGCAAACAACAACATTTATAATAAACACGGTTTTTCTTTTAGTAGTCAATGTAGGTATGTTACATACAAATATTAATAACATTCTTAAAATTATTAACAATAAGGAACAATAACATTGCTACACACACAGATTCATTGGTTGTCTCCACCAAGACAAAAGCAGGACTCGTCACTGAAGATGAACTGCTGGCATTCTGAGTCACTCCATGACAGTCTGGCATGACACCGTTGCAAACTTCAGTGAAGTTGAAGTGGTGTTAAGGGCAGTTGTTGTAACGGTCTGTGTGCATGTAGCCCTGCATTGTGCAGCCGTCTGCCAATGGTGCTGGCACTAACAGGGTGCCTAATGGAGAGCATCACTGCTCACTAAATGTCCACAATCGTGGCTGTTGGGTCAGTCAGGTACAGCATATCTTTTACTTGGATATTGACCACTGAAATGACCTCAAAAGTCAAAACTAGCTTGGTTTAAGCTAGCTTACTGACCACAAAGCACTCCTCTGACTGAGTACCTGAGCTGCGAGTTCCTCCTCCTCTTCTTCCTTAAGTGGCATCTTGTTAAATGTTTCCAAATACTCTATTGTTAAATAACCATTAGATGAATCATTACCTCCCATTCTCTTTCAAAATGTACTCAGGTGGGTGTCTATATACCTGGGTGGACTGCCAAAGTATAACCTGTGTGTGGGAAACACTGTATAAATGTACTGTACATGCAAGACTAAAGAAGTGCTACTGAAAGTCCACAACACAGTGTCTGCCAAATAATAACAGGAGCTAACTATGTAAAACAAGGAATCAAAAAATCATTTAGAACATGACAAAATAAATCAAATACACCTCCTCAGCATTCCTTCTCTGGGCTCAATACGGTCACATGATTTGTTCTACAGTACTGTTCCAATGTCATTTTTAGTCATTAAGTACACGTTACTCATTTGTACACATCTGGAAAAAGCAGAAAACATATGTAACAGAACATTACAGAGAATTAGTATCAGTATTTAATGTGTCCACACTTGTGTCCATACCAAGCCTTTAATTACAGCTTCGCAGCAACAGCGCCCTAACAATTCTAGCTGACGATAGCTAAGGAGCTCGATTAGATAATATATAGTACACAGTCCCACACACCTATTTCCGAAGCAAAGAACACACCCTGTGTATTTATCCAGGCCCTGGTGATTCAAAGTTCTGAAGTGCGTGAACAACTTTGCTTCTTAGCGTTTACACCTGGACAATTGTGTGTTAATTGAGTTCATTCTTGGACGGCTTGAGTTAACTGTGTTGAATGCTAATGCGTTGTAAAGACGTTCATCCATCGAGCAGTACGCTGAACTACAACGTGGTTGCTAATACTAATCCAGAACTCCCCATATCCTGGGTCCATTTCCACAGAGCCACTGTACCCGTGAAAACAGGCAAGGCTCTCTGGAGGTTGGTGTTAATGCTACAGTGCACAGTAAGCACGAACAACTTAAGGCAACATTAGGAAATTATCAACTTGTGACTTCTTTTTATTCAGTATTTATTTTCATGAAAAGATTGAAAGACAATGATTCTGAATTTTTTGAAAGATGGTTGTCTAACTCAAGTGATGACATGTCCTGATCCTGTGACAAATACATGTATTCAATCAATGGTCTGTACTAGGGCTGAACAGAAAATATGTAATTTTTCTGATTAATATTGTGATTGCAATTTAAACTGTGATTATTTTCTATACATTAAGGTTCAGACCATACTATTCCTGGCTTGACCCCTGAATGCTGTTTGCCAGACTGCCATTAAGGATCTGATTGGTTTAGCTCATCTACAGCCACTCTCTGAAACTGTGATTTTGATATAAAATCGATTACTCTTTCAGCTCTGGTCTGCACTATTCCTAGCTCCTCCCATTCACCCCAGTTGGTAGTGGAAATAAAAACAACTGTACCATGCCTTTCCACACCATACCACATTATCCAATGAACTACCTTAAATGACATTTAATGATGTTCCACATTGTGGAACCTGTGTTGCACAATGAGTTCTGCACAAAAGCTTCAGTAAATTTGCAGCATGTGTCAAAAGCAACAAATGGTGTTTTGAATTTTGGTAGCTGATTAAAAGATTTTAGATATCTGACTCATAGAATCAATTTGAGTGCCTAAATGATTTGGGGAACAATGATAATCACTGCAAATAGACCTGAACGATAGTGGAATCTGCAATATATACAATGACTGGCCATTTCATTAGGTAAACCTCCTTGTACCTACACTCGTTGCCCATTTTATCAGATCTATTTACCATACAGATGCACTTTGTAGTTTTACAATTGCAAACTGTAGTCCATCTGGTTCTCTGCATAGTTTATTATCCCCCTTTCACCCTGTTCTTCAATGGTCAGGACCCCCAGAGGGCCACCACCGAGCAGCTGCTATTTTGGTGTTGGATCATTCTCACCACTGCAGTGAGATTGACATGCTGGTGATGTGTCAGTGTGTTGTGATGGTATGGGTGAATCAAATTCAGCAGTGTTTTTCCTAACTTGTTGGTCCACCTTGTAGTAAAGTCAGAGATGACAGCTCATTTACTTTTTGTGTTGGTCATTCTCTAGTGCTTGACCAGTGGTCACAAGACACACTTCACAGGACACTGTTAGGAGAATGTTGGCTTTTGGTGGACTATTATCAGTCCAGCAGTGACACACAGGTGTTTTAAAAACTCCAGCAGCACAGCTTACAAAATATGCAGAGAATCAAATGGACTACAGTTCGGCTAAAGTGTTTGGGTAACTGAAACTGAAACTGAGGAGCAGCGATGCTCTGGTAAACGGCTCAGGGCACTCTCACAATGGGCTATATTTGTCAAGCATTTCTAAGTAAGAACACTGATCTATGATGAGGTTTAATCAGTTCATGCAATTCTATTCTGTGTTATATTAAAGCTGTAGACTGACCCCAGATCAGAATTCTTACTCTGATAAATGTAATAAATATGGGCTATTGATCATGACCTCCAACTTATCACACTTTTGTTTTGTATTGACCTTTTTATATTGGTAATGGTAGCAGTCTGACTAACCACCCTAAAGTTTAACATTATTTTGATTACATGTTATGTTCCAGTTGTGCGTGTATGGTCAGTTCCTTGATAACAGAAATTACACTTTGTTGAGAAGTTTAAGATTTTCTAACTTTCCTAACCTTAGATAATAAAGCAGAGTAAATTGTGCTATCAGACAGGCTTTTCCTTGAGTTTAGTCATGGGGAATGAAAACTGTGTAAGTTATCCTTACATTGACATTGTACGTCCTGCATTATGACTATTGTGCATGTACACATTGCAATGGCGAAGATGAGACAATATATTGAGCAGCCCTAGCACATACAAATTCATAACCCGCTACACAAATGAGTGACAGCATGTAGTTGATAATTGTCAGCGCAGGCCGTTAAACGCTGGTGAAGAGCCGCCGGAGTGTGCCTTTGAAGGATGTCGCCTCGCTGCACACTGCAGAGAGCTTTAATCCTGTAATTGCTCATTAAAAATCAGGTCAGATTGGTAGATAATTTCAAGCAAGCTTTGTTGCTTGATGATGCAAGTGGGGAAATAAATATATAAATAAATAGATAGATAGCACAGTGCTTGCAGTTCCATCTAAAAAGCTGTTGTTGTGTTTGATTATTTTAAATGTAAGAAAATAATGTAGTGTGTGTAAACACTGTCTCAATCAGCTGCATATGTATCACATGGTCAGTTACTACACAATGATTTTGGGCCATTTCCCAATCTCACTGTCTAAAAACAGAACCTGCCCATTGGTTTCTAATACATGTCTTTTGGATGTTTATTAATATGATTATTACATACTGTTCATGTAAAGAGGAAAGATGGAGAATTCTTTTAAATTATAATTGTTTCTGTGCTCTTATAGACGCTTTGAAATTGACTCTCTGTGGGTTCATGTCTAATGCATTGTTAAAAAAAGACAATTCTGAAAAAAAACCAGAAGCTTGCATTGTTTCAAATGCAAACACTTGTAGTTCTCATGTACTGGCAAAAGCATTGGCAAGAAAACAAGTCTTCTCTAGAGCACTACAAGTCTGGGCATGCCCGTACAAAACTAGATTAACATCATACACCACAGATCAATGTTATTTTAACCTTTCAATAAACTGTGAAATTGTGTATCTTCTTCCTATTTTCCTCTCTCTCTCTCTCTCTGACAGTGTAAAACATTGTCTGGAATATGTGACCACATCATCTCGCTGTCCTCTGACTCGCTGGTGTCCCAGTCGGCTCACTTGGAGGTGGTGCACCTGACCAACATTATGCCCAGCGAAGGCCTGGTACGTCAGAATTAATGCTAATCCCACTTAATCTCAGATGTTCCCCGTGCTGCTTAAATCTCTGTCAATATGACCACATTTCAAAAGAGCTGCATTGTTGAGAATTGTACATCTCCAAAAACTCATAACATTAAAAGCTTTAGCAACAGTGCTTTATTTCAGATTCTTTAAAGTAGCTCACATTTGCTTTGATGCAGCTTGTTCTTCCACTCACAGGCCACTTTATACCCTGCTTTATTTATTACTGGTCAGTTTCCAACCCTGTTGTTCAGATATCATTTGGGTGCTGTCCATTCCCAACACAGCAGTGACATTGTATTGGTATGGTAGTGTGTGGGACTGGTAAAAATGGATCAAGTACAGAAGTGTGTGTGAAAACTTCAGTAGCTATGCTTCCACTGATGTGCTAGACAAACTGCAAATGATTAAATGACAATGCATAAAACACAGCATGTTGTTTCTATCAGACTGACTTTTTTGCAATAAACAAGCTTATGTAATGACATCATTTCCTGCAAACATATGAAAAGCTAAAAAAAATGCTTTTTTGGCCAAATAACTTTTAATTTATTGTTTAAAAAATAGTTGTGTTCTAATGTATCCATGCCTTATTTCATAATTTTTTTTTTGCACAATTTAAAAGCTTTAGTTAATTTTGTGTATATTCATGATTGACAGACTGATAGAATTCATCCAAAATTGCTTAGAAAAAAATCTATTGTTATATTTATTGTTATATCAACTTCCATGTATAATAATTGGCCGCATAATTCCATGAGTTCTATTTTATAGTTTCAATGTCTTCACTTTTATTCCAAAGCGAAGCATTAAGCTAAAAATAAGGAAACCTTCTATGAGTAGCTGTGTCTAACCTTTTGACTGGTACTGTATATATATATATTTTATGTTATTTTATTTAAGACTATTTTTTTATTTTATTTCTTTTTTTTGTGTGTGTGAACCTTTATAGGAGAGAACAAGTTTCATTACCATATGTTTGAGCATTTTCCATGTTCTGGACATCTCTGTCTGTAAGAGTTGAGAAGTGGCAGAACTCTCATTTGTTCTATATAAAAGGCACATATCTGTTATATGATGCTGAATTTATGCATAAATGTATGCCATTTTTTTCCTTTAATATATTTAATATTAAATCTGCATTTACAAATTATTTCTGACAATTTCCATACAATAGCCTACATCGACAAATGTTAAAAAAAAGTCAATAAAAAAAAAACAACAACAAAAAACAGCAAGTCCAAACGAGTGCTTCAGTCATTTAAAAATAATCACAGAAGAGCAGCAGCAGGGTCAATAAGATTTGACCTGATAGATTTTACACACATGCATGCACACATATGCAGAGACCTCTCATGCACTTTAACAGACAGACTCCCTCATTTATACTGCTAAGTACTCATCAATTTACCCACTCCCTGACCTTTTTGCTTCATTTGTCCCTCATCACATTAAGCATGATATTAAATATGTCATTTCAAAATAAATTTCTTGTTTTCCCATAATCCATCCAACATGGAACAACATTTGCCCAGCTCTACATCTTCTGGTTTATCCAGAAATCAATTATGATCACCAGATCATACTGACCTAAACAACAAGTAATTACTAATAAATCACATTTATAGAATTGAAGCACCTCATGGACCTTACTTATAACTCGAGCATTGCTCTCTCCTGTTTAGCAAGCACTAAAGTAAATGGATACTTTATCATATACTTTAAATGGCACTAAAGTAGCTTTTGTGTGCAGCATTAAAAGGAAAGAAACTGGCATGAACCACAACCCTTAGGAGACCACACCAGTGCTAGACCATATGTATGTCTGTGTCTAAGCTGCCATACACCGGCAAAAGTGAATACATTTACATTTATGGGATTGGCCTGATGCTCTTATCCAAAGAAACTTGCAACGGTCCTTTGTTCTTGCTGTTACAGGTAGAACAATACATTATTACGTTATTACATTATTAATACAAGGCAAAAGTGCAATATAAGACATTTCCTTAAGTGATAGATTAGTGTTTTCACAATACACAAAGACACTACTGTTAGTGTAATATCAGACAACCTCATACAAAAGTGTTAAATATCTTGGAATATCCTCTATATATGGCAACGTACTCAGTAGGTTTCGATGGTATAACAGTGGCCAGTGCTTCGTATTAGCTGCAAGGTACGGGTTTTTAGCAAAGCAGCCAGTGTACATCAGGTCTGTATCCACAGCTTTGTCTTTTGTATTGTGCTCCAAAGCTGTATTTTGAGTAACACCACTTTCATCCCCCCCCCCCCCACCAACGCTACAACCATCTCCAGGGTATGTACATCAAGTCGACATATGACGGGCTTCACGTGATCACAGGCACCACAGAAAACGTAAGTAAATGTGTCTTGAATGTTGGGAAAGAAAGGGGAGCGCTAGTTGCTGACAGCGGCACTCAGAAGGGAAGCTCATGAAAGATTAAGAGCAGCCGTTGCAACGACATGTGAGAAAACAACACATGCAGGGCCGAGGGCACGGCAGCACTTCCTCCAA
This sequence comes from Semaprochilodus insignis, assembly GCA_034552555.1. Taxonomy (NCBI): domain Eukaryota; kingdom Metazoa; phylum Chordata; class Actinopteri; order Characiformes; family Prochilodontidae; genus Semaprochilodus; species Semaprochilodus insignis. The sequence goes on from CM067485.1 coordinate 27,086,579, forward strand.
CACTTCCGCCAAGCTTCCCTCCTCCAATGCTGCCATGCTGCCTCCTCTCGTTTGCACAGACAGAAGGTTTCATGTGTGGCCTTGTTTTCTGGGTGGGGTAAACTCAGCTTTCATTAAAGCTTCATTATGATGAGCTTCACCTCAGGCCCATGTCAGCTGAGAGAAAGGGAAAGATAGGGGCTTTTAACCTTTTCCAAAGTTCACACTTGCCATCAGAAGTGCCCAAGAAAAATGCTTATGTTCTTGCAATGCTAATGTCTCGCCCCAATATTTCTGAAACAGCGCATTATCACTAACATATTGTGTTGTAAACTGTGAGACATACAGCCATATGCCAAAACTGAAATACCCCTGGTCAAATTACATTTATTATTATTATTATGTTGTTTTTTAAATATTTTTTCAAATATATTTGTTTTTATATATTTATTAATGTATTAACTAAATACATAAGTGAAAGTAAATATCCTCTACAGGGGACAAACGTCAATAGGACAGTTTTCTGCAAATTGTAGAGCACAATTTCTGTTGATTTGCTGCATCTAATATATTGAAGAAGCATTACAAATAAAATACAAAGTGCCATTACATCTGTACAGGCAACACTGTATGTATTTATTTCCCAAACATGTTAAATTTAGTAAATAAACATTAATTATGCATTAAAATGTGAATAAGTATGTTCTCTATAGAGGACATGTTCTTATTTTGAAGAAAATAAACAGAAAATGTACACAAAACAGCAAGTAAGGACTTTGTGTGACAGGCCGTTTCTCTGACTGTTAAGCTGGTAGTACACTTTAAACAAAACCAACAAAATATGAAAAAATATTAAAAAAATATGTCTTTGGCCAAACTGACATGGTGGTTTGCGTTTGTACACTGTGGTGTGTGCCGATTGCTGAACAGAACTCCTAATCACTACACCATTTGTTCTGAGGCCTCCTGCTGACTGCAATTGATCCACATAGCTTCCTGCATTGCTGGACAGAGCTTCTAGCGGTTCCTCAGTTCTTTTTAAGAATACTTAGAACACCATGTTTGGGAGTAATTCAATTTCTTGTATTTCTTTCATTATTTGAAGTATACTGTAGTCTTGTACTCTAGTTGAGGTGAATCAGTGTCCACCATAATACCCGCCTTGTAAGCCGATAATTGTGATGGGATATGTTTGTTAAATTTGTTCTACTTTTAAAGGAATATTTCAATTAAACATGCTAATCATAATTGAAAACTAATCACAGCGCATCAGGGCTATAAAATATGAAATGGAACTAACTAAGTACCAAGGCATTATTCAGCTTTGGAAGAAACCAATATTGCAGCTTTTTGATTGATATTTGACTGTTTGAATCCTTGGTTGGGGTGAATTGGTGTCCAATGTAATTCTGGCCTTGAAAGATAAGAGTATAATATCGTCGCTGTCCAATGAAAAACAAGTATCTCCAAAATGGTAACTTTACAGGAGAGCGCAAAACCTAGTTTAATTATAATGTAAGTCAATGGAACCAGACATTTTTCCAAGCAGTTTTGGGCCATTTCTGTTGGTCAAGTCACCATGAAATTTTCACACAATGTAAACGGCAGATCATGTGATGAAATGATGCATAAAAGTAAAAATCAACAAAAATGGAGATACATGTTTTTCATTGGACAGCGACGATATATACTTTGAGCTTGTTAACACGTTGCATTAAGTAGTGTTTTGTGTACAGATCGTATCTGGAAATGTAGTCATTGACAAAAAAAAAATAATGCACCAATGCATGAAATATGTATGAATGATATATGTAAGCGATTACAGTATTGAAGTGAAAGGATAAGATTAATGGGGAAAACTGTACTATTCCTTGATTGCCAATAAATCTGGTGACCAGGCAGGCCAAGACAGTGTTGCAATCTGGCAGAGACATTCCTGGGAAACCATTGCCGTGTGTGGGCGAGCATTACCCTGCTGAAAAATGCCACTTGGAAGCCCTGCCATGAGAGGCAACACATGTGGCCGGAGGGTGTCCTGCACATATCCTTGAGCTGTTAGTGTCCCTCGTATCACTAGTAGGGGTGACCAACTGTTGCATGCGATGACTCCCCAGATCATCACACCCGCAGTTGGTGCAGTGTGTCGCTCCACAGCAAAGGCAGGACTGAAGCACTCACCATAAGGGCCTTAAGGCTTTACTCAAACCCAACCTTCTTCGGATCCCAAACAGAACCTGTATTCATTGCCAAAGACGACATGGTTCCAGGCTGTAGCATAAACATCACCACAAATGAAGGTGAAGGTGACTGACTGTCAATGGCAGGACACGTAATGGGTGCTAAAACATAACTGCATACCGAGTTGCAGCAATCCCAACATTTCTATATGGGAGCTTTTTTTCCTTTTTCATCAAAGAGTATACATTAGCTGGATTCAATTTACACTTTTCACTAAAATGTACGCCGTCTCTGACCACCTCTGAATGTGGTTTGAGTAATCCAGTTGTAGTCCAATCATAACGTGTCCTTTGCTGTTTTTTCATGCAGTATATTGAGGCGTGGAAACAGGTCCTTTATAACTATTACCAATGAGATGAAGACAGTGAAAAATTATTCATCAGCTCAACTTTATAAACTCATACACTCATTATCAAAAGAACAGTTCCACAAATACTTGCACCCAGAAAGAATCAACAGAACCAACCAACAGGAATGAAACTTGGGTGGGTAGGTTTGACATTGTGAGACATGCCAATGATTTAAGTTTCACGCTCTGATGCGCATGTGACGTCAGCAAGAATCACTGTACCTGACTGACCCAACAGTCACGCTTGCGGACATTCAGCGAGCAGTGATGCCCTCCATAAGTCATGCTTTAGTGCTAGTACCACTGGTAGATGGCTGCACAACCCAGGACTATATGAACGTAGACCATTACCATGCCAGCGTCGCCAAGGACTGCAATGGTATTGTGTCAGACTGTCATGGAGTTACTCACAATGGGAGAAGGTCACCTTCAGCAATGTCCAAAAGTCCGGCTTTCATGGTGGAGACCAATGACAAATCCGTGTGTGGAGCCACTGTGCTCGATGAATGATTTGTTGTCACGTGTCTCATGTCTAGAAATATCTGTTGTTACTCCAACTCCACCCCTACCACAAAATCTGCAGGAACTGCGTGAGAATATTCAAGCTGCATGGGATGGATTATTGCAGGACATCATTAGGGGCCTCTATAACTCCATGCTGAGACGTCTGGCATGTTGCATTACCAAACATGCTGAGAGACACTACTTCTATATGTGTAGCTCAATAAATATTGCCCATATCAGTCTAAATTTATCATCATTTATTGATCCTGGGAACCTTCCCAATAGTATTGCAATACAAAAAAAAAAAAAAAAGAAATTTTTATTTAAACAATGCAAAGCATGCTTTTAGTTTAGATCAATCCAAATCCTAAAAACAGTATTTGCCAGTATTGTTTCCTTCTCAAAATGCTAGGTCAAACAAGGAACTATGCATATTTTGAAACTGATATTACCCTGTTTTGAGTCCAGTGCCTCTACTGCTTCTTCCTCAAGGCTATCCAAGTAGACGCTGATGTCAAGTCTATTTCTGGGCTCGTCAGAGACAAACTTGCCTTTAGCCAGTTCTCTGATACAGGCCTAAATGACCACATCAGTGAACCCTGATTGCGCCATAGACTGAGGTCATGGTACAATGTCACATGATCAGCTGGCCCTCCGTGCTCTAGTTTGGCGCGTGTCCTTGTGGTTAGCTCACTCTCCATTTCCCCCGTATTCAGCTTCCATTAATAAACCCACATGAGCCAGATGGGGCCTGCCAGGGACAGGTGCTGCTGCACATCCATGGCTGGCTGGCCCACAGCGGGCACTGCCAGGGAAAAGTTCCAGCCCTGCGATGGCAGCATTGCTGCCAGGGAACCGTGCAAGTCTTTCACGGGTATTATAATGGGCCTGGTGGGTGGGTGCGTAAGCGTGTGTGTGTAAAGCCTGATGGCATCACTTGTGAGAAGAGACTGCAATAGAGTGCCTGGCACCCTTGCTGGTACCGCCAAAGCTGTCTCCTCGGGCCGACAGTTTAATCGCCACAGCGAGGCTGGCGTGAAGAGATTGGTTTAAATGCACGCTGGTTACCTTTTAATGGAGGGGCAGGACTGTAATAGGAAAGGAGGATGCTATTGAAGACATTAGAAAGGAGCCATGAATTTGTCAGGGATGGTTTTACAATTTGCAGCGGAGTATGGTCCCTTTAAAGGAATATTTTATTAAAAGGTATTAATAAGACAAGTATCATGAAAACTAGCAGAGCCTAGCTAGCATTAAGAAAATGAGTCAATGTCCAATGTTCCCTCCTACAGAAATATAACTTTTAAAGGAATGGTTTTGACAAAATCAGAATTACAGTTTTCCACAAAATGTAGTCACTCAGCCATGACAAGTTTGATCTAATTTTGTTTCTTTAATTTAGCACCAAAAGTACAAAGCTAGCGTTGCTAACAAACACTAGAAGTCAATAGACACTCAATTATTCTCCTTTAACTTATGCCCCAAAACGTCTCTTGGACAGCTCAATCCACATCCACATGTCTTCATTTAGGTTGTACATTCTTGTCTGTGAGGTTAATTACACAGTATGTATTATAAACTACATAAATGAAGAAAATTTTACATTGTCCCTTTAAGGAGCAGACAGACACCTTAGACAACAGGTGTCGCATAGAATCAAAATGACAATTCAGTGAAAAATTACATTTTCATGATTTTTGACTTACTCCAAATGCAACTGATCAGCCAAGACATGTTTAGTGTCCAGGTTTTGCTTCCTAGTTTACAACTGCAGCTGCTAGGGATGTTGGTGCTGTAAGTCAATAGTCACCAAAACTTTCCACAGATAAATAAAGCAAAAGTTCCTTCAAAATGCACTGAAAAGCTACATAAAGTCATAAAAAAGATTATTTTGTATGATGGCAAGGACAAAGCTTGCAGGTATCTAGTGTTCCTATAATAATGTCTAAGGCTTGGTTTACTGTAGAAAATGTAGAAAATACATATTGAATAACAATAAACCTCCTAAAATGAGATGTTGTGTTTGACTGGCTATATTGTGGAAAGATGTGCATTTTTTGGTGGACCCATTCCATGCATGTCATATACATATACAGTGAACTATGAGCAGATACCAGTGTATAGGTACATGATGGAGCAGAATGGGTTATTTTGGCTCTTCTATTAAAGGATACTTTTTACAAAAGCAAAACTAATAGGGGGAAATTAGCATTATTGAAATTAGCTCATGCTAAATGGGTCTTATTGAACATGTACTGTAAGCAGATGCCAGCACACAGATAAGAATGCTATAGGCAGGAAGAGGAAGATTATCCATTGGTTGAATGTACAACCCTTGATTGATTGGTCGGCTAATTGAAGCTGAGTGAGTCGGTTGAGTACGATAGAGTGATTCCACCTAAACAGCTTGCGTCTCCATCCTCCCTGAGGCAGAACGTCCGCCATCAACCCCTCACTGCTCCTCGCAGCTGAGGCACTGCCTCCCGTTGCTATGCAACCCCTTTGGTTACCTGGGAGACAAAGCCCAGTGTTCTGGAGTGAAGGGGAGTGAGAGGCACTCAAGAGTTTCACAAGTGGACCACCTCACTGAGGCGCATGCGTACACACACACACAGTCCACTTCTGCTTCACTCTGTGGAATCCAAATGTTTTTAAAAGTACAGAACTAATATATTTAATATATCACAGCCCATCTCTTTTAACAGAAATTATATTTGTTAACTGCTGCATCGGTAGCATATAATCTATTCCTATAAATTTTAAAGTGTTTTCTTGTATGTTCTGTACAAGTTATACAGTCAAAGATAAGTGATGTAAATTAGGCTATATAATTCACTATTGTAGAGATGGGACCGTTATCAGCTATCCTATTCAATATTGCTTATAATTATCCTTTTTTGTGCTTGTGCTTGTCTCGCTATCCGGTGTCAACCTGAGGAGGATGGGTTCCTTTTGAGTCTTGTTTGAGTCCTCTTGCTTTGAGGGAGTTTCTCCTTGCCACTGTTGCCTTTGGCTTGTTCACTTGGGGGCTTGGACCTAGATTCTCTGTAAAGCTGCTTTGTTGTAAAAAGTGCTATATAAATAAATTTGACTTGACTTGACTAGTCATGCGTTACATGCTTGCATTGTGGCCCGAGCGTAGTGTGACTCTGCTGAAAATGCTGTTTTTGTAATAAAACTATAAGAACAGGTTTGTTACACATGCTCTCGTGTTAGTATCATCTCAAGACCCCTACTGTTAGAAAGTAATGGTTGAGGTTCAAAATATGAAGCATATATTGATGCATTTCAAACATATATTCACAGAATTCAGCAGCTGTCCAATAGCTTTACGTACACAGCAAAAAGTAGCAGTACAGAGTCTTTGCACTCATATCCCACTAGGAATCTCTGCCGGTTCAGAGTATGAGTACTGGGAGGACTAGTCATAGGTGGCTCAGAATAAGTAGAAAAGAAATCAATGCATGTTCTCTCTAAACTGTTCTCTTTCTCTGCTTCCCTCCAGTCCCCTGCTGACCAGTGCAAAAAGATCCACGCTGGGGACGAGGTCATCCAGGTCAATCACCAGACTGTGGTGAGTATGACCGTTTGCTCTCTCCATCTCTCTCGCTCTCTCTCTCACATACACCAGTTCCACCATGAGTGGACATTTGAAGCCCTAGACTGATTTGCAGTGTTTATACAAGTTTAGTTGCTTGTAGTCTACATGAAACTAAATTGCACTTGAGTTGCATAACATTACACATCCTGCATGAAACGTCCAGTAAAAAATACTGATAACACATCACATGATTAAGACACATGACATAAAATAACAAAAAAGGATGGTTTACAGAGCAGTTGAAAAAGAGACCACCCCAGATGACTTCATGTAAGATTGATAGTTTTTTATTCTGTCACTTTCCTGAGCCATAACAACAAATGTGAGTTTCTCTGAACAAACGGTTCCACAACCAGCTGGTCTAACTAGACACTAACAGCTGTTTAAATATGTTTATTTGTGGTAATTCTGCTTTGTTAGCCTGCTGTTATTGTGATCTACACAGCTATATTAATTTGCTCCCATCTTTTCCTAATTTAACAAAGAGCTGAGCGGAACTCAACATCTGTGATCCAAAGAATGTTTTTTTTGTTTTTTTTTAACAGAAGAGCAGAGCAATATCTGCTCCTTAATAAACTTGTATTGATTTTATAACGGAAAAGAGGCGTTAAGTACAACTATTAGGGCATAAGAGCCACAAATATTTATTTTTAAAGGCTTAATATGCACAGAACAAATAAATATGTCAAATACGTAGTAAAGAACCCTACATAGATAAAAGACAGACATTTAGATATCAAAAAAAAAAATATGACCTTCTGTTTTGCCCAACTAGTGGAGTAATTGAATGTGTTGGGTGCGACTTTGGTATGTGCAACTGTCAAGTTACAGGCAACTCACGATATGCTGGTTGGATGAAAGTTTTGCCAGTTGTATAATAAGAAAATACAGCTCTCTTATTCTGAAAAGTTTGATAACATGGAGCATCGGTTAGATCAAGTCAGTTTGGCAGCAGCAGCCACTGGAATACCGCTACACCAACAAATGATCTTCATAGTACACTGTCTTTTGTACAGTGTTTATTTGTGTCCAGCTGGACTTCATCTGAATAACCCACTGGATACTTTACTGTTTGAGATTCACAATCATATAACCAATAATATTTCATTGATTAAAGCAACACAAATTTCAGCTGTTCTTTACTAGACTGTGTGGCAGTGTTTAAATCACATTAAATCAGCAAGCTTAGCATGAATTTTAATGACCTTTGTTGTTACACTCGCCACTCTCTTCTGAATGAAAAGGTTTTGAATGGTTACAGACCATACCACTCTGCAGTTCTTTATCCTGGGCATGGGAACATTAGTACTCATCTCTTGTATCATTATGCAAATTTTCCTTGCTTTGCTTCTGCAACCTACATGGCTTAGCACAAGGCCAGTTATATTGATCTCACTCGAAAATGTACCCACTTCAAGCTCAGATCTGTTTGATGAGACCAATATCATTTAAATGCAAATTTCTCTTTAAATGGTTCAATTTTATCCTTGAATTACTTGTTGTTGTTTGCATTTCTTTAGCTGGTAAACACGCACTCACTATCACTAAAGAACAGGGTCCACAGATGCGTCCGTATTCATAAAGCCCAACACCTTTGACAATTATTACTGCCCTAAATGCATGATAATATTGCACATTTTTTACAGTTCTGGCACGTTAGCATTTTGGCACTGCTCAGCTGTCTTGTTGAGCGAGGCATCGGGCGTAAAGCAGGAAGTTTCAGCACCGTAGAGCATAGATGATTGATGTGCGTGTAGTACCTCTGGGATAAGGTGAAGGAGGGATGACAGAACATCATGTCTCATGGCAATAGAGCTACTTCATCTTCAAACCCACTATTAGGCTATTATCGCTGCTGTGGAGCGCCCCTAGCTCCTCTCTGCAGGTGAGCTTTCACAGCACTGTTCCTTTGATCACTTCAGTCCAACCTTTTTTCACGCTTTAGTTAGACCACCAACCGCACACTGAATCATAATCTCTTATCCATTACAAGAAAAACGGCCAACTAGACTCTAGACTCAACTAGAATTTTGTTAACGGGAAACTGACATCTACAAAAGGTACTGCTGCCCATTGTAGATCAAATTAGTAAATGTCATAAAACATGTGTGGAAGATCTGTAGCTGTTCTCCAGGGCTGCTCAATGGTCCTGCACATGTACAACAGTACGGCTTTCAGAATTCTTTATTTAAACATGATTTAAACTACTCCAACTAACATTAAACTTAAACTTGGATTAAATCAAGCGTTAGTCCAAGTGCACCAAACTTTAAAATGAGTTTTAAAATAATTTAAAATAAACCGTCGTTTTAATACTGGTTTTAATATTACAGTAAACCTTGATTTAATTCAATCCTGTTGCTACTTTACACTCAGAATGAAACTTCCAGCTGATGTGGTTTTAATTTACAAAATGTACTATGGTTTTCTAAAGAAAACAGAAAACTGGTCTCTCTTCAAGTAAAACTCAAAATGGATAAATATAACCCATATATTGGCAAGGGACTTTTTTAGGTGTGAAAAACCTCAGGGAGATGGTTTGTAACTTGCATGCTCATTCACTGATGGTTAGTAGACTGAAGATTCGAAACACACAGGGAAGCTATTAGTACTCAAATGACAGCTTTTGTGTGCATAACTAAATAGAAGAAAACCGCACCACCAGGATCTCAAAATGCAAAAAAATACAATTCACATGTAAATGAAGTAAAAGTCAGAAAAACTGAATTTACAACAAGGTAAGGATAGGTTTTTTTGCTAGGACTGTGTTGACAAGCTAACAGGCTAACTGAGTTATGAAGCATTTATGAAGCGCTGACTGTAAAACAACAACACAGGTTTCACATGTCTGTATGTAAAGAGGACCTGTTGTGCTTGGTTTCGTTATTGATCATTTATTTTTGGAGGCTACTAGAATAGATTTACATCCTTCAGTTTTCCCAAAACACTATATTTATTCTCATACTGTACATCTATATTCACCCCAAGTTTGAAATGCCCTATTTGAGCTCCTGTGTCTTTAAGCCTTGCCTCCTGAAAAGCTCAGTGTGCTCTGATTGTTCAGCATATTTTTTTTCTTTAGCTCTCTGTGTATTTTGTGAGAGCGTGCCACTCTTGCTGGCAGGCATGCAATAAGAATTATGTTATGAGATGACATCACCTTATATAAGTAAGTATTTCTGCATTAAACACAATCGGTGCATGTTCATGCAAGCACTTGTAATTTTAATAATGTAAATTACCAACAGATTTTGTGTACAGTTTAAGTACTCTTCTCATGGCTTGCTGAATGAGTTTACTGTTTGGCCTTAAAATGAATTTAAAAATAGCCAGTAGATTACTTGACTACTAAAACAATCTATAAAATATAGTGTAAGCCAGATGGTCAAAAACAGTGAACTGTAATCTGAATTGAAACACCAACAGCACACCTGGCTCAAATATTCAAATTCCCCTTAAGACTTTGATTAGCTGGATCAGCAGTGCAATGTTAAGGTTGGATCTATACTCTGCAGAAGGATCTCTCCCTGCTCGCTAAAATAACAGTGTATTTCAGTTTCACAGCACATGCTGGCGTAGCAGTCTTGTCAAAATAAATTATGAATACAGTAAACTAGGTGATGGCTTTGAAAATAAATTGCAGTTCACTGTGTTTTAGCCGACTGGCGTGCATGCACGTGTGCACACAGATACACACACACGCACACCTACCCACCCACAGACACACCCCCACCCACCCACACACACACACACCCACACACCCACCCACACACACACAATATTACACAATAGTATTCGCTTGTCTGTCTTCACACGCATATGAAGGTTTATGAATGTGTTTATGGGAATTTTTGACCATATTCCAGAAGCGCATTTGTGAGGTCAGACACTGATGTTGGACAAGAAGGCCTGGCTCACAGTCTCCGCTCTAATTCATCCCAAAGGTGTTCTATCGGGTTGAGGTCAGGACTCTGTGCAGGCCATTCAAGTTCTTCCACACCAAACTCTCTCATCCATGTCGTTATGGACCTTGCTTTGTGCACTGGTGTGCAGTCATGTTGGAGTACCGTTCTCCTGGCAACCGCCAAACCCAGACTCTTCCATCAAATTGCCAGACGCAGAAGCGTGATTCATCACTCCAGAGAAAAACGTCTCCACTGCTCTAGAGTCCAGTGGCAGTGTGCTTTACACCACTGCATTTGATGCTTTGCATTGTGCTTGGTGATTTAAGGCTTGGATGCAACTGCTCGACCATGGAAATCCATTCCATGAAGCTCTCTTCCTACTGTTCCTGAGCTAATCTGAAGGCCACATGAAGTTTGGAGGTCTATAGCGATTGACTCTGCAAAAAGTTGGCAACCTCTGTGCACTATGCGCCTTAGTATCCGCTGACCCCACTCTGTCATTTTACGTGGCCTACCACTTTGCTGTCGTTCTTTATCACTTCCACTTTGTTATAATACCTTGACTGTGGAATATTTAGTAGTGAGAAAATTTCAGGACTGGACTTGGACAGGTGGCATCCTATCACAGTACCATGCTGGAATTCACTGAGCTCCTGAGAGCGTGGCATCCCTTATATATCAGGCATAAAGTATCAAGTAAAATCTAAATCTCAAGGATACTAATTCCAGAAATTATAACACATACATGGACATGAAAGAAACATGGCCAACAAACTGCTGGTCCATTAGCAATGAACAACAAAGTAAAAAATTCTGCAGGGTCTGCTTTATGTGTTTTTGTATGCATGAGCGCACATGAGGACACATTACCCAGGTTAAAATACCTTATTTTTACTTTATTTGTATTACTAATAACACCTTGTAGTACTTCTTTGTGGTGCAGTACATTCCTAAAAATAAAGGTTCAAGGTTTTACTTTGAATACACCCAACATCTTTACAGTCATCTCATGTAATATCTTTCTGTGAGGTGAGAGATGAGATTTTGATAGATGTGTCTCAGGCTGGATACTCTGGCCACTCAAATCAGGTTTTAAAGAGTCCCATTCTCAACTACAAATTGACAGAGCGATTGTTTGGAGGGTGAAATTATGCCCCTTTCATCTTTCCTGCATCTGCGTTTGACATCCACGTCACCAGGATAGTTATGTACAGTAGTTACTGAAACTTATGATCACAGCAACCTAAGCAGATAGGCTGGTGATACCTGGACACACATATCTGATCTGACCTGCAGATTTGCAGTGCAAATAACAGTGCAGACAGTGGAATCCAATTTGACAAAAGTCTGAACACAGCTGAAGAGGCATTAAACCAGTCAGCTGTATGGTTCTTGTCACCACTCTTTTTGTCAGAGATTCTCTTTGAAAAGAACTTTTCATATCAAACCACTCTGAATGACAAACATTCACTATTTAAAGGTCGCATTATGCTGTGAAATTTCTTGTGAGTCATTGTTACAAATAGTATTAATATAGTAATATAACAAACAAAATCAATATCAAAATAGTGTCATAATTCTACATTAAATATTTCTCTTTTGAAGCTTACAGAGTAATGCAAATAAGCTATGAATAACTACCAGCTGACCGTGCTGAAGTTCAGATGGGCTACTGCCCTTTGCCTGAACTCCAGAGCTCAGACTGGCCCCTCATGGCCGTTCTTTGTGATCAGCCCATTCTGACACATCATCACTTCCCCAATGCCAAGGTCAGAGCCGAGCAGTGACTGTCACGGCCTGGAGTCAAACAAAACCAGTTTACACACTCAATCCGCTGATGACACCTCCTGCCTCCCATAGCCAAAGCGTCCCTCACTGAAAAACACAGCCAGCAAACAATCTCTGTATTCTTCTCTTCTCCTCTTGAAAGAATGGTCCATCTCTCACCTTGGTATTTTGTCCAATGATCCCCAGGCCTTGTTAAAAGTAGTTGCCCAATGTATTACTAGCCAATGCACATGAAAATGTTACTATTGTCAATTTAATACTAAAATTAGTCCATAATTACAATTTTAATTTAGCAGCCTATATAGGTATGTATGTCCACACTGATACAGGTGTAGTCATTAAGCCTGTCACAATCATGAAATTTTAGGTGATAGTTAAGTGCAATATAAATGATTGCAATTAGTAATATTACTAACAAATAGCAGTGCCCAAGTAATGACAAAAACTGCTCGAGCTCAAATAAACAAACATTTGTCAACCCTCTAATTCAGCAGTTAACATTTTTGTAGTTTTGTAAAACCCATGATGCCTCTCAATAAATGTGTGCCTTTGTTCCAATGTATTTGCCTCAACACAACTGATGAAAATGCACTCGGTTCAAATGGTTTGTTGCAATGTAAACACATGGTTGCGAAAGCTAACAAGTAAGGAAAAGTGTGTTCAGTTTATGTAAATGAGAGAACCTCAGGTAATTGCTACCAGGAGATTATGTAATAATTGCAATGGCTCATGTAGTCATTTATAGTACTTCTGTTCTTTTCACTAACTGGTTTTTCCCCAGTCACAGTGATAACATAGTGGATAACACCCCACACAAGGCAGACCAGAAGTTTGATTCCCTGCCCAGGCAGGAACATTACTACTATAAAGATTAAGCTGGGCTTATGCTACATGAGTTTTAGCCTTTTTTTTAAACTCTGATTTACCCTTTTCTAATGAATTTAAATCTGAAGCAATTTTCCAGGTCAAGAGCTTATTTGGAAGCGACTAGGTGTGGTGATCTGAAAGTGTAAGAGGAGAAACAGGTCAATCTTTATCCTTTTGATCAAACTGATCCGAGACATGTTTAATGTTTATGACTTAAACCATTCATGAGTCACTCAACGAGTGGTTCAAGCAACAGCTAATAGAAGAGAAAAAAGAGGAAGACTTGTGTATGCATGCAGCGTGTGCAGTGGACTGTGGAGACATGGGAGCTCCTTTTTGATGACAGCCAAATAAGAGCTTTCATCATTTTGACAATTTAGGAATCCACATGTCAAGGCACTCTTTACAATTTCAAGTCAGCCTTTAGTTTAGTGAAATATCTTCCAGCTCTTACTGTGATATCAGTATTTGTCAACCACATATTAATCTTCAGTTAGTGTTTTCGCTATGCATAAAAACACATACAGACATAGTCCAGATTAGCTCTGTTTGTACAATGTAATAAAGGGGCAGATTTGCGACTTTAACTCTCTGATTCCTAGTTGAAACTCGTTATGGGTGTTATATTCTCTCTTTGCTTTATTGTGTAGTGTTTGCAACCTCTTGACAAAAACACAGGAACTTCTGCAAAAGACTAACATCAACTTTGTGAAGCTCTCTATTTTAGAAATCTGTTAGGATTTTAAAAGTTATGTAGCGTAGGCCCAGAGTCCCAGTGTAAGAGTCTTTGGGCTTTATGCTACATTCTCCTCCCACTGCATAACAGTATTCATTAAATATAAGCCTGTCAAAATGATTATATTATTGCCTGAAAATTATGTGACCTGACCTCAATCACTTTTCACAATCACACCTTTACATCACAACGCACACTATGTGCTTAGGGTCATCATTCAACAAAAGGGACAATTGTTTTAATTGTTCTTATGCTTACAGTAATACTATAAAGATTATAGTGGGAACTTGATTTAAACCGATCTAAACTCTCTGTGGTGCTTCTATAATTAAAAGGTACCCTGTTTTTTTCATTCATAAGCACATTTTTGTGCAACATATTATATTAACATATAATGGACTGAGCCACAGAAAAAGCATAAAAACAGTGAGTAAATCACTTTTTCTCAACTCCAATTTCATAAGACAGATTCAATGCACAATTTAGTGTTTGCTCATTCACCTCATTAATAAATGATGGAGCCCAGTTTTGATCTTAAAGCTACCCTATGTAAGTTTTGGAGAGTTGGAGACCTCACTGGCGAACATGCGTAATTACGTGCAGTGGTTGCGCTTCAGACCCCTTTCCTGAGCAGATGTATCTGATGATTGCAAGAGCTTTGAAAGCGTATTTAAAGAGAACTCAGTTAGAACGTAGTGAAGGGCATGTCTTCTGAGGATTTAGGTGAATTATCTGTTATTGTCATCCTATATCGCCATTAGAATGAAAGATTAATACAGAAGCAGGCTTTAAAGCTTCTAACATTAATAGGTGCATGCTCACATTTGATGACATGGACCTTTGTAGTCAGAATGACCTAGAAAAGCTCAAAGATGATGATACATCATATGAACAGTTGGACTCTGTCAGTGCAGTCTTCTGTCTGACTGGGCATTGGTCTGGGATTTGAGTCGCCCCATCTGCCTCTTGTCATGTGAGACATGTGTCTGGCTGAATTAGGTAAGCAAAATATTTCCCCATATGTGACTGTCCTGTCTTAGATACATCACCTTATGATATATATTAGATATATTCAGAAGGATGATGTTGGGGGGCATTAGTATTATTTCCAACTTGAGGCTTTGGACTGGACTTTGAAGGTTTTTGAAGCTCTTTTGTAATGGTGTCATTTTGAAGCGTCTATTAGATATTTAAAACTTTAGTCTGGTGTTATGCTTATACTGAATAAAGAGGTCTGACCAGTTATATTCAATACTGCTTTAATTTGTTCTGATTTTTTTGTTCAAACCTGAATATAGCCTGAGAAAATCCTGTCTGAGCCTGATGCAACCTGACCCACAGTTTTAAATTTGAACCCAGCCCAGGGATGCGAAATTTCAGATCTATATCTGACCACCACCACCGAGAGACCGAACTTCACATTTGTAATGATTTCACCAGTTAGGTCACCATTGGATCAAAGATAAAATAAAAAAGAGGAGCCCAATGATCAGATATAATTCAGTTTAAATGGCATTTCAACAAATGTATTTATTAGTCAGTGCTTTCAAACAACACTCTGAAAACTTCATAGACTAATGAACTGTTTTCATGTTGGCCTTGTTGACTTCTCTGACACTGACATAAATGACTTCTGATTAAAAGGTGTTTAAGGTATTAGAGAGAAATCTAAAGCAGGTATAAATGAAGGTCAGAATACATTAAGCATTGGACAGGTGCTGGGAAAAACCTAGCCATGAGCCAAGCTGGATTTCTGGATTTCTGCATTTCAGATCCCACAAGATTCAGACATCAAGGTCTAAGCTATAGTACTGTGTGTGTGCCTCTTCAGGTTGGCTGGCAGCTGAAGAACCTGGTTAATGCATTACGTGAGGATCCCAATGGTGTCATTCTTACCTTGAAGAAAAGACCACAAAACACCTTGACCTCTACCCCTGCTCTCCTCAAGAATGTGCGTTGGAAGCCTCTCGCCCTTCAGGTAACCATACTCTCCCTCCTAAAGCCCTGCTTCTGTTTGTCCTGGTCAATGGCGGCTGTGGTCAAAATGTACAAACAACAGTAGAGGTAGTCTGCCTGTGAAGTGTCAGATAATATCAACAGATTGTCCTTTGTTACCAAAAAATAGGTAATAATGGAATAGAAAAGAAGAAATGTATAGTCTAGAGATGCCATATTTTGGACAATCTTTCTCAAGTTAACTTTCTCACACTTCTTTTTGTCAAGTTAACTTTCTCAAACTTTCTCTGAGCTGTATTGAGGAAGTACAATTAATCAAAACACACAAAACATACAGGATTTTAGTGGAATTAGTAGAAGTATGTTACGGTCAAAACGGAAACATGTTCCTTATGAGGATGAACACACTGTCTAAAAGGATCTACAGCCACACGTAAGCCTATGCTGAGCCATGCTCAGTGCCAAGCATCTGCTAAAGGAGTATAAATCCTTTAGTAATAAATCTCCCCATTATTTGCCTGTGAAACAGTGAAATTATATTTACTGTAATGATGAAGCACCATCTAGTATTACTGGGATGAGTTAGATTGGTAGATAACTGTACCAGTTATCTATGTTTTTCTGCTACAGATCAATGTGCAACACTGTGCTGCGGCAAGTATATAACAATGTCATATAACTATGTTCACTTCTGTGTTTTTCCTGTCTATACATTTAATCGATTGTTGCAGGGTCATGTGAATATCACAATAGTACACATTGAAAGAAGCAGTATTCTGTAGCACTGAAGTGCAGTTCTCTGATGGCTGAGGTGAAGGCACTGTTCCTAAAGGAGCTCATGTAGGTTATTCAGTCGCTGACATTATATATCACTATTTAGAATACACACACCATGTAGTAGGCTTGGCCCTACCTAAGCCCTAAGCCTACATAAGCCGGTGGACCAACAAAGTAGTAGTGTCTAATAGAACAGGCAGTGAGTGGACATAGTGTTTAAACACTCCAGCAGAACGGCTGTGTCTGACCCACTCACACCAATACAGCACACACTAATATACCACCCAAAGAGACTGATCCTGTGGGGGTCCTGACCATTGCAGAACTCAGTAAAAGGGGGCAATATATATATATATATAATGATCACAATGATCACCATACACTTTTTTCACCTCCTCTTACCATATAGGAGCACTTTGTAGTATATAGATAGATAGATAGATAGATAGATAGATAGATAGATATAAATAACTATAGATGAAAACAGATGAATGTACAGAAAATGTGATCTGTAAAAGAGGAACGGAGGTTGAGGTTGATGTTGGAAGAGCCATATGACTAGAAGCCCATAGCTCGGGGAGCACTGGATTGCACGGCTTCTATTTTTAGAAGTGCATTAGGTTAATTCATTTTCATGCAACATGCTTGCCTTGATGTCAGTAAGCTCCCTCTCTTGCTTTCTCCCTCGTCCGTTCTCTCACTCACTTATTCCATTTCTTCCACTAAAAATCCATGAGTGTATGGATTATTAAATGCCCTTTGTTCATGGCATTTACAATTCAATCTGTGCCTCTTCTCTTCCGAGAGAATCCTTAGAGAGGCAAGCAAGCTGTGCAGTTTTGGCTTTTGGTGTGGTGGGTTTTACTGGTTCCATATACAGTATATACTGTATGTAACAAAACCTCGTGTCACCAAAATCATAACTTTACAAGAGTAGGGAAAAAAAATCGGTTTGGTCCATTCATTGTGAAATGTTAACATGAGGCATTATGAACTGCAAAAATGTTGCCATTGTACAATGATATTGTATATAGTTGATATGTTTCATATTTCTTATTTTCAGAATGATTGTTGTAAGCTTAATAAGATTAGCAAACATATTTCTAGATATTTGTAACTTGTTTTGAGTGATTTTATTAAGAATACATCCTCTGAACATTGCAGTTAAGACGTTTTTTCTTACTTACCATTTAACCTTATAGGAACATTATCTGAAATTATAAACATCTTTAAAACGTTCTTTGAACATCAGATTAAAACATTTTCTTTTTAACTTTATTAGAACTTGTAGGTAATGTTAGCTAAACTACATTCCCTGCTAGTTGAGTATATAACTAGATATATGATCATTTAAATATTTTTTGCAATGTGTAAAAAATAAAGAAATGGATAGATAATTGGAGATACAGGATGTGACCGTGACAATATATGTTTATCATCTCTGGAATAGCTGTGTAGCTATTTGGGTGGAATTGTAACTGGCTCTGTATGTATGCATTTTTCTAGTATCTGAACACTCATTTCCAAAAACACTCAGGGTATTATACATTTTTAAAGAATAGCTCACATGGAAGTGATAGAAGGCTGTAAATTGCTCTGCCCTAGTTCCTATTAGGTTGTGCAGCATGGTTCTGTCTTTTGTTGCTGTGCTTCTTTTATGGTTAACACAGTCACAGTTTTTAGATTGAAGACTCCAGATTTCACTCCAAAAGAAACAAAAGGTATTCCACATTGGATTTGACTCTTCAATAGTCATAGAAATTAAGAGAGAAAGGCGACAGAACTGAAAGGCAAATTCATGGCCACATACAAATGATATCACTTCTTCACTGCACATCAGGGACATGATAGACAAATATGAAAAAGGTAGAATTTGCACTTAGTAGTAAATATATGTGTAGACTTGGAACTATATATTTAATGCTGAAATTTGCAGCAGCATTTTCGCACCCATATCTTAATTCTATATTACTAGTTATTGTGTTTCATTTGCCTTACTATATTTTTTCTTAATAAGGAGTTAATAAGGAGACCTTCTGTTAAGGCCTTAAGGAAAAACACAACAGCTGCTGCGGTTTAGCATATTTTAGTATTTAGTTACTTCTGGTGGCTTTTATCTAGGACTGGAAGGAATGTGGGTTGTTGTTATCAGTGTCTCTGGTGTTTCAGTCGGAATGTGTAAAATGCAGATCAAAGAACATTTCTAATCCTAGATGGCAGGTTACTATTGATTATTCCTGTGACAAGAATTCACTGAACTATGAACTCTAGTGAGGTGGCCATATATTTATGCTTGTGATAATGTGCTGCATGCGACAAGTTTACCGCTTTTCAGACTTCACTCGGACACTATGTTATCCATACTCACACTTCATAGAAGAGTATTACTTCTATGTCAAAGCATGACATTAATAAGGTATCACACTCTGATATTTTCTGCCATTGAATATTTTATTTCATATTTGGCTGAATGCAAACACAATGAAGCATATTTTGCTCATGTGACCACATCCCCCAGTCGTATCTCACACTGTTTAATGTTTTGTTTTCCTGATGAATAATTACTTACTCTAAATGCTTGCTATTTTGGGGTTACATGCACTGCTGTTCATTATTCATGCCATGCTGTAACTTTGCAGCAGAGTAGCAGTGCCTTCCAGATGGAAAACACATCTCCAGTCAACCCTGGGCAATCCAAATTTTTCCATCTCATTGGCTTTGCTGCTGCTTATTATTGACAAACTCTAACACTCTGGTCCGTCTGAAGCATCTACTACTCTAATTGTTGCACCAAGGTAAATGCGGGTTGGAAAGCAGAGATAGTGCTTAGTTGCATACAGATGGCTAGGTGCTTCTCTTTTGGTCAAATCATTACATGCCATGTGTCAGTTTCCTGGATTAAGCCTGGTCATGAACAATAATTTCCTTTCAATGGAAAATTTCTATTTAAAATCCTGTGAAGTCCAAGCTTAAAACTGCCTGGGTAACCAAGTATCCAGACAACACTAATAATTAGTAAATTGAGCCTCTTTAATGTGCACTGTTTATTGTTAACTGCACACACACAGCTTCTATAATCTCTACAAAAAACGCATTGACAATAGAATAGAATGGGACACTCTGGAGCAGCCTAAAGTCATTATGCCCAATGCCCAATGCCAAGTATCAGCTAGACGGGATACAAAGCTCCACAGCATCGGGCAGTGGAGCAGTGGAACTGTGTTTCCTGAATTGACAGAGCTCCATTCAATACATTTGGGTTACAGTGTTGTTTGTCATTCAACACCAGTACCTGACTCGTGCCCTTGTGGCTGAAAGCAATCAAACAGCAATGTTTCTACTTCCTGGCATCATTTGTGTCAGATATCATTACTAAAGTATATGTCTTGGGTCTCGTTCAATCTCTAGGTTAATGCAGCCAGCCTCATTTTAACAGATTTTACCCTGCATGTCCCCTGCTTTAGTTTTTCACCTTCCTGTAATCTCTCTCTTTACGCTTTAATCTGCCATGCTGGAGTCACCCACTTTTGAATTCAGTGCTGAAGTAGACTAACCCCATGCTTGTCGTTGTGTGGTAGTACAGATTAGGTTACATGTACAGAAAAAGAGCTTTAGGATTAAGCAGGTGAAGGCTGAGAACAGCGCATTATGGAAAGTTTATCCAGATCAAAAAATATTCAGGATGTTGTTTAAAAGCATACCTTGAAAAAATACATTAGTGAAATTTAAACTTAATGTGGTTCAGGTCAGGTTCAGACTTGCTTGGTCTAGTTCCAGCATGCTCAGGCTTCACCTGTATAGTGGCTGTTACTGCAGCAAAAAGGGAATGCCCATTAAATTTCCAATTACATAAAAGAGCTGTGAAAGTACACTATATTGCCAAAAGTATTCACTCACCCATCCAAATCATTGAATTCAGGTGTTCCAATCACTTCCATGGCCACAGGTGTATAAGACCAAGCACCTATGCATGCAGACTGCTCCTACAAACATTTGTGAAAGAATGGGTCGCTCTCAGGAGCTCAGTGAATTCCAGCATGGTACCATGATAGGATGCCATCTGTGCAACATGTCCAGTTTAAAATTTTCTAAAATGACAGAGCGGGGTCAGCGGATGCTGAGGCACATAGTGTGCAGAGGTCACCAACTTTCAGACCTCCAACTTCATGTGGCCTTCAGATTAGCTCAAGAACGGTGCGTAGAGAGTTTCATGGAATGGGTGTCCATGGCCGAGCAGCAGCATCCAAGCCTTACATCACCAAGCGCATTGCAAAGCGTCAAATGCAGTGGTGTAAAGCATGCTGCCACATGAGCACAGCTTTGTAACCCTACCATACTGCACTGTCCGAAAATACTTGACATTGTGAAGTTAGCATGGTTAACCAATAGAATAGAATCCTTTAGTGCAACACTCTCCAAGAAGAAACAATAAAAAGAGTAGTAAGGACAGTGCACTCAATGTGAGAATGGGAATAAACTACCGCAACATTAACTTACTTTAGATTTCTCAGTCAAGTCTGTGGCACTTTACAGCATGTGTCTTACATAGTAATGTTAGCACAGTAAAATAATATACAACAGCTATACATGTTACAGAGTGCAACGGCACTAAGCTGCCAGTTTATCTACATTTCACTGGCTATTATACACATACTAATCACTGACTTAATTACTAGATGGCTAGGCTAAATGCTGAGAAGTAACTATAGTACTGTGGAATAAATGTTTGTACAGTTTCAACTTTGTCCAGCACAAACCTCTAACATTTACAGTCCTACATGTGAAAAGTTGACCCCATTAGAATCTCGCATCAACTTTTGACAGCTTAAACAATTTTGCTTACATGAGTGGAAAAAAATCTTAATTGCGTATGAGGGACTGCTACCCATGTGTTAAGTTTACAGTGAGAAGAAACTAAGATAGCCCTCCCTGTCACACTTTTGTCTTTCTTTCTCTCTCTCTCCCCCTCAGCTACACTGTGTAATCTTACTGTCAGGGCCCGCCGCACCCCGTCAGAGCCGTGCAGCTCATGAAGACAGCCAGCCAGTCACCATAATTAGCAAATTACTATTTTCACCGAGCCAGAGTCATAATTCGGTAGAGCAGCGAGCACCATCCCCTACCCCACTCTCCTCCATTCACAACTGCTGCTCTGGGAACAAGGCAAAAGTATTCCTCCTGTCTGACAAATGTTTGCAGGGCTGTTTTTTTTCCCTTACAAACGATTTTCTTCTCTCAAGCGCTCAAAGACTCACACCCTACCCTAAGTGTGAGGGCGGTTTAATAGTAACACCCTCATTAACAAGGGACTCCAGCATGACTCATTTGAAGGATCTGTCATTTTGCGTGCAAATTCTTTTCCCATTTTAAGCACGCAGTTTGGTTGTGAAAAAAGAAAAAACTGTCAAATGATCTAAACTGCAGATTCACAATGAGCAGTAAAACAAACCTTTTGGCTCATCCAGATTAGGAAGTAAGAGGTGTTGTCATGGGAACAGACATCCCGCACTCTCATATCATTACGAGTAAAACTGCTAAAAGGCACAGAACTGAGCTGACTGCTTTCTCGGCTGTGTTTGTAGAGCACCTGTGCAGGTGCGATCGCTGTTTGCATAATGAGGAAAACTGAACAAAAACAACCTAAAAGTGGCTGCTAAGCCTTTTTCATTATAAATGCAATTACATCAAAAGAAATGACTCCCACTGCTCCACTGCTTTCTTTACCCCAGAGCCATCAAACTGGTAACACCACCAGCACCCAAAAGAACATTACTACAACACTATAGACAGTTACTGATCTAGTACTGATCACCTCTGCAACTACACACTGGGCTTCACTAGCCCACAGGACTGTATGCACTTGCACTTTAACTAGACATCTGTACTTGAACATCTGAGCTGTGTATTTCATCTTATATACTGAACATCTCTACTGTAAGCTGTATGACTGTTTTAGCTGTTTACCTCAACAAGAGCTGCTATTCTCACTACCTGCACTGTACACTACTATATATACATCTACTGTTTACTGCTTAATTGCACACCTGGCTACCTCAACATACGGTACTTTCCTACAAGTACATTTTAAAAGTAAGCTGTATTTCTCCCTACTGCATATGCTAACTGCTGTTTGCACCTCAGTTCTAGTACTCTAACATCCTGATGCACTGTTACTGCTCTTACACATCTTGGACATCTATTTTACTATCTATGCACATATTGTATTGTGTCTCTGTCTTTTTGTCTTTGCATTATTACCTAATATTTACCATTTTTTATCATTTATCATTTGCTGCACTAGATGACAATAATTATTTATGATGATAAAGATGAACAATGACAAAATACAAAGAATACTCATAGCTCCATTTAAAGCCCTGCTTGACTGCATCCAGAAGAACAGTCAGTGAGAGAGAGAGATTTGTTCACGGTGTTTGCTCATCATTTCGCCTAAACAAGGCTGTTATTTGTTCTGCCGCAGCCTGAAAGGGTTCACTGATTGGGAAACACTGGGGGTTGCTATCTGTACCTTGGTTACTGGCGAAAACCTTTCATGCATGTTACTTGGTTGCCAAGGATGTGCGTGGTTGCTAAGGTGGTGGGAGTTTCTCATCACCTCCCCTCGTCACATAGAGGAATTCCAAGGTTAGCCTCCTTCACTCAGCAAGGCGTTTCGTGCCATTCATTAAGATGGAAATCAAGCGCTACGGCATCTTTGGCAATGCAGTGGACTGATCAGCTTGTTCTTTGCCAGACTAGAATATAGTTAGGAATATAATGTTGTTGTTGTTGTTGTTGTTGTTATTATTATTATTATTATTATGTGCCATTAAATGTACTCTGAATCCTGGTGACCATATGGATAGTGTTTCTCCAGAATATCCTGTCTTCTAATTGGATCTTTAGACTTCCTAATGGCTTGTTCATGATTCCTTTGATCATCTCCATCCATCTTGTCGCTTGCATCCCTATTCTCTTTTCAACATAGGATGCAGCTTTGTTTAACTCCTTTGCCGATATGGAACCAGACTGTTTGTCCATTTTCCCTCATGGCTTCCTGATCAGTGCAAAGGGTCTTCATTAGAACTGCTCTGAAGAGATGCTCTGAAATACCCTTTCCTCTGTCTGATCATGACATTTTAGCTGAAGACTAGAATTGTAAACAATTCATAAAATCATAAATAATTGTGCTCAATGATTCAATTGTTCTGTTTGTTCATGCATTGAATCCAGCTGTTAAAGTGCACGCCTAAAGTGGCCAATTTGGCAAATTAAGAATATCTCATTATTTTGACCTAGCATCTCATAATAATGACTTACTTTCTCATAATTATGACTTTGCATTTCATAATTCTGACTTAGTATCTCATGAGAGATATTAAGCTATTTATGAGTCACTATATGGCTTTTTTAAGTGGTGGATATGGGCCATAGAATCCTGGTCGCCCGTCTACCAGTTCTCTTTGATGTTTGCATAGAATTATCTTGAGCATAATTGGCTAGTGTTAGGAAAGCTGTATGATTTTTTCTGGTCACCTTTTTACTAGGATAAAAACTGGCTCATCCAGTCTTCCATTCTTTTTCGTCAGTGGGTTTGACTATTTTTATTAACTGATTTAAGAATATTAAGGTGTTTCTCTTTTAATGTAGTTTGACATAAATATGTCATGCATGTTGGATCATAGGGAATATTTCTACAAAGGCATGTTGTAGAAATCATGTTGCGCTGTGGGGAGTGTTTTTTTTAACACTCTTCATCTCTGAGTGTGCAGCTGGCCTTTATCTCAGCATGCCTGTGTAAGCGGTGTTTTCCTGTTAGCGCCACATGACGCACAGTGCTATGACTAACTCCTCACGCCTGTCAGTCACAGGGGGTTCACAGCTACTGTAGCGAACTGCCTTTCATACATACTCTGCTGTACAGTGGCCATGAGTTTGCTCAAGTCAACTTAAAAAATGGTCATCTAACCAGAAATTGAAGGGTGTATAATATTTGACCACTTGTTCTCTTTTTCTCTGTCTTGTAGCCAATCCCCACTAGTCCTAATGGTGACTCTACCACTCCCACTAGCACCATGGGCATGTCTTCCAAGATAGATGGATCTAATATGCAGGATGTATTCATCCTGTCTCCAGTCTCAGGTCTCTACGGTACCAGGTGAGTCATTCTGGCAAAAACAATTAGTCTCTCAACAGTAACAACAGGGCAAGTATGACACAGCCAAAGCCAACACATGGGTCATTCTACGGCAAGTCATCTAGGCCCAGTTCGGTGGATTTTTTTTTGCCAGCATGGCTGAATGCATCTTGAGTGCCTCTGTAAGAGATTCATTTGTAGTCCCAATGACAAGAAACCTCTCAAAATGGCACACAGGCTTTCTGGAGCATAATAAAGGTTATTATGGAAATCAGTGTTTTTATCTTAGAGATTCACTGATCATGAATTTTTATGCCTGCTTCTGCCATTAGTGATGGCCAGTTTTCTCTTTACCACACTTTTTTAACCTGAAGCTCAAACCAGTAGGCTAAGTGAATATTAAATGCACAAGCAAAAATCCAAAATTACAATATAATTAACATTATTTGCTCTTTAAATGGGCAAATTTGACATCTCAAAAATCAGTTTAAGTAGTCTGTTTAACTAGCATTAATCACGTAACGTGAAACATCAAAATTGAGAGGCCTTGTGCTGTCAAGTCATGCATAATCATGCTACAAGATTTTACTAAAGCAGTAGCATTTAAATACAGCACACATGCACTTACCTGGCTCACTTTACATCATATTATAGAAACATAGATTGGCCAGAATAATGTTGATAAATGGGTCGTCTACATGTTTGGAGAACAAATCAATTCCAATCTTTGGCAATACTGATTTTGCATACCTATTTTATCTATTTACAGTATTACTGGGGTTTTTATTGTACTTTAGACAAATACATTTTGTTTAAAAAATAATTAACTATTAAACAATTTTACTGCAATAAAACTGTTAAGTCATAACACATCTGTATTTTGATATGCCAATTAGGCATAACTGTTCTGATTTGGAGTAAAAAGATATGATCTATGAAAATGTATGGTCAAAGGCCTATAAAATGTTTTTTTTTGTTTGTTTGTAATTTGTAAAAAAAAAAACAACTTAAGTGTGAACTGCAATCATAACTTAAAAGTTATAAATAAATACAAATGAATAAAAATCTAATAATTTTCAGCTTTGTTCTTTATATATCAAATAAATGCAACAGCAGCACTGACAAATCTTGTGATTAAAAGAGCAGATTATACAAAGCAAAAGGCATTTTGATCTCAATTTTGAAGCGTAAACATTTCAGCTCAGTTGAGTGATTCCACCGTGATCCAGGCAAATTAGTTATTCTAATAGAGGTTAAACTCAATATTTAAGATGTAATTTAGAACCCTATAGGGCAAAACTTCAATATAAATACATAAGACGGAACAGGCCCTAGGTGAGTTATCTTGGAATGACCCACATACCAATGTGGCATTCGTTGTTTTTGAAGGGTGAAAACTTCCATAATCTTGTGTTCACTTAAAAACACAAAAATGCTAAAGCTGAAATGTCATATGTTCCTATGTACTTTACCATCATGACGTTACCATCACATACTACTGTGTGTTTCTTATTTATTCCAGAGATGAGCTGGGCATCATGTCCTGTGATGACATCAGCAAGTATAGCATGAGCAAGTCCGGTTCCAAGTGCTCAGAATCACTCAGCTACTATCTTGACCAAGAGAGTGGAAAGTATTACTCTTTAATGGAGGGTGAAGGCATCCCAATTGGACCAGAGTATGACAGGGGCCGGTCCACAGGGGTACGTAGAAGAGACAAGACTCCAACTCATGGTAAGTCATATAAGCCATCATTTTGTATATTATACTCATCTCTTTCCATACCGCCATGCTAAGCTACCATGTACATCAAGGGAGATGTCTGCCTGAGCCTCAGACTATGCATATTCCAACTCAAATAAGTCCTCCAGCTCTCTTGTGGAGTTGTACAGAACTGCTGAATCTGTTCCTTATTTGAGCTTTGCCACCATTTAATTCAAAATCCATGTTAACTTATAAAAAGGCATGGTATCTGCTAAAACATATGTTTTAGGTTTTTTCTTTTTTGCAATTCCTAAAACATCCTGTATTCTTCATCCTACTGTTGGCTAAACCATATCTGAATTGGGACCAGCAATACATATACAGTACTGTGCAAACATTCAAAAGACTAGCCTTCATTTGTTTACTTTTAGCCCCACCAGTTATACAGGTGCAAGTTGTTCATTTTTCAGCATCAGAAAAAAGCAGAAAACATTCAACGTAACAGTCAGAGGCCTCAATAGCTATATCAACTTGTTCAGAACTTAGTCCACCTTTTTAGCACTTTAAGCACAACTCTTTTATTGAACGCAGCAGCAGAGGAGAACCACCACTCAGCACAGGCTTAGACTTATACCTATAAACTTTCCAATCACTAGTATTCCGACACACCTATAACCCCACAACCCAACACAGAACAGCACAACCAACAAGTAAACATTTCTTAGACTAAGACAATGTTTACAACCCTAAAATCTACCCTACCATGAATGCAACACTTGAAAGAGCCTTTACACATGGCCAGTCTGTATGGCAACATCCTCAGTGGCTCTGCAAGCCAGTAGTGGGTTGCCATAAACTTATCTGTTTTTCTTTTTTTCCTTTTTTTTTGTATGTGGATTATTTTATATCTAATGTCTTAACATATATCTCCTGAAAAACACTTAGTAAATATATAAGGAGTGGACTTTTGCACAGTACTGTATTTTAATGACTTTAAAGCCAAAAAAACTGGAATCGTAAAATAACTTAAATAAAAAAAAGATCTAATTTCATGATGCTTTCGTGTGATCTTGACAACTGGCTGCAATCTATGATGCTCAATCTATGATGTCTTGTCCAGATGGTCAATTGTAAAATTAGAGCATGATTTATTTGACAGTGGAATGATGTGAATGTCCTTTGCACTCCCTCCCCACCTTGAACATGTCTGCATCTGTCTCTTGATCCCGTAACAGGGAAAGCATCTACAGGAACACTGTTCCTGGATAAGTTTTGCTTTCAATACAATGTCACTGACACTGGAAAAAGGATATGGCTGATGCTCCATCAGACCCACTTAGAGACTTTATGGATACAGGCACGGTTCTCATCTACACCACATTCATACCGTGCTACACCAAGCTTGGCTGGGCTCATGAACTTTCATTATGGCATTAGCATAAGCAATGAAGACCAGCTATCTGCCACTGGCAGGTCTCATTCACTGACCCAAGGAGTGAAAGCTTTGGCCAAGGTATGATAATGGTGAAAGAAAGAGCCCATTGTCCACCATCATTCAGGAAAGACCTTGTATATAAAAGCCATGTTGGCCACAGATAAAGCCTGTATTTCTCGTGAAAGAGACAGAGAAATCTCTCCTATTAGCAGCCTGCCAGGCAACTGGAATGCCTCCAAGTTTGGTAATTGCTCAAGTGAGGCGTGCTCCACGAATCTGATTCTCCAGGCACACATGTACCGTGGCACATCCCACACCCTCATGCATCCTTCTTGCACACACATCTTCTCTTCAACGGATCTTCACCTCGTTTTGCCTCAACTTGTTTAACATTCCTCTCTTTGCTCACCGCCCTTGTCCTTCTGATGTGTCCCTTTTCCTTCAGTTTCCTTCTTCCTCCTTTGTTCTTCTTATCCTGTTCCCTTACAACGCACACCAGCATCCCTGAGCACACCTCCCACACCTTTACCCCCTCATTAGCAAGAACTCTTCCCCTCCAGTTGACGTGCTCCTTGGACTTCTTTCCAGGTGATCTCAGGCCTGTATCCATGCCCCCGGAGTACAACTGGATGGCTGAAAGCAAGGAGCCCAATATGTACAAGAGGGGCAGCCGAGGTGGGTTCTCCAAGCAACAGCACCCACCTCTACTGCTCTGGTGGCCACAGACATCCCCTAGTACCCTGACACTCTCTTGCATACAGCACACATACATGTCCCACTCCAACGAAACAAAGAAAAATTAGGAGATTCAGCATGGACCACCTCCAGTGATGCATTGCTTCTGTTTAGTTGGCCATACTGCTTCGCCTCATTTGCTGCTTGAGAGCATTGGATGAATGACTGTCCTCTTCCTTTCTCTTTTGGGTTTCATGGAAACTGAAATTACCCAAGGAATGTCTCTGAGTTTGGACAGCCATAATCGGAAAGCTAATACCAACACCATTGCTAATAACAATACCAAAACAATCATTACATAGTATTTCAAGCATAAAAGACATACAGAATTACAGGTTTATGGGCACTGACTTCTTGGTAGTACACAGATGACACAGTAGCAAAATGCTGGTAAAGAACCATGCAGGGGGTATTTTTTTATAAAACCTGACACTAAGTGCTTTTTCTTATACAAAGCTTATCAAATGTTAATGCTTCTTGCGAGGCTGTTCCATGTTGTCAAAAGTCCTCACCAGGACAAATAATCTATTTTTATAGTAGTAGTAACACCGTGTGCTAGCAGAAGTGATTGTAACAAAGCAAAGTTCAAGATCTAATTTTTAACAGTATTTTCAGAGGTGCATTTGCATAATTTAAGTCAGTGTCACATTGGATATCTCACAGGTTAATTTTGCAACTGCTTGAAAGTAAAGGAGATTTATCAGCTGTGCTGAATATCTGTCATCCTCCAATGTTTCAGCAACATTTTTCATCATCATTCTTCATCTCTTGGATTTAGACAGCCAAGGAGCCAGTGCTGATTCTGATGTTGCTGTTTTGATCCTACCAGCATCAATGCCAGGACGCTGGTTTCAGGATGATCAAAGATGTGTACTCCTTGAGAGTGATAAAAGTGTGATATAGGGGTGGAATAAGCAGAAAATGCCAGAGCCTTTCAAACCTCCAGGCCATGGCTCAGACTTCCTCATCACCTTTATCTCAATCTCTAATCTCTTTCCATTTCTCAAAGAACTTGCTCTCTTAAAAAATCAGCTCTTTTCCTTCCTGTTTTTTTGCTTCACGACTTCAGGTTCGTCTGTACATCTGTTCTCTCTGTCACCTCCGATACGGCTTGGGGTGACAAGACTCCCTTATGCCTTGTGCAATTTGCCTTGGTGCTATCAAAAGTAGAAAAGTCATTAGTGGTGTAACCTTCCATTAGTCCTGAATTTAGATTTGGGTTATTCTTCAGGACGGCAGTATATGGAGCAAAGTAAAACCAAAGTGGTGCAGTGTTTCCTAATACAACCCTCTGGCCCCCAGGCAGTCCACATTTTTGCTCTGTTCTAGCTCCCAGCACAACTGTACCAGGTATTCGGTGTTCTTGCCTAGGTAAGAGTGCTGAGGGTTGGAATAGAGCAAACAGGTGGTCCATCAGAGATATGGACTTGAGTCAGTGACTCAGAATCAAGCTGCAAGTTTACTGACTGCCAAGTCTGCTTGGAGTATCCCTTAAATCAGAACACGACTTGCATTCAAGACTTATTAGGACCTGATTAAAACTACACATCTTAATGCAGTAAATAAATAAAAACCCAGTAACCAATGAAACATTTCCCTACACAACATCTAGTCTTCACAAGCAACACATTTACCCCAATGAAGTGGAGACGACATAAATTAAAATCAGACAGGTGAATGTGTGAAATAAAGATGGATCGAGGTAATGGCTAATAGTGAAATGGTTGCTAAGCAGCGATTGAAAATTTATGGGACGCTAGGCGAAGCGAAGACGTGTCAGAGTTATAAGGGGCCAGGACATAATGCTACATTACTTGATTTTTTGCTGTGCCTCTAGTAAAGTTCCCCATTGCAATTCAAAACAGCTGGTTAGTTTTTCTCATAATTGCTTGTGAGGGCCCCCTTGTGGTCGGGCCCCTGGGCATGTGCTCAAAAAATCCACTGGATGATCTGGACTTTGTCTGCCAGTTTTGCTATGGTTATGTGCAAACATTACTGCACAGATGTTCATCCACAGTTCGCAGTGGCCTTCGACACAAATGTAAATAGCAAACCTTTCATCACAGATACACCTTCAATCTCATGAATTTATTGCAGTGTTTAAATAAAGTAGCCAAAGCAACCTGAAAGTCTTTATTTAACCTTTCATATCAATAAGGGTAGCAGTCTGGCTAATGGGGTGGTGAATACAGGGGACTGTCTGCCACAAATCGTTTATTATTTATTTATTTTCTGGATTTGTGAAAAATCATATCTATCTGTTAGAGCTTAAATTAAGCCAAAAAGATTCTATAATACACCCAATTTTTCTTACATCCTTATGTGTGTTGAATTAGGATGGAGCAAAAATGTGGACCGTATGGGGGACCCTGGGGACCAGGTTGTGAAACGCTGAACTAGACTAACCATCTTTTTAAGTTGTTTTGTCTCTTTAAAAACTGTAACAAAGAAAAGCTTGTTATTTGAGACAATGTTGAATATGACCGGTTTTAGGAGGAGTTTACTTTTGTCTGCAGCTAATAACTAAATTAATTTTGACTTAGACTAAACTAAATTTCTGTACTAAAGTGTCAAGACTAAACTTGCACACCAGAAACTCAACAGGTGACTAGGACTCGGTCCCCAGAGACTGAAGACTCATCTTGGATGCACAAAACTACTCATCCAAAAGCACCCATCTTTGTGGTCTAGTTACAGGGGTCTGGGCTGGGAAACACTGCCTAAGCAAAATGGTTCTTAACCCTAGTCCTGCACTCTTGCTCTGCTGGTTTGAATGTTTTCCTGCTTTAACGCACCCACTTATATTCTTATATATTTATGTATTTTGATTTTTGGAGACTTTTGCTTTCACTCCACTACATTACAAGGTAAAATATCCAACATTTTACTTTCTACAAGAATGTATCATTACATCTTACTCTGAGGTGAGAGAAAATCATTGCGCTTTCATATTGAGGACTCAAGGAGACCTATAAGCAGAGAACCCAAGTAGTATTTCATAAGGGGTACTTTTTCTCAATTAAAGGAGTTGTATACTTTTTTACCCCTACATCAACACAGAAAAGCCTTGTTAATGACCTGGGATTCCCAAAAGCATCTTATTGTTAAGATCATTTTACTTAGTACAAAGTTCAGTGTCATGCACATGCTACTACTTAAGAATGATCTTTGTACTAAATGTTTTTGGGAAACTGGGCGCTGATTTCTCATATAATAAATGATGTAAATTAGCTTGAATACAAAACACTGAGTGCAAGTTAAAAGATTTGATTTATGTTAATTCCTCCTGCACCTTGTTCCTCCAGAGTGCATGTTTATCTGCATTCAGCAACTGCATTTCATAGATTCTATGAATAACATTAAAGCTAGTGGCCAATGGTGGCTTATGAGGGCAGTTGTGCCATGGTCTTATGAGTCATATTAAAGATATATTTTTCAGTCTTGCCCTTGAATGAGCTTGGCTGTGGTGGTCATCATCTCATTTCAAGTTTGGGAGTTAAGTAACATTTAAAGCAACAGTGTTTGAATTGTTTTTGCTGCACAGGGTTCAGTAACTCTTGGACTGCATATGCAATATTAAGTTCTACAACTCTTTCTCAATGAGACTGAGTTGAGATAGAACAGGCATTGTTTCCCTAATGATGCATTTCTTTGTGGCTAACAGAGCAAATTAAGTTGTTGCCTAGTTGTATAACTCTGAATCAAGGAGGAGAGGATTGTCAGTTCAAGAGGTAAGACACCCTAGAAAACAAGCAATTACTTCTCTTCCAGGCAAAGCTTTAACAAAGAAAGTGCCTATTCCCTCTAACCTCAGATTCAGACACGTCCCTCCTTCGCTACATGAGTGATGACAAGATCCTGGTCATTCAGGAGGAACCGGATACACCAAGGGAATGCAAGCGAGACACCAGTCGCCGCTCCCGCAAGAAGGGCAAGAATCCCGGCAGCCCCAACTTTCCCATCAGCCCCTCTCTTCTGGCTTCCACTGTGCGACTGGATGCAGCAGCACCACCTGACAGCCTATCCTTCCCACTGCCCGAAAACAACACTGTGCCACTTTACCATGTGAGTAACGTGACACTCCTGTCTATCCTCAGCTGCTCTGCGCTGGAGCTTTAAATAGGGGAATTAATCATTTCAGTGACATTTTACTGAAGCTCACATAATAAGTCAGGCAACCTAAGTCAATGTACTGGAAATGATTAGGAAAGCTCCATTATAAAGCCATAGAGGAATAGAGATTGGTGATGGATGGCTCTGCTTGAGCAGGTTTGGTGAAGGAGTTTTGGGAACGGTCTGTCATGAGAAAGAGAGTCCCACTCTAGATTCCTTTGGATTCAGAAGTGCATTCTGTTGCTGTCCTGCATTGTTCATGACCCACAAATGCTTATGTCAACTGGGGTTAGTGCAAGTCCAGCAGAGTGCCTAAAGCATCTGGGCCCATCTGTTTCTCCATGCTACACCTCCACACCACCAGAAAACACTGCTCAAGCACATTGCAGCACAGAGTCTTATCTGTTAAACCTCAACCCAAACAGGAGTTTGGTCTTTGACTCCATTTACACCTGACAATTTTATGTGACTTATTTATTTATAACTTGGTAAGATTTTACCACATGCATTTGCACTTACCAAATGTGTTTCTCTGGTTAGGGAGATCGAAATTTGTTTTCGGTATTACAGATAATACACAAATCAACTCATTTACAACAACCTATTGCCCATTTGGTTCCTCATACTTTCTGTTTGTTTGAAAAGATGGTTGCCATCAGAAATGGCAGTTTTGCATGTCATTCATTTGCTTTAGTCATTGCAGTTGTGGTGTAATGTATGTAATGTATGCTGTCACAAGGCTGGCACTTTTCCCCATAGTGCAGGACTGCAGAGGGTGGTACCATTAAAGCACTTGGAGGGGTTTTGATTATTGAATGTGGCAAGGAGAGATGGATGTATTTACACTTGTACAACATCTGGCTAAAATGCATCTAAGGTAGGGCTACCACTTTTCCAGGAGTTTTCTGGATTGTCCTGAATTTTGGTCACCTGTCCAGGAAATTATCAATTCCATTCCTATAATTCCTAATCCCATAAATGTACAGTTCGCAATGTTCTATAATCCTGATACTCCAGATGCATGAAATGTCCAAGTGCAAAGGCTCTTTAATGGTGCCATATTTTAGCCACAGATCTAGACCATTTACACCTGGTCACTTCATGCCGTCTTCGGTATGAGGATGATATCTGGTTAGGGCATATCCATAAAAATGCGGGTGTAAATGCACCCAAGACACTTTTAAATCCAGTCACTCAGACCACTTCATTAGATGGTCTGAGATGCATTTTAGTCAGATGTAAAGCAAGTGTAAATGCATCTGTTTCTCCATTCAACTCTCCCACCTCCCTCTGCTGTGCTGCATATGTAAAAAATAGCCATAGTACTGTCACCACTAAACAGAGGCATCGCTGGTCCTTCAATTGAGCAATGCCATGTTCTCCTCTGAAATTAGTATAGTAGGCATGAGATAGGTCTGTCACAATTGTAAAATTGTAGTTTCCATATAAATAATTGCAATTAATATTTGAATTGTCTCAATGTCTCTCAGTGTCTCACTATATCTCAATTAATGCGTTTTCTGCTTTCTGTTATTTACATATACACCCATCAGCCATAACATTAAAATCACCTCCTTGAATCTACAGATGATTCTCTGTATACTTTTTTATCCCCTGTTTATCCTGTTCTTTAATAGTCAGGACCACCACAGAGCAGGTATTATGTGGGTGGTGGATAATTCTCAACACTGCACTGAAACTGACATGGTGGTGGTGTGTTAGTGTGTGTTGTAATGGTGTGAGTGGATCAGACACAGCAGTGATGCTGGAGTGTTTAAACACTGTGTCCACTCACCGTCCACTCTATTAGACATTCCTACCTTGCTGGTCCACCTTGTAGATGTAAAGTCAGAGACAAAAGAGTTTGTGTTGGTCATCCTCTAGTCCCTCATCAGTGGTCACAGGATGCTGCCCACACAATGCTGTTGGCTGGGTAGTTTTTAGCTGGTGGACTATTCTCAGTCCAGCAGTGACACTGAGGTGTTAAAACACTCCAGCAGTACTGCTGTGTCTGATCCACTCACACCAGCACAACACACACTAACACATAACCATAGGGAAAAAGAGAAAGAGAGAACGAGATACAAGCCAGATGAGGAGGATAACCAGACCACACATGGCACTCAAAGCGTAGCAGTGCCTAAGCAAAGAGTTAGAAGCCACCTACCTGTAATGAAAGTTGTGCCATGACACATCCCTATCACAAAAACTCAAGACCAAATACACCCTGCTTCGGTTAGGTGCATTGCATGGGGATGAGATAATAATAGATATGGATATGAGGTTTGAATTGGGGTCTCACTGTGACGGATAAGCCTTAGGAAGCCCCAGCTGGCGGCTAAGTAGGTAAGCGGACGAAGTAGTGGGATGGATACTAATCCGCCTATGACTTCTGCAAGTTTGGTAAAGAACACTTGAGCCACAATGATTTTCTCACTGGTCAAGAGCAGTTAAATGAAGCATTCGTATTCTTCAGCCCGTGCACAGCAGAGGTCCTTATTTTACCTACTCTTCTTCCTTTGGGCAGCTAGAGTCAGGAATCATTGCATTGTTTACCCCTCGCCTAATCTGTGCTCGCAAGTAAAAGATGACTCAGAGAACAGAACTTGACAATGACTTGACAGAACTTGCACAGATTGACAATGACGTGTTGATCTTTCCTCTCTGCAGCAACAGAGAGCCGGTGACACACTGCGAGCAGAACCAGAGAGGTGAGAATTGCCTGCTGCTGTGTTGACCACTTAACTTCCATTAAAAGCATCCTGCAGAAGATTTAACAGTTTGTAATGCGTGCAGGTATCCAGGATCTGGAATGGAAATACAAGGAGGAACATCTATGAGGAAGGTAAATCTTCACAAACACAACCTGAACCATTTAGTGTTTTGGATTCCATTGTTTGTTGTGGTAGTTTGTTGTTTCTGTTAAGCTGCAAGCATTCAAGCCCCCAAAAATCTCTCCATTAAAAATGAACCACTCAATTAAAAATGATCCATTAAAAATTAACCACTCCTTATAAAACTCCTATGGGCCCTTATCTGCCCTATATTGCATGCCTGGGTTTGCTAGCTTAACTTCAAAAAGCAAGATCCCATGCCAGCAGCAATCCAATTTCATTCACTTTAAATAAGAAATGCTGAAAAAAAATGAAATTTATGAAAATTGTATGAAATAATAATTAGTAAGGTTTTCTATTGGTAGACTGCAACTATACAAGGCATTTCCACCAAGATGTCTTTATTCTTTTTCTTCTCAACAGTCATTCCACTATACTTCATTAAGAACAAAAAACAAAAAGAGAACTAAAGGTATGTTTGAAGACCACATCAAATATAAGAAAACATTTTTTCTGTAGTCCTCACTCAGCACAACATTACACGCAATATTACTGCAATATTAACTAAATCATGGTTTCCATGTTAGGTTCCCTGACCAGCGGTAGCCGCAGGAAAATCTCTTGTAAGGATCTAGGCCATGGTGACTGTGAAGGCTGGTTATGGAAGAAGAAAGATGCCAAAGGCTACTTCACTCAAAAGTGGAAGAAATACTGGTTCATTTTGAAGGACTCTTCTCTCTACTGGTACACCAACCAAAACGTAAGCCTGATTCCTTTCATCTGATCTTCACAAATGCGCATCTAATGCAAACTCCCACATCAGTGTGTAGCCTTTGTTTTGGCAGCTGTGCTTTCCGGCTAGTTCTTATATCCCAGTATCCATACATGTTAATGAAAGGATATTCATTTAAGTGTGGGGGAAAATATGGACTTTGACTGATACTAATGCATCATAAAAAATCATTTTCCCACTGCAGTTGAAGGTACCACATGGTAAATGAATTGTATGTCCATTTAAGAAAGTTTCTTGCTGCCTTATATACATCACTGTTGTTGCAGCCTTTGGTAAACAATAATGTTTTTATGCCATATGCTGTTTTTCCTCCAAAAGTCACTGCACCCTCTAAATTACAAGGCCACTAAAGAGGAGTAGCTGTTGTTAGAGTATACAATAGGTTTAAAGTTTAATAGTAGACCTATCATATTGGGTTTATATATAAGATTTCACTAGACAGGAGTGTTAGCTTGCTAGTAATATCATCATCATAATCGTCATCATCATCATCTAAACAGCTTATCCTTCTGGGTTGCTAGTATTATATTTAGCAATATTCTTATTTTGATTTTTTTTTTGTAAATAAAATACTGATTGCATATCAAAAAATTGAATATCGCAGTATTATGTTTCTCTGACACTGTATTGATTCTCAAAAACACAGTATACATTTTTTAGTCAATAGATCATATTTAGGGGTTTGTAGCAGATAACGGACCATTTTGTGTTGCGTTTAAACCCCCAATTGCTAGAAAGCAGTGTTCTTCACCATTAGACTCTTCCACAAAACAAGTAGCGTAAAGGTGCACCGCAAATATTTGCATGAAGGTGGTGTTTTTCTTTTGAACTATAGCAGTTTTCTTAAAATTATATTTTATTATATTTAAAATTGTACCTTGCTTACAGTATTGCAATATGCAATATCGCATTACATCAAATCGTAACCCCTGTATCATAATAAAACAATGCAATGCCAGGTTCTTGTCAATACACAGCCCTACAAATAACTTTTTTACACACTGTGACAAGATTTTGCCAGATTTGTTCCCTATAGTTTCTTCCAAATATTAAAATATTTCTCACAAATATTCAGATGTTTGCATCTGAAATTTTTAACTGAGCACTGGATTACTCATACGCACCACTAAAATCAAGAGTTCTGCTCCCCTGATTCTCAAGTTGCTAGGATCAGGTTCATGTTTACGGCAGTGTTAGTATGGTATTTTGGTATTAAGCACAATGAGGAAGGTAACTGCCAAAATCAAACTGCCTCAGCTCGACCACTTCTTCCATTTATATCCCCACACTGCTGATGTCACGCTCTCTAAAACTTCAATCATCCACTCCTCCTTTACTTAACTTACCACCACAATCCAATCTCTATTTCTCTCTCTCTCTCTCTCTCTCTCACTCTCTCTCTCTTTCTGCAGGACGAGAAGGCTGAGGGCTTTATCAGCTTGCCTGAGTTCCGAATTGACAGAGCAATCGAATGCAGGCGGAAATTGTGAGTCTCCTTCAGGTTTCCCTTGAGCACCCTCATTTCCCTTCCCCCTCCTTCCCTGCGCACACACAGAATTCGCTTCGCCCTCTGGGTGATATAAAGCATACATTACCTCTGTGAGGTAGGGAAACAAATGAGGGAGCCACGGCGGAATTAATAAAGGGGGCCGGAGCCAGCCTCGTGCTGATGAAGCTGCGTGATGAATGATTAGAGGTGGAGCGGGCTATCCCTCACGAGGCACGGCCACTCTTTACAGCTTCTGTCTCATGTCCTCTTAGCCTAGCACAAACTAATGAGCCAAGCTTCTTCACAACTCTAAATGTGGTGCAACCGGACAGATCACACTCCTCAGGCTCCATGCGCTGGTAAGAGAGGTGTCATAGACGGCCCACTGCTACCCAGTGAATCCTCTTCTCTTGGTCTTTTACACCTTATCCTTTTAATTCTATGCCAAAAAACAAACATATGCATCATGAACAACGGCTGTCTGTTAGATTTGAAACTATACTTTTATACTGATATTTTAGATTTTAAAGTTATACCACAGTAGTTCTGTTTAAATGTTGGTTTACTGACCGACATGATTGTTAGTTGTTATATTTAAACTAAAATAAATAGCAAAACTTAATAGACTTAAATAATATTAATGCTGTAGCACGGGGGTAGAGGTTTGAGATCTTAGTTTCACTTTATTACCTCTTATTTTTAGCTGTGTTACGGCTGTCAAAATAAATTTTATATTCGTGTACACTGCAAATTGAAAAGGGGAAAAACACTTTTTAATGCAGAAAACATCATAATGTTTACAGCTGCCCCTGCTGTGACAACCCATCAGGTTTTTAGCAGTTCAATAATTCTGAACGAAGTGGTATGTTTACTTAAAGCTTTATATATAATGCTATCTTGTTGTGTAAGGCTAGCAAATGACCAGCTTCAGGTGGAAGACTCTCTGACAAGCCAACGCTAACAAATGTTGGTGTTTTGTAGTGCAGTAAACTAATAATCATCCAATATTTATAAGGTAGTGAAGTTGTTGAAGCTGTACAGCTAATGTTACTGCAGCCAGTTACTGACTTTCATCAAGTTTAAATCTTCAAAAAATGTGTCTGTACTATTTGCTTCAAATAACGATTCTCCCGCTTGCGGCTTTACCAGAAAGGCGATTGGTTCTTTTTAGTGAAGGGTGTGACTTTCCCTTAAACAGACATCATATTGGTTGTTACAATCTTTCTCATAGCCTAATGTTTGTTCCTGTTTTTACTACAGTTAATGTTTTCATGCTTTCAGAGCAGTCACACACTTCAGTTTATAATGACAACTGCATATTACTGGGCTGAGAATCGCTGCATATGCTGTTTGAATGCTTTTGGGGTCCCTTGATAAGTTGTGCAGTGCGCCCCCTAGCAGGTGTAGGAGACCTAACAGTGACTTGGAAATCGGGTGTGAACTGTTTTAGGTATTTACTACTTTGTTCAATTTTAGAGTAAAAATAACATAGTGTGGGGTCCCGCAGGACAGCCACATGCATAGGCTTTTGGGCTTGCATAGGCTTATTCTTTGCTGACCCCACAGTATTTAAAATTAGAATCTATTTGTTTATTTGACTAACAAACAAACAAGAAGAAAATTTAATTTCTAATGAAATCCAACTTTTACATTTTAACTTTTTTTTCCCTTTTTTCCTATGTGACTATCATGCATACTAAAGACTAGGTTTGGATCTCCATTTTTGTTATTTGAGCCATGATAGTGAATATGTGTTCATATTGTGTTCATTTTGTCACTTAAAGTCATAATCTAAGATATTTTCACAAAAACAAAAACACAGGTTGCCAATACTGACCAATATTATTGTCCAACTAACGTAGCTGGCTGAGCATATTTCAAATACTCTGAAGAGCGGAAACTACAGCAGTGCATCTAACAATAAAGTCAGCACCCGTCTTCTTTTATATAGCGATAAAAAACATGGTGACACAGCTTTAATTTCACATGAGGACATCTATATACATTACATTTAAAATTTTATGTTGTGATGTCTTGAAGAAGGCGCAGAATAGACATAACGCTTTTAGTGAATGCTCTTTTACTGAGCATTAACAGCATTATATCAGCATGAACTGCACGGCAGAAATCGGTAGCAGCACACTTTAAACTGATGGTAGGCACAAACACTGCACTTCTACCTCATAGCCTAGCACAGAATAGCAGGAGTGACACATTTACACATCTCCAAGCTAACAACCACAACTACTTACAAAGTTTAAAGTCTGTCTTGCTGTGCGTCCAGTCCTTCCAATGAGCTTTCACGCATCTATGGTCACACAAGCCGATAGCGAGACACTACAGTATTTTACAGTAACGAATATGGCCATGTGTGCATCATAACTACTCTGGTGGAACGATTTTAATAAGTTAAAGGAGACAAAGCCAAAGTCTCTGAGGATATTGATGACGATATGTTAGGTAAGGCAGGGTTAATGGTTTGAAAATTCAGCCTGCAGCGTGCATTAGAGCAACAGACCCCCTACTTCAAGAACCTGCAATTACACTTAAACAAAACATGGTAATCACTGGTAGTAGGGCGTAATTACAACCGATTTACTTATTACAATTAACTATGTT
Source organism: Semaprochilodus insignis (assembly GCA_034552555.1). Taxonomy (NCBI): domain Eukaryota; kingdom Metazoa; phylum Chordata; class Actinopteri; order Characiformes; family Prochilodontidae; genus Semaprochilodus; species Semaprochilodus insignis. The sequence continues at coordinate 27,127,138 of CM067485.1, forward strand.
GTGCTCTAATAGTAAAAGCTTTGGGGTTGCAGAAGTAAAAATGCAAGTTTAAGAAAAAGTCTCACCATTGCTGTTACTGCAGAATGACCCCACTCTTCTCTTCCAGTGCCTTCAAAGCCTGTCACCCAAAAATCAAGAGTTTCTTCTTTGCCACAGACTGTTTGGAGGAAATGAACAGGTAAGTGTTTATCAGAACTGCATGAATGAAATCTGTTTCTAATCTAATAACTGTATCAAAGAGGAGAAATATGCAATATGTGAGGCTATTAAAGAGCAACTGTAGCCCAAACACTATGGATGAAAGACGACAATAGCCTTTTTTATGTTCCTGGTCACTGATCACACACGAATACACCCGCAGAACTACTTTCTTCCCGGGCCTCATCTCTTAAACCCTTTACATCAATAAGTCATGCATGTTTCTCCTTCTTTGCTGCCAAAAGGTATAAAAGATTGAGCTTGCATGAAGTGCATTTTGTTAGCCTTTCCCTTCCCACAACAGATTTTGTTGCTGAGGCATCTAATGGTCCAGGCAGACCAGTCGCACAGTTCAGTGACCCGCCATATGACAGTTTGTTACAATGAAGCAGCTTCTGGTATTATGTACTGTTGTTTACACATGGCACTTTACCTACTCCGTATCTCTACTGAGTGAGCAAGATATCCTCGACTGTTGTGGAGGACTTACATGTGGCCAAGGCTCCAAAACAGTTGGGGGAACAAAAATGGAAACCAGAAAAAGACTGTTTTTTTGTTTTGCTGGAAACAAACAAACAAAAAAAAAACATAACTGAAAACAAAATCATCCTTCCTGGAACGAAACCATTCATTTACTAGTTAAAAACAATTTTGCTACCTTGTTATTTACATTTGTATGCAAAAGTTTGGGCACTCTTGGCCAAATCCCAAATTGTATTTGTTTTTAATGTGAAAAAAAGTAAACACAACCTCTACAGCACACCATAATACAACCTTTTTCTGCTAATGCTAATGTGCAGTTACTTTATGTTTGATTGCCTTAAAAAATAGAACAACAACAGAACTTGTAGTATGTGCAAAAGTTTGGACACCCTACTAATTTTTGACTGGCCTCACCAAAAGTCAATTAAGGCCTAACAATTTAATTACGTTCTGAGACTTTACAACTGGAAGGGCGTCCAGACTTTTGTAAATGCCACAATTACTTTTCATATTTTCTATTGTTGAAGATAATCAAATATAATGTAATCGTGCAGAACTAAAGGTGTTCTGCAAGCAAGAGTGGGTGAAAATTCATAAAACTGTAAAAAGCGAGCAGCAGGGAGGTGGATATAAACGCTGAGTCTTTCTATTGACGTCAGATTTAACAATAGATGAAGATAAGGTACAAGCAGGCACAGTGAGCACAGGAGGGTCCATGATAAATAACTAAACTCTAAGACAAAGAAACTAGGAGAAATTAAGCTGAGAACACAGAGCACACGCACAGGAACAGGAGGCTTACGTTCATGCATTCATTCCTTCCTTCAGTGCCAGACAAACACTGAGAGCAAACAGAGGTGTATATAACCATAAGGACTGACGAGAAACACCTGAGAAGGGGAGAAGCCACACGTAGGAGACAGGTGAGGGGTGTGACAAGAAGGTGGAGACAGGGAGGAACTATGAACCAAAACAAAACAAAAAAAAAGCACATGACAGAGACACGAGGGCAAGATAAACGACAGAAACAGTCAAGGAGAGAAGCAGGCCAAGCTGTGACAAACACAAGAACAGGGAGATTCTGATGCAAATAGTGACGCAAGAATGACTATTTTACATCAAATGTAAATTCACTGTGCATTAACATTTGCAAAAAAATCTAGCATAAAAAATTGTTTGCTGCAGAGAGCAGCACAGTTGTACAATGGGCACGCTGTCGCATCACAGCAAGATAGGCCTGGGTTTGATTCTCTGCCAGGGTGTCTGGGGTCCTTTCTGTCTGGAGTTTGCATGCTCTTCCTGTGTCCACGTGGGTTTCATCTGGGTGCTCCAGTTTTCTTTCACAGTCCAAAGACATGCAGTCAGGTGAACTGTAGATGCTAAATTGCTCCTAGGTGTGAGTGTGTGTGTGAGGGTGTATGTCTGTGTGTTTGCCCTGTAATGGATAGGCGGCCTGTCCAGGGTGTTTCCTGCCTTCTGCCAATTGAATGCTGGGATAGGCTTCAGCACCCCCTGCGACCAAGAAAAATAAAGTGGGTCGCAAGTTGAGTGAGTGATTGCTGCAGAGGTTGTGTTTACATCTTTTCACTCAAATAAAACAGTAAAATATGTTGTTTGGCCAGGGGTGAACCTACTTTTGTATAAAACTGCAGGTCTTGCCTCCGAACTCCCAAATGTCTCAAATAATCAACATCACATGATTTGATTAAATGTATCATTTTACAGGATTTATATGACATGTCTATGGTATTTGTGTGTCTAGGCTATTGATATGTCCAGTAAACACAACCTATAAACAGACAACAGCTCTGAATGTCCTCTGTGTCCTGCTGTATACTGTCACATGATTCTGTTTGTACTGCATCATGATAAGCTGTAATTGGAGAATTTGCTAACTCTGCTGACTGTGTAACACTGCATTCAGACTGATTTTATCATTACTGAGTTTGGTCCATTATTATGGGCTATTTCATAGCAATATGTAAAAAAGTTCAATTCTATGTACCGTGTGTGTATACACATCCTTATCAGCTGCTGGGGTGTGTTTTCAAAGCATTACATTTAATTATACTAGGTTTACATTCATATGTATGAAAATTAAGTGGTTTTAATTTAGGTCTAACTGGTTTAAGAATGTTATGTTGTTGTTAGAACGCTAGAATGGACTCATTAAAGTTTTGCTTCTGTTCGGAGCAAACTAATTGTTGTATTATTCAGTTTCTGAGCCCTGCATGTGACACTATAATCGCTTACATGGCAAACACACAATCTTCACAAAAGCATAGTGCACAGTGTAAAGTACCAGTTAAAATGACGATGGCAGTGGGATACGTCCTTTGTGTGTATGTACTGAGTGTTATATGAGTAGATAATATTTTAGGATGACGTACAAGGAGATGAGCTTGAGATGCTTCTTAGAAATACTTTTTATAAAGTAAATGTGTGCATTTCACAAACTGTGGTAGTAGCTGTGATAGTCAAATTGCACAATCCATTTTCTTTAATGGCTGTAATACCAACCGCACCATCTTCTCCTTAAGAAAGCAAATGTGTTTATGGACATTTCACAAGCAGGTGCTGATTTCCATCTATATGTTATTACTGCTTTTATTGTCCTGGTCATCTTGTGCAGATCATAAGAGGCCTCTTGGGTCTCTGCTATGAAAAGAACTGAACAAATCCATCAGTTGGTAATGACTTCAAATGAGCAAGAGGCAATTACTTTGTACACGCCGAACCTGTTGATATATTTAAATGACCTTCAGCCTTCTTCTCAATCAGGCTAAGGTTATGTATGACGTATGATGGTTGTCACCACATTCGTGACGCAGACATCTGCAACGCAACGCCATTTCGCTCTGGGTTGGCCAACAGGATATCCAGCAAGACAGCCCACATGACTCTATTCTTGGCCATGTCCTCATTATTGCACTCTCCTGAGACCTCGGTGATCAACGTGTGAACTCGTTTGTCCCACATCTGCTCTCATTTCAGGCCAATGAATCTGGTCTTTTTGTTCTTTTTGAAACATGGTAGGAAAACTCAGTATGACAGTCAAATAACTTCTCCATACTGCCGGTACAGGAACGTAGGGCGGGATGGAGGGCTAATTTTAGACAAATGTCAGCTCAGATGGGGTGATGTGTGTAAATGATTTAGTTCTGTATCTGTCCCCCCACCCCCTCTCCCAGTCACCCAGCCTCCATTTTACATTTTCCACGACTCGACTTCAAGCCACGCTGCCAGTCTATGACTGGGCATGGGTTCACAGAGAGACATGTGAAAAATGGATGCTGATTATCAATTCATGCAAAAGAAGTGATCTGCGGTCCCCCACCCTCTGTTTAGAAGAGAAGGCTCTGAATGTGATCATTTATTCAAAAACAGTAGAGGAAATGTAGGAAGGGAGGTGAACGGGTGGGTGCAGAGATGCCACTTAAAGCGTCACAATTTCTTTTTAAAACGTCTGAAAAGATCTCGCAGATGCCAAAAGCATTAAGCAGCTTCCAGCTGAAACGTGCATTTCAGATTTAAATAGATGATGGAGCCTGTACTGTGGCTGTTGGTTTTATTATGTGATTACTGAACTTTGATTATCAACACATTGTACTGATGGTGAACAATACCATCACCCCACACATGGGGAAACTGCTGTTCGAATTCCGGTTCAGGTTACTGATACACAAATAAGAGTCCCTGTAACTGATTTTTACCCTTTAATTTAAGGGCAAATCACTCTGGATAAGAGCATCTGCTATATGTAGGTGTAAGTTTTGTTATGATTTGCCCAAAATGAAGTGAACAAGGTGTAACCAAATTTAGATAAAACTGAAATATTTCTTTTGCAGCCAAAAGCAATAAATCACAATATATCATATCACTCTGGCAGCATATTTAATTTACAGTAATTCACACTATTTTACAATGTTAAAATGTTACAATTGCATTTCCATTGTGAGTACACATTATTTAAGGCATAATTCAAGTTTAAATGCAAAATGTATATTCACATTTCTGTGTGAATGGCTGGAAATAATTCATATGGAAAATTGCTTTTTTGTGCTTTTGGTCAGAGAGTATTAAAATGTCATTAGCAGTAGGTGCTAATGTTAGCTTCATAATGTAAAGCGTCTAACTCCCCAGTTTAGAGTCAGTTTAGACTCGTCACTTCCTTTTAAAACATACCCCAATCTAAGTCTTTCCCAACATCTTGCCTTAGTGAAGCCTTAGTGACAGTAAATTCTGTTTGTAACTGTATTTTCAATTTGATAGAGCTAAACTGCCCAATAAGGAACTGCACTTGTAAATTGGGGATTGTTGTTCCTTTTTAAAATGCCACAGTCAAACCATTAAGACAATGAATATTAAATGTTGAATATTAACTTTTTTTCCAGCCATGATGCACAGGTTAAGGCAAATGCAAATACACATTTTGCATTTTAATTCTAATTATGTCCTAAATAATACACACTCAAGTGTGAGTTAGCATTTTCAAATTTACACTTGAATTTGAATCTGGAATATGGGGCCATATTGCAGTTTCTTAGCAAATCACACACTATTTTGAGAGTCCCCTATAGATATTTGGAGAGGGCCCAATTGATCTGTCACATATGTTGCTCAAAAATTTCAGTGTACCTTTGTGCATTAATGCTGCCTTACAGAAGTGTATATTACCTTTGCCAAGGTCACTGATACACCGACCCCATATCATGACAGAGCTTGGCTTTTGGACTTTTTGCTGATAACAGTTTAGCTGTTACTTTCCGTCTGTGTTTCGGAGCACACGGTGTTCATGTCTTCCAAAAAAGATCTGCAATACTAATCCATCTGACTAATTCATCACAATACACGTGTCCACTGGGTGATGGCCTAGCCCAGACGCCTCCAAGCCCAGAGAAGTTGATGCCGCTTCTGAACATGGTTAACCTAAGACTTCTGTTTTCCACAGTAAAGTTATAAGTGGCATTTGTGAATGTAGCTTCCTTATTGTAGTGCTTGACAAAGTCTTGCCAAAGTAGTCCCTTGCCAAGGTTCTTGATGCAGTGCCATCTAAGGGCTCAGAGATCACAGGTGTTCAGAAATTCCTCTTGGAGAAATTCCTTCCAATCTTTCTTTTTGGAACATGTTTTTTAAACATTTCAATAATTTTCTTAGGCATTTGTTGACAAACTGAAGATTCTTTTGCCCATCTTTCCTCCTCAAAGACTTTTGTGGATACTACCTTTGTACTCATGATTACATCGTAATTAAATCTTTATTAAAATGACCTGTTACCATTAGCTGTTTGAAGATCATTATTTAGTTTTATTATAAAATATGAACCTTTGTTTCTTAACTTTTTTTTTTTACTTTGTTGTCAAATATGTCAGCTTGCACACTAACAGAACCAAAAGTAAATTGCAATAATCCATTATTTTCTGCTTTGTTCCTGACCAAGGTAACAAAATTACAAATATTAACTCGACTTGAAAACAAGATAAGCAGCTACTGAGAATCCACAGAGGACATTCAAAATATTACACAATAAAAGTAATTGTTAGCCATCTTATTTGAATGGTATCATAGCTGATACAAAAGTGCTACGATAAAATATTATGAGACCTCTATTTTTTTTTCCTGTAATTTCGCTTTCTTGTCTCCAGTACTTGGCCTGTTTTATGCTTTTGACACTCATCATCAGGCAAACCACATCAGGTTCATGGAAGAAACAGAACAAGACACAAATCGATAGACAATGGGGTAACTGATAATGAAAACGATTTTATTCAAAAGAATTCCATACAATAGCAAACGTTTCCGTCATTTACGTTGTATGTCTTATTATTAAATACTGCATATTAGTTCAATTTATTGAAGTAGAAAACAAATTGGCTAAACAACCTTCGGTGCCAGAATCAGTTCTTCATCTAGGCAAACATGGTTGTAACTCATCTTAAACTCAATGCATAGCTTTAAATATCTGAGCCTACGTTTGTGAGCAATGGGATATAGTAAGTTCACCTCTCTTGTCCCTTTCAGATGGATGAACAGACTGGGTCTAGCCGCTATTGGTTACACGCCTGACGACAAAGTGCCACGGCCGGATGAGGGTAAGGCCGGAATTAGATGTTCGTGCCCTTGACACACAGGACTATTTTAGTTTCTGGCTTGCTCTTTGTGAGTTAGAGAAGCTTTTAAAAGCTGCTTTGTCTTTCAGATTACTGGAGTGAAAGTGATCAGGATGATATAGATGGCTCCATGACTCTGAAACAGGAGGGACCTTCTTCTCTGTGTGACACCTACCATCGGACACCCTCGGTACGTTGTACAAAAACAAATTTGCACATCTCCAAAACACAGGGGCATGCTTGTGAGCTAATTCCCCCACCCCAAGACCTGTTAATGATCGTCTGTGTCCAAGTTCAGTAGAATATTTCATTAAAATAGCCAACAATCCCCATCTCCTTGGGGAGTGAGCGTCCAAGCTTGAATAAAACATCAGAGTCAGGCCAAGAGCTTCAAACTGCAGCTGTTATTAATTAGCTCAAGCTCCTTGTACAGTACAGTATCCGTTTTGAGGATTACCAACTGCTGTGACACATTCAGCCACAAGATGGTGCCGAGTCCTTTTTGAAATTAACCAGCCTCTGTGCAGAAGAATCAGGATGATGCCATTGAGTGTGACTGCTTTGTGTGGAGTAAGAATGTACCTCCACATCACGACTGATTGCCAGCAGCTGCTTTTATCAGGAAAAAACATTCTTTACCAAACCAACAAAACAGCTAACATGGTGCACAAAATCACAGCTTTTATATTCTTGTTTTGTCATCATTTCTTATCAGTTTAATGTAGATTTTGCATTTGAGACCTACACATCAAGATGAACCTCATCTTGCATGCTGACAGCAGGATAGCAGCTACTTTCAAGTTTAGCCAAACAATCTTACATACTACAGTTTGTAAAACCTAAAATCATTGCTCTAGGATAATAAGTAGCTAGTCAGTCATAAATTCTTGTAGTAGTTTATTTAATCTGCTGACATTTCTCTTCAACTCGGGTGACAGAAGACTATGTAGGGTGCTCAGGTAGAGTCCTAGAAAGAATTCTTAGAATGTAAGCTGCATTTCTGCATTGTATTCTATCCCCAATACATATACTGAGTTTCCCCATTTATGTTGTTAGGCTTATTATTAAATACTGCACATTAGTTCATTTTATTGCAGAAGCAGAAAACAAATTAGCTAAAAAAAACCTTTGATGCCAGAATCAGTTCTTCATCTAGGCAAACATGGTTGTCACTCATCTTAAACTTAATGCATAGCTTTAAATATCTGAGCAGGGTAGCAGCTACTTTCATTTTAATATCAACATATATGAGGCTATTGTTATCACATGATCTAATTAATTTCTTGTAGTAGTTTATTTAATCTGCCAACATTTCTCTTGGGTGACAGAAGACTATGAAGTGTGCTCAGGTAGAGTCCTAGAAAGAATTCTTAGAATGTAAGCTGCATTTCTGCGTTGTATTCTATACCCAATACATATACTGAGTTTCGGAGCCCTGCCATGTGTAATATAACCTAGTTCAATACAACTGTCTCAATTCATCAGCTCATTAAAAAGGTCTTGATAGCTATGTTCCAAAAGCTAGGCTGCAGTCAAGAATGGTGGGTCACTGGGAGCACTGTCCTATGAAAGCTCGTTGTTTGCTTTAGACACTGCAAAACAGAACAGTCTACCATGGCCACTTTGTGACCTCGGCAGAAAGAGTGAGTGATAAGTTGGCAAGCAAAACACTGATGTAAATTGTTTATGGCTGGAAAAATAATAAAGGGAAATTTTAACAGATTTTTCACAATTTGTGCATAATTCAGTGGTTGGGATATATAAGTTATTCAGAGTGATTTGATGTGAAATGGTTCACTGTAGAGAAAAATACTTCTTTACAGTGGCAGCAATAGAAACTAGCAGTTGCTATGTTTATACCACAAATGTAGCCATTTTATTTGCTATTTAAAATTGTACAGATAACGACTGTCAGACCCCTGTCTATGTCTAATATAACCTAATTCAATTTTCAATTCAATATTTTGTCTTCCAAAGCCCAGTATGTCCATCTCTGACATTAATGGATTTGAAACTTTGTAATTTGTCTCAAAACTATTATAAAGTATTGTCACACACATCAGGCAGCATATTAATTTCTTATAATAACTTTCTTTGAGAGGACTTTCTTCAGATATCTGGTTCCTATCGCCACGCCTGTGAACAATTCTGACTTTCTGTAACTTTCTCTAGAACATTTTACATCAAACTTCTCTAAATGACTGTGTTCACATCCCAAACATTTAATCACGCAGAAATTTTGAAACATTAATGGAAATCTTTGGCCTTTTTGAAACAACATGTAGTAGTTTCCTTTATCTGCTCATATTTCTCTTGGAATTCTGGGTCACACTTAAGATACTCCTGAAGTCCCTGAAAATATCCAGAATATAGGCTGCATCTCTCAGCTCTAAGCAAAGCATCTTTCTAATTGGACCAACTTCCGAGGACACAGAGGTCTAGAAACACAGCCCACCTGGACTGCAGCCAAGATTTTGGAACACAGCTCATGAGTTGAATTCTGAGTGTTGGCAAAGGGCAAACTGTAGTCTCTGCAGGGCTGTGGGTCCTCTAGGACCCGAGTTTGACAACCCTGTTTTACATATTCATTTTTCATGTGGTGCCACTCTTCTGCCCTTCTCCTCACTCCCTAAAATATCCTGCACACTTTATCCCGCCTTTCCGTCCTACACTCTTCTCCTGTCCCGCCCTATCGTGGCTTCCTACCTGTCCTCAGGTTCACAAGCTGCACTGCTCTGAGCCACTGGCTGCTCCACTGCCACGCTCACAGAGCTCTGTGAACCTGATGCGCTCCACTCCCTCCCCTCTTCTCCCGCAGGTCAACTCATCCAGCCCATTCCCTGAACCCAAGCATGGACGCCACTTCTCCAGTGAATCTACCTACTCCCACTCCTCAGCTGAGGACTCCCGGGGCGGGGAGGGTGGCGGTGGGGGCTCCAGCAGCACCCACTCTTCAGGATGTCGCTCCAACCACCGTGAGCGCCGTTCCTGGCAGGACCTGATCGAGACACCATTGACCAGCTCTGGCCTGCACTTCCTGCAGACTGTTCCGTCAGAGGGTGACCATGGTTATGATAGTGGGCCTGGGGCTGGAGGGCGCATGCCCCTGTCCCCTGAGCACAGGCGACAGGCCACACTGCCCGTGCGGAGGCATCACGTGGACCGTGATGGGCCTTTTCCACTGATGGGCAGTGAGGACAGGGGATACCAGATGCATCGTAGAGCGCACAAGCAACGCAGTCAGAGCCTGCCACGTAACCGAGAGGTGAGGGCCAGGAGCCTGCTGCAGGGTCATGGGGAAGAGAAGAGTGAAGATGAGGAGGTACTGCCTGCTAGGTGTGGCGAGGACATCAAAGAGGGTGAGCACTGAAGCATACAATCAGAAGCAATCAGCACGTTTACAGAATTGTCCCCTTGCTTCTATCAGTTGTTATTAGAACAAAAAATCAAATCAAAAACTTGTTTGGTGTCCAAAGTTTAAAAAAGGTGTATGATTTTGTACAAGACACTGACATAATTTTTAAGCTTAAGATGGTGGCTACTGCTTTACTACAACTTTTGGAGATTTCAACATTGAAGCAAACATATAGAGATTTTGAGATGTAATTTGGGCTACATGGTGAAATATAAACTTGTATTACTTCTTGGGTAAATTACTCTTATAGTTACAGTACAAAAGTAAAGAAGAAAACATTGTTTTTGAGAAAACAGTGTAAATTGTATTATCCTTAAGCACCATAAACATTATTATCAGTCATGTCATTGGAGTAGAGACGCTTGAGAACTACTGTCATAATATAAAGTTTTCCGACTGGACTGTATGGTACGGTACAGCACAGCACTTCTATATTTACATAATATTTATCTGAATCAGTTCATAAATGGCAAACAGTGACGGGGCGACCATTGGTCCTGGCAGTCCGTGACATAACTAGGACCCCAAGAAGGCCTTTTTCCACAAAATTGGCACCACTCATTGGAAATCAAAATGAGATTTGCTGATTCTTTTGTCTAATTGTCTGTATTATATTGGTGGTTAATCTGCCACATCAGGCTTTTGTTAAAACTTGTGCCATCATATTTTAAAGCTGAAGAATTGAGAAAAAGAACAAAGAAGAACTTGTGCTTCAAATACACTCTCTTCGTGGCCCATTAAAATCCCACGTCTGTTGAAAATGCAGAATTATAAATATGTTCATAATTAGTTGATGATTTTATGTAGGTTTGTTAAGGTCTGCTAAGATTGGAGCTGGGACACACTATTGAGTAGAGATCCCTGTTGAGAGACACTTGCCCACAAAGTTGACGTAAAACTGTTTCTTGTGTCCAGCAAGCGAGAGGTATGATGGAAGGGATGTGGATGGACTGGAGGAGCTCTATCATGCTCTGGAGCAGGCCAACCTGTCTGCCATGGGTGACCTCCGACCCACCACCAAGCAAGAGTTCCGCCGTTCCTTCCTCAAGCGCTGCAACGACCCCATTATTAATGACAAACTGCACCATGTCCGAATCCTCAACAGCACATTAAAGGTGGGTCTGTTGTTCTTAATTCACTGATGATGACTGAACCTCTATTATCCATTTGATGCAAAACAGTTTATTATTTTTTAACAGCTTGAGAACCCCCATTCATACAGCCATTCTCTGAAGGCCTAGACGTCCCAGAGGATTCTCCATTATTCTTAAATTCATTTCAAACTATTGCCTTTTTTTAGAACCTCTATAATATGGCTTATGCTGGTGTGGGATAACAAGTGAGCTGTCCAATACATCATGCTAATGTTTATATCTGCTCATCTTCAGGCAAAGGAGGATGAGTTGGCCATTATCAATCAGCTGCTGGAGGACCCTGGGCTCACCTCAAAGAAGTTCCGTGAGTGGAAACAGTGGCACCACGAGCTTTTCCTGGACATTTGCGAGTTTAGCTCAGGCAACAATGGGGCAGCTGATCTCTCTCCGCTAGCAGCTCCTCTCATGACGCACACACACTCTTTCATTGAGACGCACGTGTGAGACAAAGCCCAAATGGAGTCTGGATGCACTCCACTGCTGCCTCGGTTCTTTTTCCATCCCTCTTCGATTCCTCCTTTCTTCCCATGACGCCGAGCCAACCGACCAACCAACCACTGTAACATGTGTAAATACGGCCAAGAGGGCAAGCAGACTCAATGTAAAAACTCTGAGCGACAGCAGCCCTTGCAGGGTGCCTACTGCATGTCTGAAGAGAAAGCATTCTTCCTTCTGTCGAATGACCTAATCTAGAAAGTTCTGAAGAAAGTCCTTTTTACTACTTTACAATTTTTGATTACTTTTGATTAGATTAGCTTTTCTTTTGCTATCTCTGGTTGGGTTGCAGTGTGTTACTGGAGGAATAGTAGTAGCAATACAGAGGAGAACCGTTTCCACCACAACACTGTACTTTCATATTAAACTTTGCACCCATGATGCTCTGATAACTCTAATCTCTTCATACTATTCTTACTGCTGATTATGACTATTAGAAATGCAAATCAGAGACCTGATAAGATGGTTGCGATCATGCCATTCATTATTAGGAGCGATCTAAGCATTGGTCTTTCCAGGCTTTTCACTGGAACTAGTTCTATGAAGGTGAAAGGGTACCTAAATGGAGACAACACCTTACAACAGACATACAGACCTTCATGTTTGCTTAGAAGTAGCCACTGTTTTAAACTGTGAACTATTCTTGTGAATGCAATCTTTTGATTCTGTGTGTACAGAATCACCTAAGACAGTTGTTTTGTAGAAAAGCATAGAAAACTATATAAAAAATAGATATATACATAATTACAGTACATTGCTTGAATGGTTACTTGTTGCTTAAAAGGTGTAGATGGAAAATCCCATTCTGGAATTAGACTGATTGACTTTCTGGAATTCATGGTCAGTTCCAGCTGATATCATTTATTTGCTTTGTTTGTTTGGTATGGGTTGTCATTTTAGTCAAATGTTGTGCTGCAGTTATACATATGGGCATATATAAGCACATTATTAGGAGAGTATGAAAGTATGTGTAGATGTGAAGATGCACTACAAAGAATGCACTTTCTGTCATTACATCACAGGGTCAAATCTGGTGGACAGACAGAATTTGGGATTTAAATGTAACGAGTGATGTGTACATTCTATCAGAAATATTTCTAGATCAGTCTAAATCGGACATACCATAGATTTACTTACAATATGAGCTCAGCCATTGTGTTTGCCAGGATTGTCAAATCCTAATAGCCCCAGTCAAACTGAGCATATTGACAAAGTACAACCAGAAACTGATACCAATATGAAAGAACACATCTGCCAGTTAATGACTACATTACTGAGAATGACGATCGATTAAAAGTCTTTTCAAAGCATGTGTTTGAGAGTGATCCATAAAGGAAAAAAAAAAATTACAATTGTATTCTGGTTATGAGAAAATAGATCTTTCTTATTGCCTGTGGACTGGACTATTTACAATGAGCACAAAAGATAAGAGTTTTATCATACGCCGAGTACCGAATTCAGCAAGAATTGCCAGTATTGATACAATGCATGTGTGCTAGTATACTAGGTGATGTTTTACTGGCCAAAACGACGAGTACTGAGACTAAATGAGTAATTTCTCTGACGCCTAGCAGTGTTCATGGGTTACAATGACATGGATTTATGGGTGGAACTGAGTGAAATAAAACCAAAATATGTACATATCTCCACATACATTGCAACAATGTAAAAATGGCATAACTACTCTGCTGTACACATGGCCTTGTTTTACTGTTTTATGAATCTTACTGGTTTAGGAAACACTGCAGACTTTGGTCTGATGTAGCAGCACATGCAGCATCACAATGTGAATTGTACGTTTTTGTTTACTTCCTTAAAATTATAACCTGAGTAGGCCAAGGACTCATATCTTTGCTTTGTTTGTCACTACTGCTGCAATCAGTATGTTTTTCTTTTTTTCTTATATTACAATAAAAGTAACCAGTGTAGGAGAAAATGGTAACCAAATCAGTTCTGAACAGGAGTGCAGTGCAGTGACTATTATGACACACTGTATTGTGTTAGGGGTGGGGGAAAAAACATACTGACTGTAGCTTTAAAACAGTGTGCTTTCACTGTGAGATGCCAAAGTAACTGCATTGTTACAAGCCTTTAAACAACAAAATCCCTCACTAAGGGAGAACTGTATTACTAACCGGCCATTAGCACAAAAAATTATACTCCATAAAGCAGACCACATGGTTCTTTTCAGTTTTTTTTTTATTAAAATCTGCTTATAGCTCACAAAACACAATAATGCATTGCCTTGCTTTGATGACAAATGTGCATCTTTTTCTGTTCCATATACAGAACATTTGTATTTAATAGTTTTTAGTATTATACTGGTTTAAATGATCTGTTATTCTTTTCTTTTACACTGTATTTATTCATTGGTCAATCTTCTAAGATCAGTCAGATGGGACTCCACTGTGTGTTTTTAAAGGAGTGTACTCCTCATAGTACATTGCACAGGTGTGTAAGATGTAAGTTGCACTGCGACATTAAAAAAGGAACATATTGCTCTTTTTCAAGGATATTACTACTAGCCAACTGTTATTCTGTACATTATATTATGAAGAGAGGATATAAAAAAAAACAAATTACATTTATTCTTCCTAAAGTAGCCTTTTTGTTTCATATATACAAATATATATTAACAGAAATCCAGATTGTAAACTTCAGTTGTAACTTTGAATTCAATAAAATAAATTCACTGCACTATGAAACCTTGAGTGTTTTGAGAGTCGATTATTATGGTCTATTATGGGTCTTTTCATCATCCATGCTGCTTAATCCTATCCCATTTCTTTTCTTTATCCAATATACTGTAGTACATTTATTGTCAAATCTTTATTCTTTATTAGTATTACTTTTGGTGTGTTGTTTTCCCATTGACCGGAGCAGATAGGGTTCCCCTTTTGGGTCTTGCTTTCTCTCCTTTTGCTTTTAGGGAGTTGTTCCTTTCCACTGTAACCCTTGCCTTACTCATTTGGACCCAGCTGTAAAGCTGCTTTGTGACAACACCCACTATAAAAAAAACGACATATAAATAAATCTTAAATTGAACTGAAAAGCCAAGAAAATCAGTCACTCACTGATCATGTTAATTATGCATAACAGTATATGCAGTATTTACATTAAAAGAAATACTCAATAAATTCTCATAAAAGTAAAGCCTGTCCCAGAAGGCACCCCAACCCGCAGGGGGCCTCTTGAAGTCTGCACATTGCTGACATCAACAATGTGCAGGGGCAAAGGGCAAGAAACCTTGGGAATGTTTTAAATCATTATTATTTAGTTGTACATGTTTTAATAAGCCAGTCCACTTGTCTATGGTGATACAGCAATAAGTACAAACATAATACAGTATAATGGCAACTCTTTGTCTGTTAGTCAGGGAGTTGTAAACAAATTCCTTCACTCTCATTGGTCCTAGCCTCTAACAAGGCGAGTAACAGCTTGTTATTTCTACAAACTTAACCTTAATTTGCTTTTTTAGCTGTCGATACTTAGTAGTTCCCAACTGAGCTCAATAAACAAACATTGCTCACTGCTGCCTTCTGAAATTGTTACAGCACTTTTACTGGTTTTATAGTTTTTATTGACTTGTGACAATAAAAAAATGCTTTATGTTTTTTTCAGTTAATTGAATTTGCCTCAACTGATAAAAATGCTTTTTTTCTGCATTTAATTGGAATGTTTAGGTCGACAACTGTGGAAAATAATTGTGTTCAGCTCCAAAAATTTCCAATTACTTATATAATAATTGTGACAGGCCTACCTCTAGGAATATTGGGTATAATGCCACTGTTGCATCTAAAATGCAGTGTAAAGGTACATATAACCTGTTTGTGAACTCAAAACTAGAAATGGGACACCCTATAACCTCATGGTTCATATACAAATGATTGCAGTACACCTCAGGACATTACCAAGACAAAAGAGGTGATTTTATACTTCAGAATATGGCTGTGTATTTGCAAGAACCTAGATATACAATATGTATGACAGGTGTTACAATTCAATATATTATGATACATTGTGATACTGTAAATCTAAAATTAGGAAAACTTTCATGCATAGGTAATACATACTAATGCTAACATTTTTATGTTGAAGTGGAAGAGTCTAATGGGTGAAGATAGATACCAACACTGCTATCTAGTGGTCGTCTAGTGGCCATTTTTCTCAGACAATAATGCACATTCTTCAGAGATAGCAGGACTTTACTGCCCCATAGCTTAACTGCCCATTATAACTCAATGTTGTAACAGGAAAAATGCACCAGACATTGTGTGAACATATTTAATATTATTTGTTTGCTTTTTCCTGATTGTGTTTCCTGGCTGTACAGGGGGAGTAGAGGTGCTTTCTTTACTGCTAAGGACTGCAGGATTAGAGCTTAATAGCTCTATAATAAAACCCAGTCGCATTTCCCAACATAATTAGCACGATGTTTAATAGTAAATTAGTCCTCTGTAGTTCTTTAGAGCATCATAAAGAGCACCTTGACCTGCACCATCACTGTCCAAGATGTCTCCATCTCAGAGAGCAAAGCACTGCAGTGGGTAACGAAGACTGCAGTTCATCCCTGGGTCAGTCTTTTCTGCCATTAAGGACATCTACACTGAACAGTGTAAGAGGAAGGCTTGCAGCATCAGGAAGGATCCCACTCAGTCGTAAGGCCTGCTTGAACAGTTTCTTCTTATAAACAGTCTGACTGCTGAACAGATGCATCACATGGACATCTCACTGCACTGGTATCAACTGCTTATCAATGCAAGGCTAATTAATGCACAACTGCTGCTGTGGACCAAATGGCTACTCTCTACTGCCTGTAGACAATAGCTGTATTCACTTCCATGTAGATTATGGCTGTATCTACTGCCTGACTGAACCTCAGGCTGCTTTTAAATGGCATACATCTACACCAAGGTGCCCAATCATTTGGCAGGTGTTCTTATCCAGTGCAACTCACAATTAGTTTATTTTAGAGTGTTTGATGCTTGCTCTGCTAGGTGATCAAACCCAGTCTGCAGCGTGGAGGGCAGTACTACATGACTACTCATGACCACTATCTTAATAGTGGGTCTGAACTCTCCTAGGAAGCAAACCTCCAGGACCAGCACTGCAAACTTATATGTCACATAATACTCCTCTCTTCAGTACAGTGCTCAAAATTGACCAACCACCTCAGAAGAGACATCCTTTGACATACTTCCGTAGTGTTGGGATTGAATACTATCCAGTGTTTGTACACTTTGAATTGTGTCTGGTCTGGATGTTTCAGTCGGGACGATTGCCCGATTGTCATCTATTATTTTGTGAATACTGTAGCTCCAGACACACTCTGACCTAGCTGTATACCTACCTGAGTATTCTTTACCGACCAATATAAGTTTTTTAAGTTTTTTAAGGTCAATACTGACTCCAATATTTAAAAATCTGATGTACTGGCTGTTATTCTTGTAGTTTTTGCAACAAAAAAAAAATATTTTGTTGTGCTTTAACAAAACAGTGCCATTACAAAACCTGGTATTTCTGGACTCTGGATGTTTGTACGTGGTTTCTTTGTTGTTGAAACTTGTTACTAGCATCATTCAAAATGGCCATATATTTTTCAAAAACAATGGCATTTCTTAGGTTCAACATTTGATATGTTGTTTGTGTACTATTTACAAGTACGTATAGGGTTTAAATTATTTGTACATTACTGCATTCTGTTTTTATTTACAGCATCCTAACTTTTTTTGAAATAGTGCTGTATCCTTCTTTGTTTCTTGTAGGCAGAATAGGTTTAACACTATAGTGTAACTGCTTACTTGCTGTTCTCCGCTGCAAGAAGAACATAGCAGTAACTTTGTTGGTAATCGAGTTTTTCCAAACTTATGTGTTGCCCTCGGATGGACAAACAATGCAACGACAACACTCTTAACATGGCTGAAAGTTCTGTCTTGAGTCTCTCCCTTTCTTTTTAATTATCATCTATTGGCTGTTGCTAACGCAGATATCGAGTAATCTGGAATAAACTCAGTATACAATACTACTCTCTATGCGCGTTCAGTAAAAGATTTGACACCTGGTGTGATGAAGTGAAGTCTGCCAGAATTGATAATGGTTTGATTAATAGAATAATAGTTAGAATAAATAAATCAATAGTTAATAAAATAATAAATCTATAAAATCATTTGCTGCAGTCGTTTATTTGCAGAAGCTTCAACAGAAATGTCCACTGTATGTATATTATCTGAAAAAAAAAAACTCATCTCACAAACCTTTCACAAAGTTGTTGTTCGAGCAGGTTGCATTGTGCATATTGTTTGACACAAAATTGTATTTTTCATCTTTATAGATATTAGGATGCTTGCTACACTCTTATAAATGTTTATTTAACGTACATTTATCAATGGACAATGGTTGCATATAGAACCAAGGTCCACTATTAATAGGCACATTTTGCTAACAAAAATGAGTGTAAGAAAACTATGCGATTAGATTAAGTAACTATACCACTACATTAATGCACCCTCCATAATTCACTGCACCATCTACACCACTGAGGGGCACCAAATCACTTCTATTACAAGGCACAAAGCAGACCAGAATCTACACTGCCTAACCAAAAAATCTACACACTCTAATCTTTCACTGGACCACTTTTAGCTTTGATTATGGTGCACATTCCTGTCTACAATCTTATGCAATGTCATGTCATTTATTTCAGTCCATAGTTACATTACTTTTTGGCTGAGATCTCCTATTACAAAGTCTTCCCCGGCAAATCCCAAAGACTTTCAGTGGGGATAAGGTCAGGATAATGCTTTGTATCAAATGCATATACAACAAAGTAAATGCAACTGGAGTAGAGTATACATGGCCTACAATGTTATTACACCGCTGAATCAATTCTTGGCTTCAAGGCTGTGGAACTGCGATATACTGTGAACTTTACATAATATATACTATATGATTATAGGTGAAAACCTGATCAGCACACCTGTATGAGCTTGCGGGACATCCTATTCCAAAACCATGGACATCACTGACATGGACATCCCTATAACAGCCTCCACTCGTCATCTGAGAATTAAGGCTAATGGGGCCTGCATATTACACAATTCGCCTGTAGGTGTCAGTAAGGAGCCGTTTAGTGCATTCTGCAGCACAAGCGTGAAAAAGAGAAAGTGACCAGCTTATTGGATGAGAAAGCTACGGCGAATAGTGTTATGTCTTTCAAGGTGAGCTATTCTGTCTAACATGAAATAGAAGTTTAAGTAGCGTCTGTGCGGATATATGCTGTTATCGATTAATATGTTGGTCACCCAGCTGATTCGACTTCACTAGCAGCACGAGCAGCGCACGAGTTAGCTGACGCTAGTTATGTTAGCTAATATGTTAGCTAGCTAACTAGGTGCTTGATTAGTTTTAGATGTCAAATTCTGCTCAGAGATTTCTTCTTAACTGACACATTACGACAAATTTTTCTAATCATTGCACTGAAAATCTGCAGTTTTGCCAAGTTTGTAGAGCTATAGATGGTTCGTTGTATCGAACAATGCAACAGTTAGCCGCTGCAGACTGTTTACACTGTTTTTTTTTTTATCTGAAACTCTTCTAGGCGTTCAAACTCATGAATCTTGTCCTCAGGTTGTCAAAGTGGTGGCTGTCCCAGTAGTGCTGGGCTTTGCCTCGATCCGCGTTTATGCCATGAGTGAGGCAAACACGGAAAGTCTACTGTCACCTCAAGAGGTAAAGTTACAGGAAAACTGCCTGCATCTCCCATCCACTGCTTCTTTTGCAGCGGACGATTCCAGCGACCTGACTATGGATACACAGTGTGCTTAATTAGAAACACCTACCCTGTACTTACTCTTGCTGGGCTCTTTACCAGGTCCACCCACCTTGTAGGTCCCTTGGTTGTAAAAATACAGGCAGTACTTCTGTTTGTAGAACTACAAACTTCACCCTTGTGCCTCAGGGTAGGAGTGCTGATTTAAGATCTGTCCTTGTGAGTAAGTAGGGTTAAATAACTTTAGCAAAATGTGTAATTGCAATTTTCTGATCAGTATTACTGATCCCTGGATTGGGATTTAATGTATTTATCGTCTAGAATAAATACAGGCCAAGGTTCAGGCCAAGACGACTAGCGTATCCACTTTTTCTGGTTTGAATCTTGACCATAGCCAGTTAACAAGCCAGACTGCGAGTTAATTGTGGTTGTATTCATGCACACAGCACTTGTTGTGTACACATCTACAGGTGGTTCACAAGTGCCATGTCATTACGTTTAACTGTCTCTCTTTAAATTTGCATCTTCATGAGTAAGGTCATGATAAATAACAGTGAAATTGATCCCAGGTCAAGAAGCTACTCCAAGAAGCTTATATACATATGGGCCCAGATAGTGTTTTGATGGTGACACATGGATCTCGACACAAGATTTACACTAATAAGTGTGTGGTACTGGTACCTGCAAATCAGGAACAGCATCCTAGACCTCTGAAGTCAGGTCATCATGTTATTGTCACAGTCATGCTCAGTCACAGTCGTACTAGGAGCTATGGGTTTACTTGTTTCTTTGTAGGAAGTGTGAATGGCCGGTTTGAACATTACTGTTATTGAGCCCTGTGGTGAACTTAACTAAATAAACTGATTGGTTTTGCCATAAAGACACAAATGTTACTGCTTCCTCTGACTTACTTGGTTGTTAAGGTGTTGAAGTACATCTATTGCTGCATGCAAGATAACGTTCGGTGCACTGAATTGACAGACGAGGACTAGCAAACTCAACAAAATACCCCACACACACCAGCAGGGTTTGTCGAACATGATGGTTAAGTTGTTTTTTGCAGTAGTAGCCTAATGATAGTATAATAGTAGTATTATTATGCAATGCCATTTCGATGTGCAGGAAGAGTAGCTTGTTTTTAACAGGTATCTAGCGACTGCTAAACAACCCCATCATTCAGAAAATCCAGTTACATTTTGGGGGAAAATGTATATAAAATAAAACTTCTTAGGTTTGGAACTGTTTTGTTTGCTGATAATTAGGACTTTGTAATGTCAAGCATCAGAAAAGTTTGTTGGTGGGGGTCTCAATGTTTGCCCTTGTTTTTCACATTTCCTCACAGCTCTCGATCTACTCTATAGAACCACAGGGGAAGCTTCACTATGTGGAGGAACAGCCAGGAGCTCTGCAGAGTGGTTTTGGTAAAGTCAGGAGAAGTCTGGAGTCTTATGTGCAGAGTATAAAAGTATGAATCCTATGGTACTTTTTAACCATGCTACCCTACATAATGTGTCAAAAACAAACTGCTAAAAATATCTTATGCCAGATAAATCTCGTTTGTCATAAACATTTTGCTTGGCTGCAGAAACTACATCATTAGCCAAGTTTTGACCCAGCTGTCAAATTCAAGCAAACAACTGCAGTGTTGCAAAAATATGTTTTCACTCTGTATGTATGTTCCAGCTCTGTGCAACAGAAAACTTTCTACTCCATGTCTTTAAAACACTTTGAGAAATATGAGGAAGGAAACTTCTTATTGCTGTGTTGTTTAATTTTATGGACATATTTTATATTGTGAGAGTGAAAACAGAAAAAGGTACTGATAATAGTATTGGTTCCAGAAATGTCTATCAATGAGCTGCAGGTACTTTACTGTCAGTGTACCATCTAATATGACTGTTGGGTTTATTTTTATTTGAAAGGATAAAAATAATTTATTTAAAAAAACATAGGTGATTGCTTTGTCAGTCCACTGGTACCTGCTACCTTCTGTTAAGCTTAGTGGCTATTTGCCGTTTCTTTTTTATTAGATATGCCAAAGTACGCATAACAATATATGGATAGAAAGTCGTATTTGTTTTCTTAGAGTAACCATTGCACTGGCATTTCAACTTATACATAGAATGAAAGTTAGGAATTTGCTGATTGCCGTTGCTGTGATTTCTTTTCTGTGAGGCCTGTAGCAGGATTGATGCAGCAGGTGCGCTCACTGGAAATAGTAGAAAAAGAATGTTTTAATTTTAACGAAGTGTTTGAATTGTATATTGACAAGTGAGAGCTTTGAGTGTGTTTACATCCACTTAATAATGCAATAACTGCAGAAAATCAGATTGTGTTAGTAGTTTGTTCAGGTTGTTTACATGAATTTGAATAAGCAAATAATGGGGGGGGGGTAACACGTAACAAACTTAATGTAAAAAACTTTGACTTTATCCGTTTTTTTTCCTTTCAAGTCACTTTTCCTGAAAATATGAACATGCATCATTTAGAAGATAAAGAATCTAAAAACATCCTTCATTTCATCAAGCATTTCATGTTTTCACTTAACTCCAAAAGTGTTGTGTTGCCAGCTCATGGTTCCTGTGCTAAATGCTGCTTGCTTATTTATGTTACTGTGTTTTGTTTTCACACATGCAAAGACAGAGAAATCTGTATTTCAAATCCGAAAAATCAATTTAAGAGTGTATATGCACTAAGAAACCCAGTTACTGGTTAAAATATAGGTGTCTTTATTGAATTTCTCAATCAGATTTCTTGTCCTTAATCCAATTTAAGAAGTCTGACTATGACTCCTTGAACAATCAGATGACTGCATAAATCCAATTAAAATCAGACTATTACATGCATGTAAACAATACATAAAAATGTATTTGTACTAATAACATTAACATATGTGGCTTTTCGTTTATTCAGAGTGCTTTTGTGTCAGCTAAAATAACAGGGGTGAACCTCTACCATGGTGGGGAAGGTAAGCGAAAAGCACAGACTGCCTATTCATTTCTTGTTTGCATTAAACTGAGACATTTAAACCTAAAATCTGTCATGATGTATTACTTCACAGATATCTACCACTTCCTTAAAGATCCTCCCTCTGGATTTATCCCCAGGGTTGCTGTGATCTCTGTGTCTGGCCTGGCTGGTGTGATTCTTGCCCGAAAAGGTTAGGAGTCAAAATGTATATAATTCATTCATTTCAGTTTACGCACATGTCTGAAAAACAGAATCTGCTATGAAACTTATTTTGATGAACATTGTGTTTTCTTTTTTTCAGGGTCACGTCTAAAGAAACTGGCGCTTCCCTTCAGTTTAGCCACAGCAGGGTTTGCTGTGTGTTACCCTATACAGACCATATCGATCCTGAAGGTTAGGTGCTCAACTAGTGCTTTTGTTATCTAGTTGTTCAGTGGCCTTTTTGCAGTTGGTAACGTTTGAGGTCTGTTAAATGTGTTTTTGTCTTTTAGGTGAGTGGAAAAAAGATGTATGCAGCCTCTTGCTGGACAAGCTCAGCTGTGGCATCACTGTGGAAATCACCTTCAGCCAGCTCAGAGGTACAAATATGCATACTGCATTTTTCATCACATTTAAAATAAAAAATAATTGCATTGATCTATTGATCTTCAGGTAACATGAAAGTTTGCTTAGTAAATCCAGTAGCTTCATTGCTGATTACCAACATAAATTCTAAGAATCTACAGCATCTGTTCCACTGGAATACACACATTAGCACAGAATGTTTACAAACCAAGGCCAGTACAGTGAATGTGTCTTAAAGACTTAGGTTTCAGGATTCGTTTTTACATTAAAGGCTGAGGAATAGAGAGGATATTTTGTGGTGGCGGGATTGTGAAAACTTTGTCATGGAAAACACAAGGCAGGGATGATAATTTATTGGGTATTAGATTGGAAGCAGGGGTTTCAAGCATGGTCCTTCTCTTTAAAATAAATTTATTCCTTTATTTTGAGGCCACCCCAAAAAAATGATCACCGTATCTACAGTCAGTCATTAAACTATGTCACATCTAAATAAGCAAATGGTCAATAATCATAATTCACCTTCTTTTGCACCCCTTAGTCACCGCCATCGCCAGAAACTGTGGCCAAGCTTTCAACTGGTCAAACCAAGCCAACTGAAGGAGATGCTGGAGTGGAGAGTTCCCCAGAGGTTCCCCCCCTAACTAAGCCCAGTTTGACTCCTGTGCCTGAAGCACAGGCTGCCCCTGTCTTTGCACAAGCCTCTGAGAAAGAACACGTTGTTCCCTCTGCAGAGGATGAACTCGGAGTGGTGACTGATGAGGGAAAGACCTCTCTTTTATCATCCTCCCAAACTGATGAGAGCAAACCAGAGATATCATCTGTACAAACCTCCACAGAGAGCAAACCTTCCACAGGTAACTGTTTAAGGCCATTCTTTAACAACGTAATACCAAAACAAAGCAATAAACTACGATAACTGCATAGCACTAGGCAGAGAGCCTAACTGCCCCTTGTGGTGGAATCTTTATATAATTGTATACACAATAAAAAACAAAAAACATTGTTCAATAAATGTTCATTAAATCATTTAATGGTACTTAATGGTAATTTAATGGTCACAAACAGTTCTTCTGCTAGGAAGTAATTTCTTAACAGTAGGCTGTGTGTGTGTCACACAACATAATGGTTGATTTTATATTTTATTCATTTTTTCCAAATATTATTTGCACTGTAATATAGAATTCAGTTGATGTGTACAGTCGTGTGTGTGTGTATACTGAGTATGTTAAATATATCAGCCAATCACAAATTTTAAACACAATATCCATTTTGTTATGAATCGATGAGTTCCCTGGTGAGTAGTGTTTATTGCTAAAATGTTAATGCCATTTCCTGATATGTTCTGCCAGTAATTTAGTGTTTTCTTATGTTGTTGCAGACAAGCAGATCCCTGTAGCAGACCTTAAGCTGATGGACTTTGGACAGTCTAACCCAGAGGACGCTGACCTTTATAGCACACGCAGCTGAAAAGAGCGAGAGGAAAGACGAGATTCATCCATTCACTCGTTACGCTGACATGCTTTATATACCTGCAAGGGACACATAATTTATTGAAGATGCAGTGTTATTAATTGCTGAAATAATAGGCAGTACTGATGTTCAAGGAATTGAATGAGAGAAATTGTTGCTGCAAACACTGCCATTTCTGTCTGTTAGAACAACATGCACCCCAAAGCTGACTAAATGATTTAATTGTTCAAATTGCACTAATTTTGATAGAAATATGATTATATGTTGTAAGGAATTACTTATTGGTGTACAAATCTGGGAGTGATTCTGGGTCCCTACTGTCAAAATCCCAATGGCGTGGCCACTTTATTTCCAAGGACACACAAGTTATTTGGGGTTTGTACATGTGAAGTTCTTTATTCTGTCTCTAAATAACAAGTGTGCCAAATCATTTAGTTTTGCCTTGTGGAGGGGACGCTTTCTCTGTCAAGTGGCACCCTTGAATGTGTAAATACCGTAAATAAAACATAGAATAGAAAGTACAGAATGACTACTCCTTTGTTTTTTAAGCAAGGAAATGCTGTGTTATAACGCATTGCATGTGAATTATATCATGAATTGAAATTACATTTTTAAAGCTATTACTGAACCTCACCTAATCAACTGATCATACAGCGTTTCCATTGCACTAAATAAATAAAGCTAAATAGTCAATTTAGACCTTGAAAATAAGCTTTTAGCAAAGATTCTCAAAGAGTTGCCCGAGTCAAGTCTGGATTTTAATAATTAACGTGATGGACTTTGGTTGATTTGATTTAGCTTGAAAGCTGTGAAAGGGAACAAGAAAGTGAATAAATTTTAATGATGAGCTGGATGCAAGCAAGACAGGAATTGAACGTGTACACAGAAAATACATTTTAAGATGGAGCTTTAAATGACTAGAGTCAGTTTAGGCCTGGGGCAATTTTGCCTTTCTAAACTAGCATTTGTTCTCTGGGACATACAGCAGCCACTACAAATTTGTACTACTGCTTAAGGGAAAACGGTGATTAAGAGAACTGTGGATTCCAAGTTGTCAATAAATGATGTGAGGGCTTAAAAGAGCTTATGGGCAGTGTTATGATGAAATTATTTTGATAGATTAATACATTTTGACAAGCCTACTGAAAGTGTATTGAGTCTCTTTTTGTTTATTTACCTTTGTATTTGCTTACTTTGAATTTTATAGGACTGGAAAGCTGAATGTCTGAATAACATGATTACAACTTACAGCATATAGTGAAAAGTTAATTTAGCATTCTTATCTTTTTAAATAGTCAAATAGTAGGAGAATCTTTCTCCCTTAACATATTCATATTTTACATAAACAGTAAACTGTGCAAATAGTATTATCTGTTGTTTATTTATTGGTCATCCATTTAGGTCTGTACAAACAGCATTTCTCCCATTTCAAGTCAAGTGCTCATTCCAATGATTTAGGTTTGTTAGACTGATCTTTATAGGAGTGTACTGTGAGACTGAGACATATCTAGTCATAGTGATTTTAAGTAGCACTGTATTCACACGTGTTGCTTTTATAATTAACAGATGAAAGTGCTTGGCTGCACAGATCGTAAGTGGGTGGGATGTAGGAGGACACAGACCAGTGGCAGTACGGAATGCATCTGTTTGGGTAGGAAGCTGGCTGAGTGGTCCCAGGATCATGTTTTTACAGTGAGCCCTAATGATGTGCCCCTCCACAACCAAAGAAAATTAATCCATGCAGATATCATCAGTCCCCATAAGCTGCATATGTGCACTTGAGTACATACTTGCATTGCAGGATGAGAGACGTCTGGACTTCTGGATTCAGCATCATTAGTATGGATGGACTCAAAAGGCTGGATTTTCTGTTGAAAGGAAAGCTAAAATGTTACTTCATTACTTATGTTAATTCATAACTTAATTATTACTGCACATGTCGAAAGAGATGCACACAGAACAAATGTTCACATTAATAAATGCACTGCACTGGACAACAGTCAGAGATTAACCACCTTTCAAGTATTCATTTACAAATGATTCACTTTTCAGAAGATTTTTCTGAGGAGATTAGCACTTGCATGACAAAGGGGGAAGTCAAAAACAGGAGACTACAAACCGTAAAAAAAATATTAAAAGATATGGAGAAAAAGGAAAGAGATAAAGATTATCTCCCAAAATCAAATTTGAATATTTTTTATGTTTTCTGCTTAAGAATATATTTCTAACACCTAGGAATCTTAGTTCTTTGGCTTTCATGTCACTGTGAGGCCTGTGACATGTTCCTTAAAAAGGACACAGTGACATGAGTTCAAGACTTGTTTATTGTTTATCTCTAATTTATCCGTTGTATAACTAGGTGAAAGGATACCATTCGGAACCCTTTAGGGGCCTTGGGCCTGCCCGAGAGTGACTCTTGTTGACGTCATTAAGATGTCCACAGCAGACATTGTCTTTGTTGACTGAATGTCTCCAGTGACTCCAGTGTGTTCAGTTAGATTTCTGAACCAAGTCCCCATTATAATAGCTATGTAACATGCAGCATGGTGGTGCAGTGGGTGGTGCTGTAGCCTTGCAGCAAAAAGGGCCTGGGTTTGATTCTCTGGCCGGGCACCCAGGATGCTTTCTGTGCGAAGTTTACATGTTTTCCTTGTGTGTCTTTCCTCCAGGAACTCTGGTTTCCTCCCACAATCCAAAGACATGTGGTCAGGTGAGTTGGAGTTACTGAATTGCCCCCAAGTGTGAATGTGTACGTCTGCGTGTCTGTCCTGCCATTGACTGGCGATATGTGTGCTGGGATCGGCTTCAGAAACAATGCCACCCTGTGATTAAATGGATCTGTAATGATGAATATGCAATTGTATATGTAGGTTGTCTACTTTACATGTAATTTACTTCATGGAAAAAGCAAAGACACCTGTTTTGATCAAGTCTGTGTTAAAGGAAGACCTGCAGGTTCTCTCACCCCCACTACACTTTCTTTCTCTCTCTTTCTCATTCTTAGTTATCCTGCGTGCTTCCTGCAGATTTTCTTTAAGCTTTTAAATGTTTCAGTGTGTTTGTGTGTATGTGATAACTTGTTGAGATTATTTGTATTCATTTTTATTTATTCTTTTAATTGTATTTCAGTTATTACATGTTAGAATCTATTTGACTTGAATTCTGCATGGTCCTTGTTTTTTGTTTGTTTGTTGTCTTTTTGTAGACATTAAAACGTGTATATGATTCTGATGGCTCTTGATTTCTTAATGTTTTATTTTATCTTAAATATTCCGCTCCCCATAGAGAACACAGAGGGCCAAGTTCCAGCGTGTGTTCCTGATAAACCTCACCTCTTACTGTTACTCAGATTTCTGACTGTAATCAGAGCTTTGCACAAATAACAGAAGCCCTTAGCTGTGTCCAATTCCGCATCACAAAAGGTGTAGGTTTTCTAGGATATCTTAAACCAGCTGCTGCACTCTTTCATATAAACAGACAATGAAATTAACAGTGAAGACATCTATTTGGAATCAAGATACTATTCATGGGAACACAATTGTGTTTGTGTGGAAAGTGCATTTTGGCCTGTATAATTCACGGAAACCCTTTTGGGTAAAGACTTTATGCAGTTGTGGTAAGAGTAGTAAACATTGCTGCTTTTATCTCTGGCCCACGAGACAGACCATTCAAAACATGCTCTTCAGTGGTGAAGAGTGGTGAAGTACTCTTTTCCCTTTCTGAGTTAAATATTAATAATTTAGTTTTTCCTAGAATTTAAGGTAGTAAAAACATTATTTTAATTGTTAATAATACCATTACATCAATACTACTTAAATCATCTAAAAAATATAACAGCAGTGTTTATATTTTACGCTGCTCAGAAAAAAAAAGTGAATATATTTAATATTAGAGTTTCATTGCCAGTTTAGCAAGCCATCAATGGGTGAAACGCTCCAAACAAACCCACCAAAGATATAGCAAAAAGCATTAAATGTGCCCAACCAACTTTTAATTTCTTCAACTGACCAGAACTGGTCAGTTCAGAAACGCAAAGGCCCAGAAGACAATGCCCTGGTAAAGTAAGGCCAGATCACAAACAACTTGAAGGGTGTTGGCCAAATCAACAAATCTTCAAAAACAAATGTAATGATGATGTAATTGCTGCATGGTTCTGGAACAACATTGTATGTACAGATGAGACAAAGAACAACCTGTACCAGAACGATAGAGAAGAGTATGGAGAAGGAAAGAAACTGCTCATGATCCAAAGCACACCACATACCACAGACAACAGCAAGATATAATTCAGAAGTGTATACAGCTATATTAACTGCTTCAAATCATTTAAAAGCTTCAACAGAGCTTCAAAGTGGATGGGGGAAATAACCTAAAACATACTGCAAAAGTAAAACTTGACTTTTATAAGGCTGTTCGGCAATGGCCAGATCAGTCACCTGACCTCAATCCAATTGAGCATGCATTTAAACTCAAAAACTAAAAAAATAGTCACCTTGTGTGTTTCAGGTGGTAGTAACTTACAAATACCTGCGGGGTGTGAGTGAGGGGATTCATAGATTGGGAAGAGGTAGTACAGTGCAGTGAATGTCTTGTTTGATGTGTGGAAAATGGGTTGCAAAGTATGGGAGGCAAATCCGGCAAAAAAGATAGTATAATTTAAACACTAAAATGTAAATACAAACATCTGTTTGCCATTTCTTTTGTCAAACATCTGTGCAAATATCCTGGCAAAGTTCAAAATTAAATAGCTACATTTGCAACTGAATTTTTGCAAAGTCTTTTGCGCCAAAATCAGTGTCCCACTTCACGGTTTTGTTTTCAACTTGATCAACATGTAAATATGCGCTGAACAACAGGCGGAACTGCACACGAACGTCACTTCTACATCCAGTATAAGTGATAGCAGCCTAGCAGGGTAGAGCACACTTACTTTCCATGTAGCTACTGCAGAACGATATCAA
The DNA here is from genome assembly GCA_034552555.1 of Semaprochilodus insignis. Taxonomy (NCBI): domain Eukaryota; kingdom Metazoa; phylum Chordata; class Actinopteri; order Characiformes; family Prochilodontidae; genus Semaprochilodus; species Semaprochilodus insignis. The sequence continues at coordinate 27,156,726 of CM067485.1, forward strand.
AGTGTTCTTATAATGTACCACAGCACTTAAACAAAGAGCTACAACAAACAGGATTTACTTTTCAGGCACTGATGTGACAAACAGCGAGAGTAAGAGATGGCGGAAGCACTGACTTATCTTTAAACAGCTGAAGTGCTGCGGGAAGCCGCTGTTTACTGTTGAGCAGCTGGACACCTCCAGCAGTCTCCGTGTCTTTCTATAACATGTAGAACATTTCTGTAGCCTAATATTTGTTTTTTTTTTTTAAACAAATAACTTTTACATGTAGTTTAAATTTGTTAGACTATGTTTATTGTTAGCTACCCGTGCCAGCACCCATGCTGTAACAGCCACTACTCCCCCAAACTGTTCTGCTTTCTGCATCACATTTACCAGCGATGTTTGTACTCGTCGTTAGAAAGCCAATGCTGCAGACAGTAAACCATCAACAATGTAAACATCTGTGTGAGAAAGGGGATACACGAACATCACAGCCAAATCACGATGTTAAGATACAAGCTAGAAGACGTGTTTTTTATTAAGCAGTGAAACGTGGGTGTTCCCTGAAGTACTGTTTCAAAAACGCTGTGTGGCACAGCTAGCTAATGTCTGCTAACCATTTGCAGCTGTGTTCCTAAACTGCTAATGCTAGGCTAGCTAACTAGCACCCGCTAGCCTAGCCTTAGCTATCAGAGAGCTTCTATCGAATGTCTTTATATATCAAATGGAGTTCATACATAAAATGTCTGATTTCCTTTTATAGTGTTACAGAAATGGTGGTATGCTGGTATGCTGTAAATGTGTCACAGAAACAGCTAATAGTGACAGCAGTTAATAAATGAACATAACTACTGTTAGCAATAGCTCCTATTGCTCCTAAAAATATAAACAAAGCCTATCAACTCCATAATACACATAAAAGTTATTCTTTCTTTTTAAAAACTGAAATATCAACTAAAATCATAGGCAGATAGGCTGCTTGATATGAGCAGTTGCAGCAGTAATAAACAGAGCTTACCGTCACTGTCACAGCAGTGCTTGAAAACTAAAATGTCTGTTGTAGCTTTGTGTTTGAGTGCTATGGCACATTATACTAGCATTTAGTTATCATGTCTGCAGTAGCTATGCATAGAGGAAGTGAGTTTATTCTGCTAGGCTGCTGTCTCTTAATACCGATTGTAAACGCCACGTTTGTGGGCAGACCCGTCGTTTTGGCCACGCCTACTGTTTAACATATATTTACATATTGGCTAACTTGAAATGAAACCGTAAAGTGGGAAACGAAAAGTAAACCACCAGCAGATGGCGCCGATGTTCATTCCAAATTGCCTATTTTATTTTTACACTTAAAACATTTTTGCTTTATCTATTTGGCATTTTAATGTTCATTGTGTAAAATATGCAGCCTATTGATGTAGAAAACAAATATGATGTAAACACTGCATTTTCATGAAGAAAAGTCAACTCCAAAGTGAAGCTTAAAAATTACAAATAGCTGTTTTAAATAGATTTTTTTTGGCCACAAATGACTTATGCTTAAGTGAAAATTTTAATTGCAAATGTAGGTGTTTAATTTCATTTTGAATCTTGCCAGGATATTTGTGCAGATGTTTGCCAAAAGAAATTGTAAATAGAAGTTTGTATTTACATTTACTGTTTTAATATTTACTTATTTTGACCAGACTTGTTCTTTTTTTCTTTTCACCATCTCTTTTCTCATATCTTTCTTTTCTCTTCTTTGTCAAACTGAAGTTCAGTGTTGTGTTATCAGAAAAATGATAAGTCACAGCTCATCAACTGCATGTATGTCTTTCATCTTGAAATGTCCATATGATTATCACTCTACTGGAAAAGCTCAGGTAATTATCACCCTTTGCAACCTGAATGAAGAGTGTTATAGCAGGAAGAAGCCCTGCAGTACTGTGATGTTTGAGGGTCATAAGCCAGAGTAATCAGCTTCACAGCTGAATGAGAAAGGCTTTGATAGAACAAGGCATAAAGCAACCTGGTGAAACAGAGGACATGGACACTCTTATTGCTGCATGCCCTCAGTCCTGTCCATTTACTGTACGGGCACACTGAGCAAACTGGATAAAGGCCTTTTTAGCATTGCCTGAGGAAAATGGCAAAGCATAAAATGAATAAAGCATCAGAACTGGGCTTGATCCTGCTGAATCTCTTGTGGCTCTGCCCACAGGAATAGAATAAGTCTTGTAAAAAACAGAATCAAGGAAACCAACTGCGCACAGCAGGGTACACAAGTCCCCAAGCTTGTCCACAGGTCTAAATACTGAACATGTACTGCAGTAGAGAATATAGAGGTTGAACTACCGTGCATGATGGCTGTGTATGAAACTAAAGGCTTGCAGCTGCCTTTGTAGTGTCATAAGTCAGTGCCTGTGTTATTGTTGGTGTTTTCTGTAGTTTTTCTAATTTTGCTAATTTCACCAAGTGAAGTTATTGGATAGGTAAAGCAGCGAAAGATAAATCCAACCTTCCTTCAAAGGGCAGCGTTTTGTATATACATTAGAATCGCATACAACTGGGTGCCTTGCTGCCTCGAAACACTGCAGTCCAGAGTCAACCCCACGGTTTTAAATGCAATAAACTCATGATCTTCACACTGTTCTTCAATGGCAGATCATTCGTGACCAGAAACACTGGACATTGTTAGCTGGCAAGGGATTAAACCTATTCCCGGACTGCACGTTCCTGTCAGTAGAGAAGCTCCCTTTAGAATGCTGTTGTCCGGGACTCCAACCAAATATCCTGTTTTCCATTGAATTAATGCCTGCATTGTTGTTTGGAACATTTAGTCAACAAGGACTAATCTCTGCTGCCATCAAGCCATCTATCAGCTTTATTTGAGCTGGAATGTTATAATGTAGAGGAGACCATTAATTTGGAAGCCCATTCATGCCAGAAAGAGGAGAAAATACCACTTGTTTTTTCTTCCTTTCTGTTAATGGCAACCATATGCTTAAAGTTATTGTTAGTTTCAAGATTTTGAATGTTATGTCAAAATATGCCTTGTTTTCTCAAAATTATGATGCAGACTGCATTCAGATGGTGGTGCATATTCCCGAAAAAAATATCTGAATCGCAAGCAATCTGCCTGTTTTACAGATCTTTTTTTTTTCTGCTCAGCCCAGGTACACATTAGCAATGTCAACCAATGCCTTGAACACCATGACATGTGACAACAGTGACAACACCACATTTGTACATTAAAGTAAATTTGCAATCCTTGGAATGAGCCAAGTTCACGGAATCTGCATCCTACATGTCTAACACAATACATGAACGAAGATTTTAGAAGAGCATTGCAAGAAAGTAGACCATGATCTGTTCCAGCTCAGTGATTAATGAAGAGGTTATCACAAGTTTAACCCTTCAATTTTACTGTCACAAGAGTTAAATACCACTTTTTTTTTTTGTTAATGATACTTTCACAATGAGTCTATTCGCATGGGGCATTAGACTGCAGTCCCCTCAGGGTCAACTACCCTCACTCCCTCTTGCATTCTCTCTCTCTGTATCTCTCGCTGTCTCTCTCCAAGATTTATCTTCCCACAGTCTAGCTGGAGGGGGAGTTGTCCGACAAAGATGTGAAAACGGCAGCAAAAAACAAACATCCTCACTTATCACCAAATAAAAAGAAAAACAGAGCGTGATTATCTAAGCAGAATGCATGCGTGGCCCCTGGACCTCTGTTTTCCCATGTCTCCAGAGCAGGGCAGCTAAGGGGGATGTAGTGGACGGTTGAGCCGTGGTGCCATTCCACTCGTGGCTCCCTGGCCGACTGCTCCACAACCCACTGCTATTTCTGTCACTTCCTCTCATGCACGTGCACTTCTCTTAAATTCTTTTCTCTGAATTTTTTTTGATCAGTAGCAATTTGACTGCTTTTTGGTTCCTCAAGACGCTGTGCTGTTGATATGATGGTATAGACACAAATCTTCAGTCTTATTTACCTGCAGAGAATAAAATATCACTTATTCAAACACTTAAGAAGTTAGAGTAGATGTGGAACAGTGCTGTTTTTGCTAACTTAAGTGCATTAAAATAGTAATTTCAGATACTTGCTACAGTGTTGCCATGAGGTCACTACGGTATCCCAGGTGGTTGCTAAAGTGTTGCTTTAATTTGCTAAGCTAATCCTGTTTGAACGAACCCTGTACATACAACATAATTTGAAATGGCAAAAATAAGTTGAAAAGTAAAATGTCTTTTTTGTGTTAACTAAATAACTGAATAAGGAGACAAGAATTGCCCTGTATTTACTGCCATCAATTTTTCCTTCAGTCCTGGCCAGTTGTCCAGTTCCTGATGATGAATAACATCCTCACAGCATGATGCTGCCGCCACCATGCTTCACTGTTGGAATGGTGCTCTTGGGGTGAAAGGAAGTGTCGGGTTTGCGCCACACGAATAGTGTTTCCCATGATAGCTAAAAGGTTTATTTTAGTCTCATCTGACCAGAGAACTTTCTTCCACTCCAAAATGTTTTTTTATTCTGGCCTCTCTTCCATAAAGCCCCTTTCTGTGGATTTTATGGCTTAAATTGTTATTATGAAGAGATACTTCCATCTCCGCTGTGGATCTTTGCAGCTCTTTCAGTGTTATCTTGGGAGTCTTTGTTGAATCTCTGATTAATGCACTCTTTGCCTGGTCTGTGACTTTTGGTGCACACCCTTCTCTTGTAGAAGGTTTGTAGTTGTGCTTTCCATTCTGTAATGACAGATTTAATGGTGCTCCATGAGATGTTCAGAGTTTTTTTATTATTAAATAATAATATAACCTAACCCTGATCTACTTTGTTTCTGGCCTGTTTGGAGAGATTCTTGGTCTTCATGTTGCTTGCTTAGTGGTGTTACAGACTCAGGGGCCTTTTCAGAACAGGTTTATTTATACTGATATCATGTGACAGGTCATTTGACACTTTGATTGCACACAGACCTTAATCAACTAATTAGGTGACTTTCATCGGCAATTGGTTTAAAGAAAAGGTTTTTTTTTATTAATCTATTTGGCCTGTTTTGTTAAGTCCATTAAATAATATCTAAATAAAATGCATTTTATTCCAGGTCAACAAAAACAGGACAAACACCAGGAGCATGAAAACTTTCGCCAAGCACTGTATGTCAAAAGTGAAAATCCTTTTTGGTAGCAGCTTGAAATGATAGTTTTAATGGATAAAAGGTTCTAAAAGACAAATGTTACCAGGAACAATAAACGATGAAAAACTTAGACTGATATTTGTAATATTTATAGAGCTACCACATAATAAAGTAGTGTCTCTCAGTATGGCATCGGGCTGCCATGTTTGCTTATGCAACATTTCAGATGTCTCGGCTTGGAGTTGTAGAAGTTCCTAATGGTGCCCTGTGATAATCCATCCCATGCGGCTTGATTATTCTCACACAGTTCCTGCAGATTTTGCGGTAGAGGGTGGAGGTGGAGTAACACCAGGCCTTCTGTACATGTGACGCCTGACAACAAACCCTCCAACAGCGCTGGCAGCAGCTGAGCTACCTCCCTGCTAACCCACAATTTAGCACAGCACATCACCGCAGCAGGCTGTCCCACCCATACAGGACCTATATGACAGGAGATGTCTGAGGAAAGCAGTCAACATATCCTCAGACCCCACACACCCCATCCCCTGTTCCAACCTCTGCCATCCGGAAAGAGGTGCCGGAAGATTCGAGCCAGAACCACCAGGTTCACCAAGAACAGTTTTTATCCAAGAGACGTCAAACTGGTCACACCAGCAGCGCCTACCAGAACATGACTACAACACTATAAACTGTACTGATATAGCCCTTATCACCCCAGCCTATACACACTGGGCTTTACTAGTACACAGGGGTGCACTTGCACCTTAACTAGACTTGAACATCTGAGCTGTGTATTTTATTTTATCCTATATACTGAACATCTCTACTGTAAGCTGTTTTGGCTGTTCCCCTGAACATTCAGCAGCTATAAGTACATACTGTACTTTCCTACATGTACACTTAACACTAAGCTGTGTTTCGCTCTACTGCATATGCTGTTTGCACCTGCTGTTTGCACCTCAGTTCTAGTTCTCTTACATTCTGATGTACAATTACTGGTCCTGCACATTTTGCACGTGTCTTAGTGTTTATGCACATATTGTATTGTGTCTTTTGTCTTTTTGTCTTTGCACTGTACTTACTATTTATCTGTTTTCTTTAATTCCTGCACTGGAGAAGTAGCCTGACAGTGTTTTGTTATACTGTACAACCCTGTTGGTATAATGACGAAAAAGTTAAATTGAATTGAGTTCATCTTGGTGCTGACCACGGTGCCTCCACCTACAGATTCGTTAGTTGTCTCCACCAAGACAAAAGCAGGACTCATCACTGAAGATGACCTGCTGCCATTCTGAATCCATGACAAGCTGCCACGACACCATTGCAGTTTTTGCCCATGTTGGCATGGCAGTAAGGGCGGTCGTAACGGTCTGCATGCATGTAGTGTTGCATTGCGAAGCCATCTGCTAATGGTGCTGACATTAACAGGATTACTTATAGAGGGTATTACTGCTCACTGATCAATGAGTGTATCTACACTCATGGTCCATTTTTTCAGCTCCACTTATCGTATAGAAGTACTGTGTAGTTTACACATACTTTGTGCATACCCTTTCACCGTTCTTCAATGGACAGGACCCCCACAGGACCACCCTAGAGCAGGTATTATTTGGGTAGTGAATCATTCTCAGCACTGCAGTGACACTGATGTGGTGGTGATGTGTTAGTCTGTGTTGTATTGGTGTGAGTGGATCAGACACAGCAGTGTTGCTGAAGGTTGTAAACACTGTGTCCAATCACTTTCTACTCTAGTAGACACTCATGGCACTACCTTGTAGATGTAAAGTTAGAGATGATAGCTCATCTGTTGTTGCTGTGTTGCTGCACAGGTTGTTGGCTGGATAGTTTTGGTTGGTGGACTATTCTCAGTCCAGCAGTGACATTGAGGTGTTTAAAAACTCCAGCAGCACTGCTGTGTCTGATCCACTCACACTAGCACAACACACACTAACATCAGGCTATGGTTGGCCTGCTTATTTGGACATGCAATTAAGCCTTGCTCTTGCAATAACATTTTTTTGCTTTCTTTGGACTGGTTTTCACCAACTTTGCTTTATTAAAGAGCATAAAAAGAACTTGTGTATGCCCTCCTTATAAGGTTCGGGATTTGTGCTGATATGTGTGTATGCAAGGCAGTGTTGCGGTGTAATGCAAAGGTAATGTAATGAGTAGCAAACGTGCGAGTAAATAAGTAAAGTAATGCATTACTTTTTTTCAAGCAATGAATAGTGTGTAATACGTTATATTTTTAATGGCCCCAACACTGAACAGTGTCAGATTACCATTATCAAAAATGACTTGAGTCATTTTGACATATGTGATGGCAATTACACATAAAGACAAGACATGACACTTATATCACTAAACATAATCTGTGATGGTAACTCATAATAGCATATAACATCTTCTCTGACATGTTCATGGCACTGTTATGCCAATCTGATGTAGCAGAGTTCAAGTAAAGTGTTACACAAATGGTTACATAACATGCTGGGCTGTTGTTTGGTTTAATTTTAGACTTGACATTTGATATGTAGTGTTGGGTGATGTTAGATTTCTGAATTTACACTTACATTCAGCTGGTTGAATTCAACTGTTATTCTGGCATTGATAGCTTCCCTTTTAGTGTAAATGAAAGGCATCAGGATAGTAGTGCACTCTTGTCTGAACATTGCTGTAGAGGACACACAAAAACAAGGTAACTAAATCAATGATTTTTCACATTCAGGACTGATACACATTGAGCTTTCACTATTTAGCTAAAATGATCCATAAGTTCCATAGGAATTATGTTTCTGTCAAGCCTGCAGATAATAAAAATGCAATCTTTATTGTCTGTATTTTACACAAGAAAGCTTTTATGTGCTGACAGTCTCATAAATGCCAGTTTCAGGTCAGTAAATGTAAGCTGCGCCCTGTGTGACCTTGCCGTCTGCAGGATAAGCCCACTTTTATGCAAGATATGTCAAATGCAGGCAGCCTTGAAATGACATGGTCATGGTTTCCAGTTATTGTGTCTGTCTGGCTTCATCATGTCAATAAAGCAAAAGGATTGGGTGTCTCTGTTAAGAAACAGATGGACAAAGTCTTGTACGTAGATGAAAAAAAGACTTTTGATATGTTGTTGGGAACTCTTCCTAACAGCTTTCTGCTTTCAGTCTTCAGTATAAAAAGGTTTCCAAGGCATTAAAGCAAAAATGAAAATGGCATGCAAGTGGCTTCATTTTGGATTCAAAAAGCTGAAGGACCTTTACTATTAGATTAAACGATTTTCATGCTTCACCATTAAATGTTCTTTCTGAACAGATACAGCCTGCATACAACATGTATGCACCTATATTCCACATACTGCATAACCTTTTGTCCTCATGTTTGTGTTGCAAATCATTGCTGTGCATAGGCCTTCACCAGCTTTGTCTGTGTTTTTTACTCATAACTGATCAAAGACTTGGTGCTGTAACACGACACATGGAGGTAAACATGGCCTTCATTAAGTTTCCTAAGAAGCTTTAATGAAAACCACTGGAGGGAATCCACTCTCCCTAGTCTGGTTGAGTTCACTTCCTCTGCAGTTGTGCAACCGTTCCACAGTTTACATCAGAAAGGGAGGGAAAAGTTCCATTGTAACTGAGACGACCAATGGCCCATCTCCAAAAAGTTCAGTACACCACGTAATATCGAATCTAAGGTTTCCTAACTCAGAGGATGCAGCCAGGGTGGTGTGTTAGTTCTGCTCGATTAGCCAAAAAGCATTGCAGTTTGTCATGCTATTGGATGCCAAACCAGGCTCAGGTAAGCTCCAGCAAACTCATGTAGAATGGATTGACATGTTGATTTGATTTCAGTCCTCTTCTTCATCTTCCCTAAAACATCTCAGCTGGTTTTACTGCAGCACAGCAAACGGGGCAAACCCGACACATTTCCCTTTGTAGGAGCTTCTGGCATGCATCTGACTGTGGTAAATTCCATGTGGGGGAGTGCGAGGGTATAAAACTGAACAAGGGGCTCCTGGTGTCCTCAGATTGCTCAAGGACTGAAAGACTGCAAGGTAATTTGTTTGTATTTTTAGTGTTCAGGGCTAAAGAGACAGCAAAGCATTAGTTCAGGTCCTGTTGTAGTTATTATTGTTCATAATTTCAGTAATAGTTAAAGATTTAGATTGGGTCTACAGTTTATGCCGCATGATCATAAGGCATGTATCATAATGGCTTTACATCTTGGGAACGTTTTGACTTTCAGCTTAGCTACTTTTTGAGAGATTGATATAAATAACTTATAAAATGCTGACATGTAAGTGTCTGACAATATTGAACATACAAAAAGAGAACTGCTTAATATGTTTCACAGAAGATTATTTAAAACTATTTTTCAAATATATAGTTTAAAGTTTGGAATCAGTTTTATATGCAATGAAAACTTACAATATAGATTTAAATACACTATATAAACTGTGTTTTTACATGTTTAGATGTTTCCCCAGCATGAAATGTGAAGGATTCTGGATATTCAGGATAATTTTATAGCTTCATTCTTAAAAGTGATACTGCTTCAAATTATTATGGAATCATCTAACAGGATTGTTCACCAAGTTGGACACATCTAAAATGTATTTTTTACTGTTTTCAGGTTATCTTTTTCCTTTAAATGATTTGAAGGTGCTCTGTACTAATATATTAGAATAATTTTATGCATTTATGTGCAAACATTTATAAAACATTATATCACTGCTGTCAGAACAAAACCTTGTATCTCTATTTTTTTCAATTTCTGACATAATTTGAAAGTGTTGTTGGTTGAAAGTGCTGTTCTTTACACTGTGTATACATTTCAAGATAAATGAACCAAAAGCAATGGCCCAAAATTATTTGGAAAAGGTCTGGTTACATCGATTTACATTAAAAGTAAAGTATGAGTTTTCCTTTTCCTGTTAAAGTTATCCAGTATAACAATTCAGACAGCAGTGATATCATTAATTCCAAAGTTTTTACTGTATTATAATGTTCTTCTTTTGTATCGATATATTATATACACACAACACTAAATATGTTGGTGTTAAAATGCATACATCTGTTACTTGTCCAGAAAGACCATCTCCAGCCTCACAGCCTGTGAAAAGTGAAGCCAAGCTTCCACCATGACTGGATTGCTTCATTTCAACTTATCACTGGACAACATATCACTGAACAACATATCACTTGAGGAATATGAACTGCATTCAACTTGCCAGACAAGCTCTCCAGTCCAACACCAAAATATCCTAATCCCAACCATCTACAGCATCATTTTTGCTCTGGGTGTTATTGGAAACGGACTTGTGGTGTTTGTCCTTTGTCAGACCTCTAGCCGTAAAACAGTGGCCAACACTTACATTCTCAACCTAGCATTGTCTGACCTACTCTTCCTCCTCAGCCTTCCATTCTGGGCAGTCTATTACTCCTTTGATTATGACTGGGTCTTTGGCCAGCTAATGTGCAAGTTGTGTGGGGGTTTACTCACCCTCAATTTGTATGCTAGCATCTTCTTCATCACTTGTATGAGCATGGACCGCTACATGGCCATTGTTCACCCACTTAAGTCCCAGAGATGTAGGAATCTATGTAGAGCCCGAGTGGTCAGCTTCTTAGTATGGTTTGCCGCAGGCCTGACCGCCATTCCCACCATAATGTTCCGAGACACTCTTCACATTGGCAGCGTTACCGCCTGCGTGATCCATTTTCACAGCCCCAACTGGTTTGTTGGGTTGGCTTTGATGAAGAACATCTTGGGCTTCCTGCTGCCCTTCGCCATCATTACTAGCTGCTATTGCAGCATCGGGAGACATCTTCTAACAGCTCATGGCTTGGACAAGAGCACTGCCAACCTGGACAGAGTCCTCAAGATGGTAGGTGCCGTGGTTCTGGCCTTCTTTTTCTGCTGGTTCCCCTTCCACACCCTCACCTTCTTGGACGTACTGGTCAGTCTTAAAGTCCTGGAAGCCTGTAAGGTGGGGCAGACCATCAGCCTTGGGTTACCCTTCACAATCTGCCTGGGCTTCTCTAACAGTGCTATAAACCCCTTCCTCTATTGCTTTGTTGGCAACCACTTCCGGGAGCAGTTAGGAGGTCTAACCCAAACACATGCCTCCAATTTGTCTCAAAAACGAGGTTCGTTCAGTACCAGACTCAGTTCCTTCTCTAGGAAGCTGAGTGACCTCAAAGACTTGGCAACTCCAGAAAATGGTACAGTGTGATGGACTTTGAATAATGTAATTCATGCACTAATAGGAATTGGTGAATATCATTTTTTTAACAGCTTGACTTTTCATGAGCAGCATTGTATTGACTATGCACTTGTATGTGTTATCAGATTTATAGAAGGGTGGAAAAGATGATGCAAAGTTCCTTGCGTCTGGACTTTGTCAAGGTTCAATAGTGGCATGGGTATAATTAAGCTGCTATGGGCTAATGGACTAAATACGGAGCTGTGTTAAAGGACTTACCCCAGTCATTGATTAGTGTGCCTGTAATAATAAAACAGTTCTTACAGTTGCATATACATTATGCATATAACCTGTAATTTATATGTATATATAATGTTGCATGTTCTGTACAGACATTGTACTAGTAATAAATTAGACTTCACTACATTTTGTCATTCATACATTATTCTTTTGCTTTACTGTTCATATAGGTGCAGTTGTAGCTGTTATACAACCCCTTAAAGTTCTGATTTAGTGCGTATGGTATGACAGCAAGGATTAAGGAACAGTGAATGGTATATATTCAAGGCCCCCACCCAATCACATTCCTCTAATTTTGACCAGACATTCAGAGCACACTTGCATTTAGCAATTTCATGGTGAGTGTTTCAGCCTTTCTCATATAAATACTCTTTTCTGGAGGCCAGTGCACGAGAGAGTCGTGGGCACCCTCCCAAGTTCAGTTGTTGCACAATCCGAAATCTTGTAATCGGTTGGAACCCATGTAGGAATATCCTGAAAGGAGAAAGCACAGACTGCGAGTCTTCCATACTGCAGCCATGTTCTTGTTCCCCGGAAACATCATTTGGATTATGGAAATGAAGGAGCACTTAAAAAGAGCAGAAAACCCAACGTCTGACTAGTTTTCTAACATTCAGGTTTTTGTAAGGGTTTTAGGAACAACAAGTCAAGAATTACTTGTCACTTCAAGGGTTGTTGGTTTTAAATAATAAAATAATAAAAATAATAGATTTTGTAACAAAATGCACCGTTTACCAACAAATACATAACACGTGTTTATTGCAACCACCAGAGGGAGACATTTCATAATAATTGCTTCATCCACCAGGCACATGGTCTTGCAAATGAGCCACGTTTCTTTAGAATAAATCTGACAAGCTCCTGTCAGCAAAGGGTACAAAACAGGAGAAATGGCCATAAATCTAGAACACAGCGTGCTAGTAATTACAATTTTTTCTGGTTCCACTGGTGTTAACTAAAATTGCAGTACATTTCAGTATAAGTATGCATTCAACTGCAAGAGAGAAGAGATTATTTTAGCTAATCTTTGGTTTAATGGATTCCTGTGAGCGGTGAAGCTCCGGCAAGGCTTAACAAGCCATGTCAATGGCATTAGAGATGCATGCACACAGCCTGCTAGCCATAAACATCATTAAAGCCAAGCGGATACATCAGGAGACACACAGAGCTTATCATTACTGACATCAAGCGTGGGACTGCAACCAGCAGTGCTGGACTGAGTAAAACACCAAGGCCACTGGCAGCCTTGTGTTATACCCTGGTGTAAAAAAAGGCCTGTAACTGAGGTATTTCCTACAGAAAATGGAGGAATAAGACATTACTTTGAGCCATTTTCCCTCAGCTGTCAGCCTGGTGTCATTTCAGTTGTTCTAAATTAATTTTACATTGGGTATGTTTTGTATATGTGTGTAAATGTGTGTAAACATGCACCATAACGGCCGATCGTATTCTATCAAAGCTATTTTATAGGCATATACATTTGAACATTATTTAAGATATCAATTCATATCCCTAATGACTAATAAGGCAAAACCCAATACTTTTTTTTTTATTAAGGCCTTAAATGAAACCTCATATTTGTGATAACAATAATTTAGTTAAATGACATACAGAAGACAATGTGTACTTGTAGTAAATGTATGTTAAAGGTGGCTGACAATTATCTGTCTTTATGTCATCATGTATTCTGGCTGTAGTGAAAAGTTCTTATGTTCATTGGGTGTTTTGATGGTCAATAATATTCAAATTTAAAAAACATTCAAATAATAATAGCATCCCCCCCTCCCCCCAACAAACACCACCACAGAGTAGGTATTATGCGGGTGGTGGATCATTCTCAGCACTGCAGTGACACTGACGTGGTGGTGGTGTGTTAGTGTGTGTTGTGCTGGTGTAAGTGGATGCTCTATTAGACACACCTAACTAGTAGATGTAAAGTGAGAGATGATAGCTCGTCTGTTGTTGTACAATTTGGGTGAGTCATCCTTCTTTATCAGTGGTCATAAGATATTGCCCACTGGATGCTGTTGGCCGGATATTTTTGGTTGGAGCACTACTTACAGTCCAGCAGTGAAACTACAGCAGCACTGCTGTGTCTTACTCTTACTCAGTGTGCTCAACACACGCCACTACCACCACTTCATGATATATATATCATTAATTGTGTAGCTTCATTGTGTAAGTGCACAATGCACCAACCCCCATAACCTGCCTACCCTTCCGCCGCCCCCACTCCCTGGATCAGGAATATTGGCTTTTGAACTCGAGCGGATAACCCAGGTAAAAAAATAAGTACTGGAAAATTTTAATGTACTGGAAATGTACTTTAATACCAGCAATTACACTGCAAGCACATTATTGTTTTCTGTGCTAAATACAAGTGTGTATATACTCATATATATTACAAGTGTAATAATTACAGGTGCATTTTTACAGAAGTATACTAAGTAGGTATATCTATAAGTATATACTAGAAATGCATTTTAACATGTACCTCTAAATGAATCTAAGTGGTGTTTGAAAATAGTGCAGTTAAGTACAGTTAGTTCTATTTAAGTATACATTTAATAGCACAATGATTATATGATTATATAATGATTATATTTAGCATACTAAGTACATAGTTAGCATATGTAAATAGCACTCTTCCAGTACATTAATTATAAGTGCAATGAAGTATACTAAGTACACTTAAATTAAGCATACTTCAGTGTACTTTTCATATACTTTCTCCTGGGAACAACCCTCTATAGCCTGTGGGACATGGCGGCCATGATTTCCAAAAAGAAGTTTCACATTTTGATTAGTTGGCGCACAGGACACTTTTCCACTTTGACTCAGTCCATTTTAAATGAGCTCCAGGTCCAGAGAAAGCGGCAGCAGTTTTGGTTCTGTTTATTTCTGGTTTCTTATTTGCTGAGGGTTTTAAATTGCATTTGTGGAGCACTGACAAACCGTGTTTACAGACAATGGTTTTCGGAATGCTCCTGAGCCCATGCAGTGATTTTCACTACAGAATCATGTTTGTTGTAATGCAGTGCAGCCTGAGGGCCCAAACATCACAGCAATCTGATATTCTTTCAATCTTTTAATGATATCATGTACCATAGAGGATGAAATTCCCAAGTTCCTTGCTATTTAACTTTGAGGTATTCTTTAATTGTATTGCCTTGTATTTTATTGTAATTGCTGTTTTTTTAACATTAGACTTTTTATCATTAAACTTTACTAGTCTGCTAGTTCAGACATCTTATGGCTCTTCATTAGGAGAATGTACAATGTCACACCAAAAATCAAATTTATTTAATTCTTAAAATTATTTACAACTTTCATGATTAATTAAATATACAATTCTGGCTCATCCATAAAGTTCACACCCTTCAGTCAAAGACATTCATTTGACAAGAAGCCCATACTCCATAAAGACTAGTCTACCACTCACTCTTATATGTCTACAGGCATAAGGAATTTTCTTTATATATGTAATATTCTTGCAGTTTGTGGTTGGTTGGTTCGAAAGGTGTTATAAAATTAAACACACGCCTAAATATAGAGTGTTAAAATATCTAAGATGTGGTTTAGTGATAATAATCTTAATCCATCATCCATTAATGCATTAACCTTAAACCACAGTACAACCATTCCTTTAGCAGGTTTTAGATAAACCTTATTTAAATCTAATATACAGCACCTGTGTGATTTTTAAACAACACAGTATTTTGCATTTTAGCTGCAGCTGCCAAGGACACAGAACCCATGTGACTTATTCAGGTTTATTCACTTTAAACTACAGCTAAACTAATAGGTGCCATTGTCTCATTGGGTCTTACCTGCAAAACCATAACGCCCCTGCCCCCACCCCCCCGCGCCCCACCTACCCAAAAAATAGTCATGCACAGGGTTGGTAAAACCACGGTGGCATGTGGTTATTTGACTCAACGCTTTTAAAAGGACCGAGGCAACAATCCACTACTATTTAGACTATATTTAACACAGATTTGGCAAATGTAGTAACATCTCAGGGGTTTAACACTCAGCTGCGTGTGTCAAAACAAGCGCAAGTCTACTTAATCTGCTGGTAATGGGTCTAACCTCCCCCCCTTAAACCTTCTAGTTATGCCCCTGTTCACACCAACACTTGTATGTATTATTCACACACAAAACCATAACCTCCATTAGCCATAGTGAAGCTAAGCTAGTGCCACATGACAGGTGCAAGGCCATCTCCCTTCATGAGCCTTTTTTTTTACTTTTGTTTGTCCTCCAGCCTTGGAAAAAACCTTCAAATCCAGTTATGCTTGAGTTTAGAGAATCCAAGTTCACAAAGATTACTAGTCTCCAGTCAAGATATTGGCTACAATTTCTGGTCAATAGAGGCCTAGCATAGTCACCAGACTATTAGAGGTCTAGAAGTAAACGGTTTCAGGCAGACAGCACAACAGCCTCCCTCTAATGTCTATACTTCACAGGGTGTAAACCCTAACCTTTGTCACAGTTAACCAAGTAGCATATGACCAAACTGACACATCTGTAACAAGCTTCGAAGAATGTTTCTCACATACATTTCTAGAATTACCAAATGTTGTTTACCAAGTGATGTGATTAGCTTCCATAACATGGTGTGTATGATATCTGTCTACCTAATTGCTTTGACCAAAGCATCTGATTTGTATCCAGTCTTGGAAGGTTCCCAAACATTGTTTATTCGTTGTGTGGCTTGACTCCTCATCTTCTAACTGTTTTCACTAAGCAGAGCACAACTGAAATAGCTCTATTAGATCAGTGACAAGAAGAGATTGCTGTGATACCTTTGACAAAGACGTCCTTCGGACAGTCAGTTTTTTCAGTAGGAGGCCTTGATGCTTGGAATGAGCTTCCTATACATGTATACATTTTGCACTCGTGCCTAAACCCCCGCAAACAGTATGTCAACTTAGTATGCAAAATCATTTTAACAGCTGACACTGGTTTATATTACATTCTGTCTTGTGCTGCTATATATTTCATTTATGTTTTATGTAACGTTATGAGTACTTTTTTGTAGAGGTCTGGACAAGACTGATTTTTTTAATCCTCCTGCCTGCTCATACAAGAATTCGCCTCGCTCCCACCCACTCCCACCAAATATCAGCAACAGCTGTCCCGCCCCCATCCGCAGTCCCATACAAGGGTAAATGACGTCCAATATTCGACATACTCTATTCTTAAATATATTATTTTCTCCTGAAATGATCACATCTGAAAATGACTGCTATATTAGTGGGCTTAAGTGTGGTGTATAGGCCTTTCTTTAGAACACTGTCTACAGCTGAGTATGACAGACTGTCTCAAGGTCCCACCATTTCTGTAGCACAACAGTGCAATTCAGTGCGGTTCACGTGATTGGCTGCTTCAAAACTATTCAGAATGAGGTTATTATTTTCTTATCAATTATTTCCCCTGTTTTCCACCTGTTAATTATCCATGCTAATTGTAGCATGACTATTATCATTTTAAAAAGAATATTTAGTAATGTGCAGGATATATTAATGTATTTATTAATTTGTACTTATTTTTATGTTGTCCTGCTCCTGCACGCACTGCATTGGTTACCTTCCTGCTCCTGTGCACAACATTGCAATTTAGTTCTGCGCTGCAAGATACTCTGGTGGGACCCTGAAAAGTCCCACAGAAATGCAGACCTTCACTTTCTTTGTACCTGCCCAGAGAATTAGAAATTAGCCAAGCTAACTAACCTGGCACATGTACACAAATGTCTATTAACATGCATTGAGCCTATTAATCTTAATCAAGTAAACCAAACTACACTACACTAACAGGCATACTCCACCTTGATATATTCTTACATCTCTTTAGCTTCAAATATTGATAACTGAGTTGGATCCCACTCACTTTTGAGTTTAGAAACCCATCTCCCAGAAAGATCCCAGCTTATTCTATAAAAAGCCCTAAGAGCACATGGTTTCAGATAGTTAGCAAGGACCACACAACAGCCTTCCATTTAGACCTGCCATGATTAGAATGATCTATGATGTTTAATTGCCATATAAATAATTGCAGTTAGGAATGTACTACTTTTTGTTTATTGTATACAAATATTAAAATATAAGCATAAAGCAGCCAACTTGGTTGTTTGGCTGTCTTGCTTCCTAACTATCAACATTTTGTAGCTCCCAAATGACAATACAGCTTTGGTGCAAGCAAACAAACAGTACTAACTGCTGCTCTCTAAAGGTGTTTCTAAAGGCAAGACAGAAGTTTCTTTTTTCATAAGACCCTTCATGTGTCTAATCATGTTCAAATGGCCTGAAAATTTAGAAGGCTTTTCTTCTCCTGAAAAGTTTTTTGGAGATACGAGGTTTTGTTATCTTTAAATAAATGTGGTTGTGAAAGATAACAAGTGTTGAGGATTATGGTCAGCTTAAATAACTGCAATTAGCTCAACCTATCACAATCAAGGAATTATGTGATAAGTGTGAATGCTGCCATCCACACTGATACTTCTAAAGAAATGAGCAGTTTTACTAGAGTTTAACCCACGCTTCTGTCAGACACAGTCTAGATGCTTCTAATGCAGAACAGGCCATGTATGCATCATTGACGAGCTGGTGTGTTTCACATTCTTTTCTTGAAATACTTCCTCTAAAGCATGTTCCTGTTTTCAAAAGCATTCTTTAAAAATGCAAAAACTCTTGTGGTGAGTTCTTAGAAAGGTGGATGGAAGTGCAGCTTTGACTAAAGCTATACGTCACATTGCAATGAAACATAGAAACTGACAACAACTTGCTAAGTCATACCATATATTTGCAAAAACTTTCAACTTGTTTAGCGTCAGTGACGAATTGGCACAGTTTCAGTTTCAAGTTTGCATAAGGATAATTCTGTAAAATATTATACATGCTGGTGTACTTTACATAAATATATGTTGTTTTTCGGTTTCTATATATATATATATATCACTATATCATATGATACACTATATGATATAGTGACCTTACAATACATGGCTTGTTGCACGTACACCTGGAACCTTTAAGGAAAAAAATGTATGTGGTTAACATTTACGTCAGTCACAGCAAGATGTCAAATACAGAGAGTCCAGAGGTGTCTGTGACCTCTTGATTAAGCTCTTGGACCCCTTGAATGTCTCAAAATCTAAATTCCTTGGGCTAAAAATAAGCTTATTATAATCTTATGCTGTCCATTATAGAAAAACAGACACTCAAATATAAACTCAATACAGGTAAAGATAATTATTAACTACTTCACCCACAATTGGTGAACTTGGGCTATTCCTACTACATAAAATATTATCCAAACTGTGAATGGTGATTTTATTAAATATTTGAATATACTATGTTACACTAAATCCAGTTAGACTGGACCTCATTTGTTCTCTTAATAAAAAAATGAACTTGCAGTTAGTTAATGGTCTGTATGTGTATATATGTGTATACATACTGATCAGCCATAACATTAAAGCCACCTCCTTGAAACCACCTCACTGTCCATTTTATCAGCTCCACTTACTATATATGAGCACTTTGTATTTCTACAATTACAGACTGTAGTACATCTGATTCTCTGTATACTTTGTTATCCCTCTTTTACCCTGTTCTTTATAAATCAGGACCCCCACAGGACCACCACAGAACAGGGTGTTGGATAATTCTCAACACTGCAGTGACACTGATGTTGTGGTGCCGTGTCAGTGTGTGTTGTGCTGGTGTAAGTGGATCAGACACATCAGTGCTGTTGGAGTGTTTAAACACTGTGTCCAGTCACTGTCCATTAGACACTCCTACCTTGTCAGTCTACATTGTAGATATAAAGTCAGAGATAATAGCTCATCTGCTCCTGCAGAGTTTGTGTTGGTCATTCTCTAGTCCTTAATCAGTGGTCACAGGATGCTGTTGGCTGGATAGTTTTGGTTGGTGGACTATTCTCAGTCCAGCAGTGAGACAGGTGTTTAAAAACTCCAGCAGCACCGCTCTCACCAGCACAACAGATGGACTACAATCTGTAATTGTAGAACAACAAAGTGCTCCTACACAGTGAGTGGAGTTGATAATATGGACAGTGATTGTAAATATAAGGAGGTGGCTTTAATGTTAATAACAATATATATTGTCATATTGCCCAGCCGTAGTGGAAAGAATGAATTATAATTTCTCAAAAGACAAAAGAGGAGATGTGAAAGATCTCACTGTCTCATGATCTCAAAGAAACCTAGAAAATGAAAACTAGAACATTTCTAAAAGAAGAACTGTTAAACCAAACATTTTGTTGCCACTAAAGGAGAGTGAGTTAATAACCA
Organism: Semaprochilodus insignis; assembly: GCA_034552555.1. NCBI lineage: Eukaryota > Metazoa > Chordata > Actinopteri > Characiformes > Prochilodontidae > Semaprochilodus > Semaprochilodus insignis. The sequence goes on from CM067485.1 coordinate 27,176,641, forward strand.
GCCATCGATGGAGTAGTTAAAAAAAAACTAATGCATGGGACCTCTCCCCCCATGCCAGAGAGTATTTCACACACTGACTAACAGGTACGTCAGGAAGCATGTATCAAGAGTTCGTTACCTTTATTAATGCTACCTAAAAATCATCAGATACTGTGACACTGTGGTATTTTTTTTTTTAAATATTGTATTAGTACTGAAAGTATTATTGATAATATCAGTTCAAAGTGTCATTGTCATCCATGCATCCACTTTATACTCCTAGGCAATCTGGAGGACTACATTCAAAATCTGCACCTGCTCCGAAACTGTAAACCAGACTTCGCAGCAAATCCTGAAATCATTGCAAGTGCGCATTTTTGCACGGAGTGACAATGCAAAACCAAGCCCAGCCTTATCTCAAATCACACTCTGACAAAATGTTCAACTGACATTTTCCACATGCACCAACCATTCTTGCGGAAAAAAAACATTTTTTTCTTGTCTTTGAAGTGATTTCCTGCTTCTATCATCATTTCCTGTTCAAGGAACAAATAACTCTTGGTGCGGCAGAAATGTGCAAGAGAGTGAGTGAGATGGAAGCACTGCCTGTTTATCACGGGGCCATCAGCCGCGAGACCTGCGAGAGGCGTCTAGGGGAGGCCGGCAAAGATGGCAGCTACTTAATCCGTGACAGCGAGAGTGTTCCTGGAGCTTACTGCCTATGTGTACTGTAAGTTCAACTTGCAGCAGTGCATGCATCTTTCTTTATTCTAACCCCTTGAACCCAAGGTGTATTATTCAATTATCAATCATGAGGCATATTATTTAGTAACATTAATTATTCCGTAATTACTATATAATTAATATGTAACTACTGGCATGAATATATCAAGGGTTTAATTGCTCTTAGGGTCAGTTTCCCAGACAGGGATAAAGCCTAGTCTTGACCTATGTAACATTCTCAATGGAAATTCTACTCTAAAGGGAAAATGTAGCCCTGCTATTTAGTCCAGGTTAGATTAAGTAAATCCCAACATATTTTATAATTTGCACCAAAGCTTAATCCAGGTCCACAAAATTACATCATTGGTTTTAAGACCAGCATCTTCAGATGTTTGATCTTAAGTTTTATTATTCAGTAAGTATCATGAATTATTCATTAACATCTGTGAAACTAATATGTAAGTTAGGCGGTTATGGGAGCAAAAATTGAACAGCGGGCCACATGCAGGCTCCCAGAGTTTAAGGACTAGCATAAGGGAGCAATAGCTGAGACCCGCGTGGAGCCTCTTTAGTGTTCCTTACATTGTTTTTTGCTTGTTTGGACCACACACATGGCAGCAAAATTGCCTAAGCACTTGGTTCTGTTTATTCAAATCCCAAGCTTCTTATTAGTATTAAAGATTATTTGGTAACTACTAATAAGCTATTACATAAATCATATGTGCAAATATAATGTATATGCACAAATAAGTAAAGAAATATTTTTTGTTTAATCAAAAGTTCTCCTGACTTCCAGCTGTTTATAGTTCTATATAGTTTATTTATAGTTAAATAAACAATATAGATGTTTCTACTCAACATCCCACTACATCTGTTCATCACTCAGTCCCACAGTTTTGTGGCATTGCTAGGATTCTCACTCACAAACACCTCATGTCGGGCTGAACACTTATCACCACATGCTACTACAGACATAGTTCACTGTGCCTTTATAAGCCCTTCGAGTTTAAGGGGTTAATGCATCTCATAATAAAGTTTTCTGTTTTCTAAACACCGAGTTCAGTTCCCTGGAGGCAGTTCACTAGATTTTTTCTCAGGCTAAACTTTACAACTGTTTGTTACTATGTGGACTCTCTGCTGCTTTGACTTGAGCGTGATTTGGCCCTGTGACATTGAATTGACAGGTACAACAACCTTGTCTACACTTACCGGCTCCAGCAGAACAATGGAGGCTCCTGGGCAGCAGAGGTGAGACTTTGGTCCAGTCTAAAGCTTTCTCATGAAATCTCTCACGTCTATCATGCAGTGACCCGTTAGTGAAGTAGAAATTACTTCACAGGTGCTCGGCTCACTGACTTAGTTTAAGATGCACATTCTGCATCAGTGCATCCAAGTAAAGAGCTTTCCTGCAAATGTAAAGGTTTTCTTACAGGCCATGTCTACAGTTTGCAAAGAAGCTGCTCCAAACAGCACAGCTAAGCTTTGCACGTCAGAGAGCAAAGGAAAAACAGAAACACATCCTGCAAACAAAACCACTACAAACTGCTTGCTTGGGTTAAAGCTCACTCAAAACATAGTTGTTCTGTTTGTTTTGTTTGTTTGTTTTTTGTCACTCTGTCACCACATTATTGTTTTATAGCTGGATGTAACAAAGTGAGATAAACCAATAACAATACAACAACTTTGGAAGAATTATAATAATTTGACACAGTAATCTTTAACATGGTTTAAAATAAAAACCAAAATGCAGCCTGTACAGTGTAATAAGAATATGTTAGTCTATATATTTCTAATAAAATCACCATATGTCATAAGAATAAATGTATTTATTGGCAAACATGAAATAGACAAAACATCCCAGTCTCATAATGAATCACTGATTAGATTAAGGGATTCGAGTTATTTGTATTAAATGTATATCTGATGACATGCTCTTAAATCAATATACTCATAAATTTTGATTGTAAGTTTTATTCCAATTATATCACATATTTCTTTTGGCCCATTGTACATACTTATGCACTTATATATGTTTGCCATCTCCATTTCTGTCCTTTTTTGACATATAAAATTTACAAATTTAAGAAATTTGTAGTTATAAATATACATTTCATGGTGAAATGGCCCAGGATTACTTGGAAAAACTGATTCTATTGACTTACATTGACAACAGTAAAATATTTATCTTCGCTCTCTATATATACACCTACATATACGCTGTTGGTATCAAAAAAAACCTTTGTATATTCATAAATGTCAGTGTAAGTTAAAAGAACAACATTTTACTCAAAATTTAATTAGACAGTTTCTTTTTAACGGTTTATTTTGAATAACAGTGGCAACTGGTATATATTAATCTGAACATTGTAAATTCTTGACCTCACGGACCGTCACTGACAACTAAACAAACCTGAAGACCTGAGCTTTGTATTTTATAAGAAGTGTTTCAACTAAAAATAAGTCTTTAAAAAAAATAAAAAAAGTGGGCAAAAAAGACTGCATACTCAAACATCTCAATCAGCCTAATTTTAGCCACTTAATCAATTTATCCTTTAACCGAAGAGCGATGAGCCAAATATCCAGTTGGATCATTATGCTCATGCTGGACTGTATCAGTAAATTCTACTTCTACAGATTTATGCTCTTCTGCAAAAACAGATCACTTTAAATATACACTTTATATACTAAAAATATCCATATTAATTTATATTAACAATATGAATACTAATAAATCTAACTGTGCACATGGAGTATGATCCTTATACACAGGAGAAATATGTCAGTGCTGTTTAGACTGTAGTAGCTGTGCCAATGTCACAAATCCTGTGAGTGTTTACTACAGTGACATGAGAGACAAAGTATTAATAATAGGAACAGTCTTTGCATGTAATTGTGTAATATATGGGTCATTATTCATCAGTCATATTTCTGTATAATTCTTTAAAATGAAATGAAAAGTTTTATTTATAGTTCATTATGATTCCAATAATTAGCATTTAATATATCAATATAAACATATTATTATTATTATTATTATTATTATTATTATTATTATTACTATTATTATTATTATTATTTATTATCATTATAGTAGAAATACACATAGTAAATGAAATATTATCTTTATTATTATTACTATTAGTAGTACTCATTTATTTGACAGCAAACAGTTGATGTCTGAAATGAATGTGCACTGTTATTTTAGTAACATTGTGGGTTTAATTTTAATAGGCATCAGGGGTCAAGTTTTGACTAGAAGCTGTGTGAGTGAGCCATATCTCTTCATCTCTGAAAAAAAGAACTATATCACAAAGCACAGCCCCCTTACAAGCATCTCGCTTGAGAAAACCACAGTTTCCACGGAGCATGCCTGTGTGAGTTTTTGTGGTGGTCAGAATTTGGTCTAAGGCTACATGCTAAAAAAAAGAAAAAAGAAAGCAGTAGTGAGATGCTCTGCATGCATCAGATTAAATTCTGTAATGCAGAAATCAATCAAAATCTCCATATTTTAAAACATGCAGTAAATAGAAATGATTGCGCTTGAAGTATAAATATATGTAATGGGGGTTTACTGTTAGCACTATGAGTGTGCAGTTTGCGGTTTGACTGGAGTTTTTTCCTTTTACATATGCTTCTGATTGTGCTCAGTAGGCCATGGCACTATGCTTTATGTAAATGATCATCAGGTTCAATTATTAATACTCTGAAACTTTTGATGTCCTTTTGCAGACAGCCCCTGGTCAGCAGAAACGCTTGTTCCGGAAAGTCAAGAATTTGATAAGCGCTTTTGAGAAGCCGGACCAAGGCATTGCCATACCACTGCTCTACCCAGTGACCATTCAGAATCAACACAATAGCCCCTACATGCACCAAACACAGCACTCAGCGAACTAACAAGCTGCAGTATGTGTGACATTCATCATGGATTTTTTTGCTGGATGTGATCAGAAGCATCAACTTTTCAATTATTTTTCTTCTGTTTCTCTCCTACAAGTAGCAGGCAACACCTATCTGGATCTGCATATACTTGACTTGAGTACCTGCTGTGCAGTTGTTATTGTTTTTAGTTACTACCAGCTTAAGAGAAGCCAATTTCAAACCTGAAAAGAAAACCTACATGTCATGAAACTAAATAATGGTTCTGTAAATGTACAGCAATGCATTAGTTTGATTAGTTAGATGTAAACATCAATTATACCGTACTAAGAAGTGAACTAAACAAACAAAACAAACAAACAAAATAATGCTCCCAGTCTGTAATTCATGCAATCGTTCTGTATGTTTACTACTTGACGCATGTGGTCACATTTGCACCTCCTCTTCCAGTCAGTGCAGCCTTTCCCCCTCTAAGGTTATTAAGCTTTGTATCACTTTCACTTCACTTATTTTTTTTTTATTTTATTTGTGCTGGAAAAAAGTGACATATTCTCGGAAGCTTCAAACCTGAGTTTTCAAAAATGGAATACAGGTGGTATATGCTATTGGTTAGCTCAGTAATAACCCTTCATACTGTTCCAACTCTGTGTGTAAATATGCCATATGCCTTTCAACATGCAACTCAACTGTGAAATAAAACACTTTCCTTCTGAGTGCTAGAGAATCCTCTGCCGAGTGCTGAAGACAACAGAAAACACATTCATATTTTGATGGATAGTTGGTAAAAAAAAAAAAAAAATCCTAAAACAAAAAAGGCTTTACAAACATGCACACGTAAATATAAAAGTCTTGCACATTCAGAGATACTGGAAGTTATTCATTTGACCTTCCTTTATCTGTGTCTGTTGTGAATCTTGGCTTGGCTGAAAGAAAGACATTCTCCTGAATGTTAAAGAACATCATAACCATCATAACCTTCAAAAAAACGTATCTAGTTTTTGATGAAGCCAAAAATAAATAAATAAATACACGCCCACAAACGCAACCCAAAAGGCTTGTTTTGGGCTCAAGCCAAGAGACCACAGCCGGATGATTTCAGTGCAGGCATACAGTATCGCATCAATCTGCTCAGTGCCCAGACAACCGCCACAGGAAGAGCACCTCGTCTCCTAGCAACGGTGCTCTCAATATTCTACCAATGTTGATGCTCGGGAACGAAATCAGCCTTATCACATAGAATCAGAAAAGGCCCATTTACGGTGATTTTCGTAGCCTCATGGATATTTATGGCTTCCGACATTTACATTGAGACTTCAGCGGCTGTGGAGCTGGGCTAAGAAACAGAACAATGTACAAACAGCAGGAAAAAGGGGATATGAGATGTGATGCGGTACAAGGAGCTTTGCACAACCACAGCAGACCACTGACCGCAGTGAATTTATCTGCTTGAGGCCAACTAAATAAGAGTCAGTGTAACAACCGAGATCTGCTCTTATTGCAGCGGGGACAACGTGAATTATGGAAATTGAGCCGGGGAAAATCAAATTCCCCTTTTGTCAAATGCTGTCAACCAATACATATTTACTATCTGAAGCTGTTTCTGTAGTTTTGTGCTTTAGCTATAAAAGCAAATCCAAATCATCACAGTTAAGCAATTTGTCGTTAAAGCTATGTTCTGTACTATTTGGGTAATTTGGAGACTACTCTGGTAGACTTGTGTAATTGCATGCAATGCGTATAAGACATTTTGTTCTTCAGCCGCTGTGCTTCGGACCCCTTCCCCAACGGCTTCATCTGCCTCCCCCAGCAGATGAATCTGAGCATGTTGAAAGAGAACTCATGAATGACATAGACGTAGGTGAGGATAGTATACTATTGACATGATCATGTCCCATTTTGCCATATTTGCCACACCATATTTAGTGTGATCTGGTAATGCAATTTTACTAAATCAATTTTTTTTATAATATAATTAATATATTAATGTAAGCATTTTTGCTTTTGTGCTTTCTGAGACAACAGCTTTAGGAATGGCACAGATAAAACCAGTAGCAGCAGCCATCTTCAAGTCTGAAGACATGTGCTACTGCTGTTATAAGGATTGCAGCATGACTTTGTCCATTTTTATAGATGTATATCATACAGCCAGAAACCACACAAGTCAATGAATTTAAAACTATGTAACAGTTAAACAAGCACAAGATAATTTAGGAATGTGGTTTGCACAACACACCATTGGCAGCCATGAGCTATCATAACTTGTTATCTAGACACCATAAATGTCTTGACCAGCATAAGGGTACAGGGACAATTGTGTGGTTGTGTGGTAGCCAAACTATCACTTTAAAAAAGTTATGTGAACTGACAGCTGTGTTTCGGAAGCTTGCTTTACCATGCAGTCCTGTAAACAGCTCATGGCTCCAGGCAATGCTCTGCAGAGCACAGTCTAACCCAGACTGCGATCAGGCCAATGTAATGCTCTTTGTCAACACGTCAGAAGGCACATTTTATCCCAGGCTCTAATTGTATCAACAGATTACGGTCCAATTAGCACAAAGGCCCCTAATGAGCTGTTCCTTCTCCAACCGTTATCAAAACTCCCCGAGTCACACACGGAAATGTGAACGTAATTCAGATGTGGAGAAATGAAGGATTGTGTCAATAAAGCAGCCCAGCATTACTGATTGTGGATCTTTGACGACCACATGAAAGAACTCTCGATTTGGCGCTCTCGTTCTCGACATTTGCGTGGTGCAGGTGGGTTGCTGTCTTTTCTGCGTCTTTGTGTCATTCACATCCTCTAGCAGTGATTCACTTTGTCTGGTACTGGGGTTTGTTTTTCTTCTTTTTTTTTCCTTCAGTAAAAACGAACATGGTCCAGGTAACCTTCATGTGACTTTCACCGTTAGTCTGAGTGTCATGTGCACCAGGGTGGAGTTTCCCCAAGGCATCGGCGTGCTAAGTGCAACATCAGATCACAAGTAGGCAGGCAAGGTGCTTCCCAAAAGCACTGTATTCTTCCACCATCATCATTGCTGGCTTCGATGCTCTACATGTAAAACACCTCACTGGAGTGAAACTCTGTGCTGACCTCAGTGTTGGCTGTGATGTGCGTCACTCAGCTGTTCGCGTGATCGGAAAAGGAAAAGAAGCGTTAAAACAAATAAAGTATGTTGATGCGGCAATGTACACATAATACCTTTAATGAGCTCCTTATACTCAGAGATCCAGGGCAGATCATTGATCAGTTCATAGCATGTATAATCTTTTTTGAAAAAAAAAAATTGTATCTGCATCTAGTCATTGATATTAACACTTCATTATGGATGACAACATATTTAAAATCTTTAGCACTTTCTTTTTTTAAAGCACTTACTATATACATTGTTTTCAGTGCATATATACAATATATCAGTTTCATGACAGCAGTTTTGTTGTTTTGTTTTTTTAAATATAACCTAACTTGAGTTCAGTGTTCAGCAGGGCTTTCTCGATCCATGTTCCAAGAACTCGTACAGCTCATTTGTTCATCTCATGATTATTTGACAAGGCCTCTCTTGCTCAAAATGTAAACTATATTACGTTGAGGTGTACTATGTAGTGCGAACAACCAATATGAAAAACGGCTCCTCTTTTACGTCGGTACAAGGATAATACGATACCAGTTCTATGATACTAGTTTCATTTTGTCTCCACAGGTTCATAAATAGGAGGAGAAGTTGAGAAACAATACCAATGTTCTTGGAGGAGGAAAAAAAAGGATTATCTCCATAGAAAAGCTAAGCCACGGCAAAAAAAAAAAAAAAAAAAGCTTGTGCCACTTTAGAAACTCCACCTGGAACAATAATAAAATACCATCATTTTGTCACAATTAAAGGCAGATGGGATTCACTCCCTTTATCACTTTTTTTTTTTTTTTGTAATTGTAGAAATCGATCTAGAAACAGGCAGTCTTTGGTGAAGGGGCCAGCAGGCATGGGCTTGACCAGTGTTACCTCCGGCCTATCTCGCTTTGTCTCATGAAATGAATGTTGTTGGCGCTGTCCGCCAGCTCCAAGTACTGCTCCACAGACAGGACGAAATAGCCGTCGTAGCCGGCCACCTTGCCGCCGGAGAGCAGCTGCTGCCTCTCGGCCTCCGTCCATGGCCGGCTGCCCTCCTCTCCGTCCAGCAGCCGGCCCTGCTCGCGTGCCCACGCCTGCTCCACAGCCCGCTGCCTGGCCAGCTCCAGCACATGCTCCCTGGCCTCTTCGGCTGAAGCGCCGTAGCGTACGTTCAGGCACAGTGCCCCCTGCTGCAGCTGGATGTCGGCCAGGCGCCTGGTCCTGCCGCCAGCCAACGAAGTCATTTGCGATACCGTCACGTTGACACCATTCTCCAGTATTCGTCCACCACCGCCGCTACTCATGACAGCCAGATCCTCCTCAAGTGGACCAAGCTTGACAAAGTGGTGCGTATCTCGGCCGTCCACTGTGAAATGGAGGCCTTCTAGGTACACGGCACCGTGAAGGATGGCAGCTATGCGACGGCTATCCTCGCTGGCTACGCCAATGACATCTGCTGTGGCCACTCCGTTTTTGACGGCGAATTTGATGCCCTTGCCGAAGATGGAGGACAGGGTGGAGAAACGCGGTGTTTGGTCCAAACATTGCTGCGGGTGGCCTATGGGTGGAATCATAGGAAGCCTCTCGAGGGAAATGAAGGATCGGAGTTGCCTCTGGAGCTCACACTGAATACCTAGGACCACCTGTGTGCACAAGCATAGACCACGGCACTTAGACAGTGAAATCATCATCAAAAAATCAATACACAGATTCTCCCATATTACCACAAACAAATAGATCCCTAACCCAATGAGTATTACAGAATGTTTTATCTCAGGCTATGCTGTAAGATGTTACATCATATCGCAATTGACCTTTTTTTTATTGGCTCCATAATGTAGAATGAGACAACCTTGCACCTACACTCATTGGCCATTTTAATCAAGAACACCTAATATACAGGTTCAATTTGTATATTAATGACTCTAGTCTATCTGTTGTTGCAGTTTGTCAGCCGCACTATTAATGGAAAGGAACCATCACAGGGTCGCTGCTGACCAGATGTTATGACCAGATGCTGGACCATTCTCACAACAACAGTAGGCGCAGCAGGGTCTGCTGTTTTTTTAATGCTTCACTGCTGTGTTTAGAACAGGCCTGTCGTGATTGTAACAAATTAACTGACAATTAAATGCCCTGTATATAATTGTGATTAACAATTTGTCCTTTTCTTTGCTATACACATCTATTAAAGTATAAGCCTATGGTAGGAATATTGGCTGATGAGCTTTTGTTTGACTGTCAATGCTTAGCAGCCCCCAACTGACAACACGCACAGCTTGAGCTCCTATAAACAAACATTACTCACCGCTGTCCTCTAAGGGTGTTACCGTACCAGTCCGAAGTTTGAAGTTTTGTTGTTTTGTAACATGTATCAATAAATGAATTTTCTACATTTAGTATGCACTTGGCTAACTAATGAAGACATGCCAGCTGACAAAAACATATCCAGTTCACATTCTGTTTGTGAAATCTAACAACAGTGAAAAATAATTATGGTCAACTTAATTAATTGTAATGAACTAAAAAATAAACTCCCAATAGGTAAATATATGTTCATTGTAACAGGGTTAGTTGAGAATGGTTTGTTAACCCAAAATATCCAGCAAACAGTGGTCCTGATGATGGGCAAGAAGATGAGGAAAAGTCAGAGATCACCATTCATTTATTCAATTTCCAGTGAAAACAACCCACTACACGTACAGCCAAGTATAGATATTTCATTTTTCTTGTTTTTTCATTTTACATTTTTATTTGCATCACTTGCATGATTTATGAGAAGCAGAGAATGTAATCAACTTTTAATACTGAACTTGGGAGGTGTCAACAAATATCCCTGCAGGTTTTTTTGAAGAATAGAAAGGAAGTCTCCTGAAACGCTGAAACGCTGCTTGTCTTTACTTACGCTGAAAAATGAATAAATCTTATTTAATGTGTGTTTTCTGGCATGGTTTCTGGATTTTACTGTAGTTATTCTATACCAATGAGCTCATACAGTTCATAAACAAAACAATTACAGTCTAAGCATTCTAAGCATTCAAAGCATTATTTGCAATACTGACAGTTTTTTTCTTGCATTTGAATTTTGAGAGCCCTATTATAGCCCCAGAGAGTTTTGGAATTTATTTCACCCCAGGCTGTCACTGCCAGGGTGTGTTATAGTAGTGGAATGTAATTTAGAGCTGAAATCAGGAAAACACAAAAAGAAAAAAATCTTGCAAATTCTCACATTAACTATACCAAATAACAATACATCATCTTGCTTTGTCCATTACTGCTCTATTTTTGCTTGCCATATTGATTTCAGATATATGTAGGTGCAGGGACATAAATATACATAGAAATGTGTACACACCCCCAAAGCATTCCAAAATCACTTACTTTACTGGAGTCCCAATCCTGGGTTTTTGTTTGGGTCTTCATCATCTCATAGGTTTGTTCTATGCCAGCAACATCAGGTTTAGGAAAGCCGGGAACAATGTTATGAAGCTGGAATCCGAACAGCTGGAGCCAGCTGCCGATATCTGTCCACAAAGAACATGGTTGGGGGGAAAAAGCAAGCAACTGGCATCAACACCAGATAAAAGTAATAAGAGTAATGCAATTTCTCCAACATATTAACACACTCAAGAATATATTTAAATATATTCATTATATAAGTGTACTTAAACGGGAATTCTGTATGATTTGAACACTGCTCCCAATGAGCAATATTGTTAAACAACATAGAGATTTGTCTTATGCGCTAAAACCAGTTGATACTTAGATTTGGATTAGATTTGCCTTACTATTACAGAGACACCGCAATAGCAGAGTCTTATTTTTCAACATTAAAGGTTCAACATTAAATTACTATGTTAGTGATGTAAACACTGCCTTCTAGGTTCAAGCATTGATTGTAAAATGTTTTTTTTACCTGTAGTGAACTGAGTGACCTCCTCGATATTTCCCACTGGGCAGTTGTTCTTGAACGCGTAAAGATTAAACGGCTTCGGGTTGGCACTAAGCTCACTCCACAAGTTGTAGTCAGGTGTAGTCCACCTCCCAGCCACTACATCATAGTCCCTCCGTCCAAAATGAATCAGCTTCGTTAAGGGATCAAAAAGCCCACCGTGGAAACCAATGATTAGCTGGAAAGATGGGTTGGAGTCTTGATATATGTCCCCATAGGGCGTGTAGAGGATCTCTTTGACGATTTTCCCTCGGCTGCTGAAAATGGCCCGTGGAGTGCCAGTGTTGTCGCAGGCCACGTAGTATTCCTCGCCACTGCTGAGCTCCATGGCGATGATGTGGCCCTGCAGGTCATAGTAGAGGGAGGTGATTTCCGAGCTGCTGTGATTGTACATGTGTGTGACTCTGGTTGGATTGGCCAGATCAGCATAGAAGAACTGCAGATGCTGGCCGCTGCTGGATCTACTAGCCACACGCCTGCTCAGACCATCGTAAAGGTAGTGGACACTCTCTTCTGTGACTTTGTTGTAGACCTTGACGAGAAGTCCGTTTGAGTTGTAGTCAAACATGTCACTGCCCCTCATACGAAGAAAGCCATCATCGTCCATTTTGTACTGGATTTCGCCCAGCCTAGTGATGCGGTCACGGAGGTCATAGCGGAGCGGGGTTAGCCTGGCGCTGGTGCCATGGCTGAGGAGGTTGATGTTGCCATTAAGGTCGTAGCTGTAGCGCCACTGAGGGCGGTCGTTCATCAGGACAGTCTGAAGCTGACTGTCGGCATCATATTCATAGGAGTATCGTGTGATGTTTCCCTCCACTCCTACACGGATGTCACAAATGACGGTACGACCCATGTTGTCATACTGCACCGTCATCCAATAGGCGATTGACTTGAGGATCTCATACTGGACCTCAATCACCTGCCCATAGGCATTGAATATCTTTGTGTGCTTCATGGCATGGGTGGTGATGACCTGGTTCAGATCGTAGTTGATTACGCTAAACTTACCAAACTGCTCAATGCGTCCAGATACGTCCACATAACGGTAAAGATCAATGGGAAGGGGGGTCTCATTTATCATGGCTTGCATGCTGGTTACACGGAAATTGTTGTAGCTGTAGTCAAATCGAGCATTCACCAGCCCTTCTTCACTGAATCGGAAGATCTGACGGCCAACAAGAGGACCTAGAAAGAAGAACAGCAGAAGTGATATGTTATCATTTTACTTTTCACTAAGACAGCAGCTGAAAATGTAACTGAAGCACGTCAAGCCAGCGATGCGCAAATCTTGTATTCCTGTCAATTACTATGTAAAGTAATAACCTTATAATGTTCATCACTAACAAAAGACTTTCAACTCTGCAGTAATGGAAGGCTTTTAATTTTGGCAAAGCTGCAGTCTTCAACTCATCAGAGGGAATTATATCAAAATGAAAGCACAACAATTATGACGGGTAAACCAGCACAGCTTTTAAATACAGTACATTAACTTTAAAAGCATCATAAATCAGATTCACAGTTCATACGGTAGTGCTTTTAGCTGTTCTCCTTTGCAATTAAGAGCCACGGCTTGCAGTAAAATTTATCTGACATGATTCAAATGACTTCTGCTGCTGTTTTAGCATTAGACATTTGGCTGCAACCCAAACAACCAAAGCATGGACTCAGAAGTAATGCAAAATGCAAGAAGAAAAATGGAACCTACCATGGGTCCTAGATAAAAGCTAAACACACAGAGAAGCTCATTTCCAAGTCCAGTTCATCTGCATGACTGGTTCTTTCTCCCTGTCATGCCCTCCCTGTATTGTTTGCCTTCATCTGCCCCTATTGCTTATTTCAGCCCACAATTAGCATTATCGCCACTTTCAAAAGAGCCATTTTGTTTGAGTGAAATGAGATCAGTTAAAAGGAAGGTTAAATCCAATTGGTTCAGAGGACAAAATGATAAACCAGTTGGCAGGGGTGCTGGGGCACAGAGATTAGCAGCACCTGACTGAGGGTAAAGTATTGTGGGGCTGTTTTATAGGACGCCAGAGCTGACTCCCGAACTCAAGGGAATTGTTTATCGATACAATGAGCCACCGCTTTAGGGACCAACTGCTGCTCACAAAATGAACTCATCACAACCCGCTGTTAATCAGGTTAGGTAGTCTAAGACAGCAAAACTAAGCCTTACATTTCTGCTGAAGTTATTAGAGATATGAACCCCTAAATTGTAATTACATAGGGATTGTTTACTACAGTTTATTTTAATGAGCAGATAAAATTAACCAAGGAATTAAGGGTTGTACACAAGGTCCTGATCATAACAGGACGCAGATTACATACTATAGAACTGCAGGAAAAAAAAGGTCATGACATTCACAAAATGAGGTAATTAACATGCAGTTTAACACACTTAACAAATGTTAGGCAATGCAAAATTCCTCTAACAGACTACTGAAGATTACAAGCTCTTTGGCTTTATGTATGCCAATGTTTGGCAGCACTGCTTTCTACTTTCCTTCAGTTTCTCATAACATAAATAAGAAATTATGACCCGGGGTTGCCATTAGTTTCAAATCTGTCTCAGCAGCCGAAGGTGTGAAAATAATTCATGCAGTGTTGGGTCCCAATTCATGAACATGCACATCAAAAAGAAGCATATGCGAAAAAACAAAGGAGGAATAGTCTCCAGTGGTATTTGCTCATCTGTCAAACATTGGAATTTAGAATGAAGGCCGAGACTAAAAAGAATGCCCACCTGTTTGCCTGTATCTGATGGTGCAGACAAAGCCTTCGTGCATGAGGTGGATTGTTTTGATCATGCCTGAAGAGTCATCGTAGGTGAAGGTGACCAGAGTGGTGTCATAGATGATCTCAGAGAGACGGGCCTGCTTGGTGTACTTGTAGAGCACCCGGCGGCCTGTGCCCAGGTACAGCATCTGCAGCAGACGCCCGTCCCGAGCAAAGTCCTGGATGATGGAGGCTTTGCTGTCTGGAGGGCTGTAGATGTTCCTGTAGTATCCCACTGAGAGCATTGACTGTAGGCTGTGACGCACCATGCTGGGCATGGTCACGGCCAACAGTCGGTCTGTCTGGTCATACTCAAAGATGTATCTGCGCTGGCTGTGCAGCAGAAGCATAATGGACTGTAGACACAGAGGAGAAACAAAAGGCATCCATTCATTTACTGATGAAAAAGATTCATGGCCTAGACTTTAAAAGGAATTACACCAACCTTTCAACATTTATGTAGAATTAAATTATTAAGATGTAAACAAAGTCCTTCAGAGTGACAGGAACGTGAACAGATAGACCCCAGGTGGTGCTTAAGCACTGGCTTTTTGGCATCTTATTAAATCTTACTAAAGTGCTCTTTTTGTGAGACTTTTTCTTCTTCTCTAGTTTTAGCCTCTAAATTAGCCCCATAGTCCCAAATCTCAATTTAAATCACTTTGTAATGCCAGACAACTGCATCTGAGGTTTAATTCTTTGAGACCACATAAGCCCCTGCACCTCCCTCTCCAACTTCCCTGTCATAGCCACCATAGTTAACGCACACAAATCTAGCGCCCTGCGGAGGATCACGCCTCTCTGACCTGCATTCGCTGGTGACAGCCAGGTAAAGATAAAGTGTGCCCTAAGCCTCAGCACTGTTTGTCACTGTTGTGGAATTAAGGCATTATTAAAACATCTCAATACAACCAGTCTAACTTTTACTGCTCCGTTTACTGGACTTCAGGTTCGGTGCTGCTGTCATATTAACATGATGTCATATTAACAACGATGGTGCACACGCAGTGAAAAAAACACATGACTTCCATTCTGATCATTCTTATTAAGGTAGCATGGCCACAATTATTATATATGTATGTGATCTAGGACCACATATGAAAGTGGCTCAGGTCAGATTTGAAAAGATCAGACTTATGTATCCACCTAGCTCTGATAACATCAGTTCTGGATTTTTGCAAGAAAACAGATTTGTGTTACTTCAGCCTAATGTGATCGTAGCCTAAGCTTAACAATAAGCAAGGTAGTCTGGTGCAAAATAACGTTACCATAGAAAATGTGTGGTAGCCTACCACAGTGAAAATGTTTCGGTAGCGTAGTTCCTTTCTTAGGCAAGTAAATACAATATGTATTAAATGGTTTTATGCGCTCCTTTGGATACTCACTACTGTGACAAAAAAATTACTGGTAGTTGTAGGCAAGGCAAGCCAACTGATTGTCACTCAATGCAATAAGTCAAGGGCCTTTACAAACTCAGATTTGAAAGTTGCTCATTTGATTTTATTCAAATTTTATTATAGGTTCAGTGATTCTAAATCAGACACAAGAGAGGTGCCCTGCAGAGTTACTTGAC
This sequence comes from Semaprochilodus insignis, assembly GCA_034552555.1. Taxonomy (NCBI): domain Eukaryota; kingdom Metazoa; phylum Chordata; class Actinopteri; order Characiformes; family Prochilodontidae; genus Semaprochilodus; species Semaprochilodus insignis. The sequence continues at coordinate 27,192,623 of CM067485.1, forward strand.
ATGAAATGCACCGTTCTAGAGGTATACAATACAATACAATACAATACAACGTTACTAATAGGAACAAAACCATTCAATGTGTATAAAAATGTTATCTCACAGAATGTTAATACATGAAAAATTTACAATTGTGTTGTCTGAAGTGAAGGGTTTGTTTTGCAACTGTTTTTGGTTGATTATACAAAATGTCATTTTTTAAAGCCATTTAAGGCAAAGAGCTACATGCGGGACACTATAACACTATAATACTGCATTACCCAATCAAAACATTTTTTTTTTAAATTTAGCATTACTTGACCGTTATCAGCATATATATATGTGTATGTTCCATTTAGTATTGCAAATAAAACTATTTTTAGGTTATCCTCTGGTTGCTATCAAGCACTAATGTGAAGATACTAGTAAAATTTCTTTACAGAGCTCTTTTGACATCAAAACACTATGAGTGACTTTGTTTAGACAGTTGTATGCAAAAGTTTGAACAACCTGGTCCAATTACATTTCCGTTTTGTTGAAAACGCACTCGTTACACAGAACACGTTGTTATTACCTAAACAGAAATAACAAAAACAGCTTGCACTTTGGAAAAAAGTCTCTGGTCTTCGCCAAGATGTTTGCTAAACGTCTGGTACATGACACAGAAAGTTTTAAGGTCAACTTTAGAAGACTCAATAAAGAAAATGTAATATTTTCTCATGATACAGGCCTCAGGAGGGATTTAGCAGAGAATCATTCTGAAACGAGAATGACTAATTTAGAACGGTAATATCTTTGCTATAAAATGTAATACGCAAGTTTTTTTTCCATTTGCATTTCCCATGTGACCTATGTGCAGTCCCAGAAAATGTTTATATGCAACCTGTACTAAAACAAGTGTAATTAAAGTACCTTCTCCACGAATGAGTAGCTCCAGATCTTGCCGTTGACCCATGCTCTGGACACCACCCTTCCATTGTCATACTCCAGCCTTTCAGACCAGTTTCCACGCTGGATGTTGGTAACAAGGCCTGCGGCTGAGTAGGTAACATTCACCTCATTGTATTTGCTACTGGGTGACCACAAAATGGGCCGACCCAGTTGATCGTACAGAATCCTGAGTGTAAATTTGCGATGGTCATCATAAATCTTGCCCATACGTGTGGCTGGGTCAAAGTCTATGGACAGCAGATTTCTGTTGTGAGCCTGATGGTGAACACAATAACAAAAAGGTTAAGGGATGAAATCAGAAAGAACATGTATATGGTTTTTTTTCTATTAAGAATAGTATCTTAAAATAAGCATTCATTGTTCATTTCATCAATCATTTTTAATAGTAACTCTCTCTAGTAACTCTAAAAACCCATCTCAGTGGTTAGACCTAATCTGTGTCCAGTGACTATAAGAATAACAAGCTAGTCTGTGTAAGCATTAAAACTGAACAAATAACAGTAACCATAACCAGAGAGAGGGATCAAATACAAAATACAGAAGAAGCAGAAAAACAGCTTTGAGTCTACATTCTTTTTTTCTCAAAATGCCAGCTACTCATTCTTTCCATCTAACACAAGTGGAACTAATTGACATTTGGCACTTTGTCATTTTCCCTTTCCATTAAACAAAACACGATCAATATCAGAAGCCTGTGACATTCTTGATGACATTTTTAACAATATTAGACCACTGGAGGGACTTCAACTATAATTTCAAGCATTTACTAAAAGCATGCGACTTGGTGAAAAGTTTAGGCAGACACGTTGAGAATATTGTCACATTTGCTAGCTCTGCTTCCCACTAAGTAGCAGGGTGGAGTGTGGTTTACTATGAAACAGACGGTTTGACACAGACGACCCCTAGGGGGTGGGGGTGGGGGTGGAGGTGCTGTAGGCAACCGATGATGCATACCCGTAGCCTACGCTCATAGGCTGTGTGGTTGCTCTTGGCCTGCTCTCGCCTCTGCCTCCATTCGATGAGGCTTGGGCTGTGCTCACTAGGCAAAGTGATGTTACACTTGCTGACCGCTGGGTTGACCACTCCAGCCGAGAGGTGCGGCTCTGTGCTGAGGGCCACGTCCATGCCGCTGGCAAAAGTCACGTGAAAAGAGCCGTCGGAGCTCACGCGGTAAGTGTTCTGAGCGTGGTCTGCAAGAAAGAGTGGTTAACGTGTGAAAATGTGTGGTTCGACACCTTAATGCACTTACAATGCAGGCGCAAAACAAACAGGGCTAAGGCAATACTTTTGTCTATCAAGCGTACACGGGTCTACTTTGTTTCCCTTTTCTTGTCACTTTGAACTCCTCTGTGTCGACCAAGACAAATTAACACATTGTCAAGCCCGAAAGACAAACTGCTTCTGGCAGGCAAGAAAGTATGAAAAACTGTTTCCTGTTTTTGCTTGTTTTAAGCATGTAGAAGGTGGTCTACTGTTTCACACCTCTGCAAAATCTTCTCATAGCCTGAAACACAGCGATTTAGCTTTGTACTATCCTCACACAAATGCATGACACATGATTGTTCATATGGATATAAACTAAATGTATGCAAAAAGTAAGTACAAAACTATTACAGTTTTTTTTTCTCATTTTGCGCCAGACTTTTTACCCTGCTTACGGAAAATGGAAACGCCTGCCCAAAGCTAGCCTTGCTTTTAAGGTCAAGCAGTGGGACTATTTGAACTTTGAGTTAGCAATTTCCACAACTGTCGGAGTAATCAAGGGCGGACCACAAAGTAATGCCTGTACGTATGATTGAAAAAAGTACCGCTGTTGGTCCTATTGGTTTTGTGCATGCTAGCTATTCTGTAAATAAAAGGCGCTGAGGCTTGAAAATGAACTCGAAACCGATTCCTTGCAAAGAAGATCCCCTGACATGGAATTTTGAGAACAAAACCACAACGTTGCGGCACTGCCGTGTTCTCTCGTGGAATTTGATCAGTATTCAGAACAACACTGTTTAATTTGATTTCAAAGAGGGGCAGTGGGAGCAGCGATAAATGATTAATGAACATAAATAAATGATTTTTCTAATAAGAAACAAATCAGCAGGCATGTTTGAAATGTCGGCTCACAAATGACAATTCAATTACCTTTGTGTGAAATATACCGTTGCATGTAGTGGTGCTGCTACTGTTCCAATGGTCAAATATACAGCGTAAAGCTACTGAGGTCCACTGCAGCAGATGCGTATAAAGACGCCACTGCTCAAGAATGCATCATTGCATATGGCCATCAGGAAGCCAATCTGATTTTGAATGAAGCACCTCACAATTCCCAGCAGGATACAGTCAGAACCCAAAGTCAACACAGCCCCAGCTAAGAGACATACCTTGGCGGAATGTGAAAATGGTGTCGGCAGAGGAAAAGTTGGTGACCGTGACAAAGTTCTCAGAGTTGGAGCTGTCTACTTCCACCCGCACCGACTTCTCCATGTTGCCGTGGAAACTGCTGACTTCTCCAGTCGGGAAGGTGACATTGATGATGTGTCCTTCACTGTTGTACCTATTCAGACAAGAGTGCTTTCTTACCAAGGGTGTTACGAAGGCATTGAAGCACAGATCTGATTTATCTGACACAAAAGGGCAACTGAGACATTTTATCATCGACTCTGGACACTTGCTGAAGGGTCATTTTTGGGTAAGAGATGTATTTTGCTGAGCTGTGGGGCTCAATTACCTTTGATCACTTTAAAGATATCTATATGTGACTTCTGAGACCACTGTCAAGTCATATTTCAAGAAAGCCAGTTCCAGCGTCATAAACAGCTGGGGGCTGTAAAGAGGGGCAGGTGACATTATGAAGTTGGAAGACACCACAAGATGGCACTGATAGTTCACACCAAAGCTCACTTGCTCAGTGGAAGAAGGGCAGAATCACTCTGTCAGAAGCAATGATCACAATGGAGTTTTTTTTCCTAAAGGGTGACAAAACGTATGCTGGATATGGACAAGTTGGTGAGAAGAAACCTGCTTGCATGCACTGTGTGAATGAAAAGAGAAAGAGGGGGGTTGCGAAAGCATACTGTGCCTTCCACATTATGCTAAAGTGCACTGAATGCATGCACTCAATGTCTGTTTTAAGAGCTCTGCCTCTGAATGAGATGGAAGGAGTTATTATATAAAAGCGAAACCTTACTCATACACCGTGGTCCAGGCGTTCTCGTCGCTCTTGGTTGCTAGGAGACCGGTGCTGCCGTGGTAAGTGAGCTGGGCAATGTCATGGCCTTGGGCCGAGACCCTCTTAAGGACTCGGCTGTTGCTGACTGTGAGCCAGTGCACCTGGCCCCTGGGCGCCACTAGCCAGAGCGGCAGGCCATTGGCGTCCCGCCTCACGTGGATGATGCTGCCGTCCCGTCCAACCACCGCGCTTAGCTGCCCATCGGCTGAGTAGCTAAAGTTGTGCAGGTAGTCTCTCGTGATCAGGTGCTTGGTGTGGAGATGTGTGCCATTCAGGCTGAATAGGTAGAGCTCCTGGTCCACCACGGAGGCAATTTCATAAAGGCCAGCAGCATTGGGATGCGGCCGGTTGACGCTCATTGCACGGATGCGGATGTTGCCCAGGTCGGCAATGTAAAGTGTGCCATTGGGCGCCACCGCCAACGAGGAGGGCGCTTCCAGTCGAGCATCGCGGGCATAGCCACCATCACCTGAAGAGATAAATCAGAAGATTTGAGATAAATGGAAAAAGATGCTTATTTTGTCCTCCCACACAAGGCTTATGGTGCTTTTCTCTTCCCTTCCCTGAGCTCCAGAGAGTGGGCAAAGTTATTAATTTATGGCTGTCATGATGGAAAATAATTTTTATTCATCAAAAAAGCCTGCTTGGTGTGGGCGCCGTTTCAAGAGTGCTTAGCGGAGGGATCGGGAGCTGTTTTGATAGGCGTGTGCGTGATGACAGCAGGCTAGAGGTTTGGGAGCCAATGGGGAAGGAGGCCATCCTCGAGAGACTGCAGTGTGACGGACAGAATGTGTTTGTGCACAGAAGGGAAATGGCAGATGAAAGCCTCTGAAGAGAGTAATCATCTGTTACCAGCATGACATGATGGGAAATATGCAAAATACCCAGGGTAAAATAGTCACTGTTCCACCCTATTGGTTTAGAGAACATCCAAGACATTGAAGACTTTTTAAGACATGTTTCTGCCGAACAACACCCTCACACACTCTGAAATCACTGATATTGCCCTACATTTACCTTTAACAACTTCTGATTTCAGACAGAGTTAAACTTTGCTTTGCCATCACAGAGTAGTGAAGGTCAGGCAGTGGTGTAATTTCTATACCTAATGCACATTACGTCCTTGACTTTCATGACACCTCCAAAGAGCCATTTGGGAAAAAAGCCATTGTTGCAAATGGAAAAAGCTATTAATAAATTGAAGTAGTTTGTCAGACTCAATTCCCATCAAAAACTTAAAACAGAAGAATACATTTGCACCCCTGGGGAAAGAATAGAAGTTAATGAACACTGCCATTAAAGTGATTTTAGCCTCTCCACTATAAATGAATAAAGCAATCCAACCAACATCAAAAGCTCATGAGTAAATCTAAAACAGATTGCAGGGAGATTTAAATTAGGACAAAGACAATCGTCCTGACCATTATGTTCTTAAATATTTCCCAGCTTTTCAAAGGACACTATCCATTATTTATCATTCCATCTTGAGAGACACCCATAAGTTAAGTGAATAATAAATCAAATGATTTTTCTAACTTCAAATGTAGGGCTGGGCACTTCAGAGGATGGGAGCAAAGAAAACGATCCTTGGTGTTCCCTTGAAAATCCCTGGAGTGTTTGATGGGTTTGCTGTTTTACGATACACAAGTTTGCGATAATAGCCATTTTTATATCACCATTCATCATTAAAATGCAGCTCAAAACATCCCCAATTCCACTGTGGTGGCTAAGCCTCCATAGCTGACATGGAAGGTAAATTGAAAATGGCTTAAGAAAACTATTTTTAAGCAAAAAGGACTTACGACTTGCCTGTTGGCACACAAGACCATTAAATTTGACGCCTTTATTTTATCTCCCTGACAGGTCCAGCATTTAGAAATGATCAGCTAGCAGTCCACTCACCAGAGAAGCAGTCACAGTTGGGGTCAATCTTGCAGTCGCAGTCAGTGGGAGCACCAGCCACTACAGAGATTTCCCCATTGGTGTTGACCTGCTGAATGCGGTTGATCTTCCGCTCATCTGTTTCTGCAATGTAAAGTAGACCCTGGTGGGACACAGCGATGGCCTTAGCTGCCTCCAGCGTGGAGTGTACTGCTGATTTGCTGAGCAGAAAATGGTCGAGCCCTGGGACTTGGCAGTGGATTGGACGGCCAGCTACAATGCGCACTTCAAGGCTTTCAGACACCTGCAGAACGATGTTGTTGTCCAAGATGTAGAGGGAGTTGTCCATGGGATTGATAGCCAAGTCTGTCGGCCATTCCAGACGCACCTGCATCCAGGAAACATCAATTTTAGTTCTTAGTCTCTCAGATTGTGATGAGCTCACAGTACAGACTGGAACAGACAGTTTTAAACACTCAAAATGCGTTTTGGATCTTTGATGTTCTCTTATGATAATATACACCCACTGGTCACTTCATCAGGTACACCTCCTTGTATCTAAATTGTATCAGGCCCTGTTTACCCTGCCCTTCAATGCTCAGGACCCCTACAGAGCAGGTATTGTTTGGGAGGTGGGTCACTCTCAGCACTGCAGTGACACTGATGTGATGGTGGTGTGGTAGTGTAAGTTGAGGTGGTAAGAGGTGATTGAGTTTTGATTGAGCTGCTGGAGTTTTCAAACACACTCACTATCTACTTCATTACATAGTCCTAACTTGTAGATGTAAAATGAGAGATGATAGTCCATTTGTTGCTGCACAGTTTGTTTTGGTCATCCTATAATCCCTAATCAGTGGTTATAGGATGCTGCTGACAGGACACTGTAGGCTACATATTTCTGGTTGGTGGACTATTCTCAGTCTAACAGTGACACTGAGGTGCTTACAAACTCCAGCAGAACTGATTCTGATTTACTCCTACCTGCGTAACACACAATGCCACACCACCACTACATGAGTGTTACTGTAGTGCTGAGAATGACCCAAATGTGGCTCACTGAAGCTTCAGTGACACAACTTTTGTTTCATTGTATAGCCCTGGTTAGAATTGTTGGAGAGTGTAATATATACCCTTTTCCACAAGTTAAAAGCCTTCCACGTGGTGTTAAATTGTTCAGAACAGATGGATTAAGTACCTGTTCCTTTAAATGATAATGAGCAACTGCTCACCCACCCACCCTCTTTCACTGGACGTGCCTATGCCAGTGCACAGTCTTTCATAGACCACTGTAGTTATGTTGTAATTTAGTAGCTGGCGCAGGGCTGCCTGTATTATACGGAACTTTAAAGAATTTCTCTATGAGAAGAACGAAAGGAGTTTTGCCGCATCCTTTGGTAATCAAAAATGTTCCAAACCCAACATCTTTTGTCCTATGAACATTTTTCTCTCTATTTAAGTGCCAGCTTCCTTAAAAAATGAACAAACCAGCCCGCTTTACCAGTGTGGTAGTGTATTCCCATGTACACAGTGAGCGCTTAGAAAAAAAATATCAGGTATCTGTTCTTCACCTCAGTGAAACGCCACCATTTTTTCCCTTCTATGCAAAGCTTGCTTACAGAAGCTCTACAAGCTCCTGCACTCAGTCAGCTTAATTCCATTATTTCTCCTGATAAGCTATCAAAATATCTCTATTCTTCTTTTATTGTTGGTTACATTTTCTCCTAAGAACATTCACCAGCCTTGCAATCGACTGCTGGCCTGTCCATGGTTTTTCCTGCCTTTCATCCAATGAGAGCTGGGACAGGCTCCAGCACCTCTGTGACCCAGAAGGACAAGCAGTTTAGAAGATGAATGAATAAATGAATAAATGCATGAATGGATGACATTTTCCAGCTTCTATTTGGATTTTCCCCTTCTGCCTTGAATGCTGCAAATTCGAAAATTCCAACAAGAAGCTGGGGAACGTCCTTCTCAGAAAATGCGACCAGCATTAAGGGATGACTGCTTTTAAAAGATGGCTTCTTTTTTTGGCAGTTTCTTGCTCAAATTTTCCCATTCCCTTAAAGGCCAAAGACACACAGACAAGTATTTAAATATTTTTTAAATACTTGTATTTCCTGTGCTTTTGTCATGCACAGTTTGATCTTTATTTCAGTTCAAGTTTTGTTGCCAGTGCAGATCTAAATTGGAAACAAAGACTCGCAGGTAAGGCTGCAGTCATTTTTTTATTTACCAGCGTCTTTGTTTAGATCTTCCCATTCCACCTTAAATGCCTGTACTAAAAGTCTGTATTCCCCTTTGCCAAGGGTAAAAAGCACAACATCTCAGGTGGGAAAGGGATAGGAAGGGGTTTGAAAAACCTGGAGGCAAGGGGGCGTTACCAATTTGCATAATCATATTCATAGATCATTCTCAATAAGTTATGGTTAAGGAGCAGTTAGGGTTTAGGGATGCTCCTGTGCCAAATGTAATATATTCCTAGGCTTAACAATGATGTAACAATTTATTACTTTAGTTATTCATTTATAGTTTAAAGTAAGTGACTTTAGGGGTACTTCTCAATATCATCAAGTGTTGCTTCCTAAATTAGGGAAACTGAAATACAGTGGAATTTGCTAGCAAGGGTCAATCCACAAAGTCCAACCCAACACTGTTTACAATGCATTCTAAGACTTTTTCCTGCCTCAAATGTCAGGTAATAACTGTGATCGGTGCCAGATCAAATTATAGCCCTATGTCATCTGAGCCAGGTAGGGGCTGCATTAGTGGGAGGTCAAAATCAACGCAGGTGGGCAAGAGACATCTCCGACATGACTGAGGCCTGCTTCCCCAAAGACTGACGAGCTCCATGGGTGAGTTAGTAAATAAATAGAACATGTTAAATTGCAACTGACAGATTCAATTATTCCATCTGTCAGGAAGGCTTAGAAGCAGGGGTTTCTCGGTCAGAATCCCATTATATCAAGGAATGATTCATCAGGCCGAAGCAAGGCCCCCATCGTGCCACGCCAAAGAGGAGCAGGCAATTTATGCTTGCATGGACAACTATTGATCATATCCAGCTCTTCTTATCTCATCATGCAATAGGGCACCCCAGCTTGGCAGGCACTCACTGGGACTTGTGCTCTCTCCTAGTTGTGGCCAATTCCCCACAAATGCTAGGTGGACAGCACAAGGACACATGGCGGGAAAGGCAAGCCTTAACGTGAAGATGCTTCAACCAAAGAGAGGGAATTGATTCCGTTGTCACTTTCTATAAGTGTTGATGAGTACAGAACATATCGTATGACAAGTTTCACTGTGTTGTGGTGAAATTATGCATGTACACAGAGTATACTGTTTTTGGTTGGTGTGATAAATAAAAAACATGAACACTGAAGATGGAAAAATCACTTCATGCACATACAGAGTGCAAAAAGGCCCTGCACAAATGCACAACGCAGAATGCTACGTTAAAAGCACCTTTCCATGGAACATTGCGTGTGAAGGTATTTAGCCGTACTGCTCTAGAGGAGACCTGAAAGTGTCCACTACTGCTCCTTTGGTGAGAAGTGCAAAGTAGACCATTGTGTCTCATTCATTCATTATTCATGTGACACTCTGACAGCTCAGAATGTCTCTGAAGGCTTTGATCTGATGGGTCAGTAATCAAACTTTAATAAAGTGAGAGGCCTCCTCTGCACTTTATACTAAAGCCCTTCATGAGGCGTGGAGGGAAGGCCGGGTGGTTAAGCATGCCGAAATAAATAAAACAACAAGGAGCACTACAACTTTCCAGCGCCCAGAGAATAGCTGGGTCCGCACGGGGCGTGATATTCCACTAACAGGCTGAGAGGAAAAGCAAAATTAGTATGGATTATGCTAATTGCTGTGTGCATGTTGTAGGTGGGTCAGTACAGCTTGGAATGAGTGTTAATCAGAGGCTAATTGTAAGCAGCCTCCCTCCCTTGGCTGATCTGCAGGAGTTTAGTCTGAGCACGCAGTTCGGTGGCCAACTCACTGCTGACACTGAAGGCTTCATACTGCTTAAGTGTGTGCGTATCAGTTCTGTTTCTGTATTTGTGGCTCGTGGGGGGGGTGGACCTGTGCCATGTGTGCATTCGCGGTGCACGTGTGTGTGTGTGTGAGGCTGTGTTGTCCGAGAGCCCAGGGCTTGAGCGGGCTAATGTGTCCTGCTCCGGCTGATCTCTCTCTGCTCCCTCGCCTGCCACCGCCTCCCTGCAGGAGTACGCCCTAACGTCAGGTGCTAAATAATACATTAGTGTTTTGACAGGGCATAATGCGCTGCAAAGGGGCTGCGGTCGCCCACATGCCTGCCTTTCCGCTGCCTGCTACTCCTCAGCCATCCAGGCCGGCCTGCCTGTAATGGGGAGCTCAACAAGCCCATCTCCAAAGAAGTTCCTCATGGAACTCTAAAAAGAGCTCTCAACAATGACAGCCTTAATTCTGTAGTGCAGACAGGAACACGGCCTTCTACTCAAGCTCGTTTTTTAAAACCAAAGACTAGTTTTATAATCCTGTGGCTAACAGAAATTCTTTTCAAACGCATTACCATATTAACAGAGACACAGAGGGCAAGGCAGAAAGGATAAAATTCCTGCAAGCTACGTTCGAGACAGTTTCACTTTCAGCAGTAATGTCTCTCGCACCCAAAGCCCTGATGAAATCACAGTCACAGATAAAGGACGGCTTTCCAGCCCCCCAAAAATGTAACAGTTGGCCCACAGCCCTCTTGAAAGGTCACCATGGTAATAAGCCTCGGCGGGTAGGGAGGCAGGTCACAAAGATCCCGCCCCTCAGGTGGGATGTGGATGTGAGGAATGGTTGTGAATATGGGTCAGTGTGTTCCAGTAACAGGAGAGGGAGCAGGTCTGCAAGCCAGCTCCCTCTGTAGAGATGAGCATGTCCCAGTACTTTCTGTCTCTGAGGATGCTGCTAAAAGTAATAGTTTGAGGACAAGCCACTATATACAATGTATCCCTTTCATCTCAAATGTAGTCTATAACTTTATAATAGTCACATTTGCTGTTAATTCTTTAGTTTTGCGCTGGAGCTACAAAGCTAATACACCCCACATAGACAGAGTTAAACAATCTCAAAAAGACATTGTGTGACTTGAATGGTTTCTGTTTATCTGTTATCTACAATAAAGGAACAAAAACTTGAACATGGCTATTCCTACTGATTAGGTATGCAAGACTTTTAGCCAACCTTTAGCCAATCATACAATGTCAGAAAACAGACAAGTCAGTCTATTCGAGATTACATCTATTTGAGATAGCAATTTAACATGGTTTGAGGCAAGTCCATTGATTGATGCAAGCAATTTCCGCAATTCCTCAAACTCCAAAGCTCAGTCTTAGATGCTGGTTGCATTTTCTGCTTCTCATGACCAAATAACTGGCTCAGGGATGATGAGGTCTGGCTCTGGATTGGCCAGTCCACTGTTCCAAGAACACCAGCAGCTTCTTTGTTCACTGTTTTCTTCTTTTTTTGTCACTTATTTCCTTTATATTTTTTTCTCAGTAACTGCTTCTTGACAGCTGCACATCTGTTTTGGACCCACAGCGCTGAGTTCTCACAGTGTAATGATGGACAGAAACACCTGTGGACTGTTCAGATTTGAAGCAAGAGTGGAGCTTCATTTGCTCCTGACTCTACTTTCTAAAAGAAAGTACTGCTTATTAGACGGAAACTAATATTTATTGTATACATTTCATTCATTTTTATTTATTTAAATCTATTTTTGTAGACATCGTTTTTTAACACCTTTTCCTTTGACTTGCCCTTCACGTATGCAAGGAAATTACCCTGTATCAAATCTCCTTTGACTGAAATTAAATAAATGGCTTCTGCACAGTATTGTATTGCTCAGCTGCTCCACTACAATGGAGCAGTTGGGGTTCATCTCTTTCTCCACATAACCCCTCCCTCCCCCCTCCATTCTTTTTTCATGTTCCTCCTTGGTCAAGGGAGGGAGCATGGGAGAGCAAATGTAGCATACATTGGCAGCAACACCCCAGTGCTTAGCCGTGGGGGAGAAACATGACCTTTTGTGCCGAAAAGATTCCTCGTCCAAAAAGGCAATGGCTCACAATTTTGCCACCATTAACATTTTGGATTTCCATGCAATTACAGAATTTCTTGCCCACTAATGGTGCACTGAATCCACATGGACTCTAAGTTTTTAAAATTCAGTTCAGAGAGTATTCTTTCTAAACAACAGGGACCTTGGCCACATGAAGATGTGCATAGAAAGCAATAGCAGAGAGGACAAAAACCAAAACCAGATTTAACTTTATAATAACTCAACAGGCTCAAGTGTCCGATGGAAAAGCTAAAAATCTTTGTGCTTAGATATGGAATGATTCCCTTCCACTGCAGGGTGTGTTTTTAAGAATATATGCCAGGAAAAACATCACTAATACATGGTTATTCCTTAATATTCAATGCTTTGCTTTTGAGATTCAATGTTTAGTTATGACATGAAAATTACAATTCACAGCTAGACTGCACAGGAGGACCACAAAGGTAGCAGAGCAATAGCTGCTCTGGGGTTTCCTCCTCACCCCTCATGACAATGGTTGAATGGGGGCTAGGATTACGCTAGACTTGCTAACACTGCTAGCCAGGCGAGGGTTTTGATTTATTTCAGCTGGGCCTGTGCGGGAGCTCCCCAGGCACCCAGCAGCCTTCAGACTTGCTGTGAGGCACACTTCTCATTCTCTCTGAGCGCTCTCGGCCGAGGCACCGGCAAGCCTGGCCATGATTGGCATCGGGTTTGTTCCCCCTGCTCCCCTGCGTGGAGCTTCTGCAGTGCATTGTGAAGCACAGTCGTGGATTCAGGACCATTTCATGTGATTCTGGTATGGACTAGGCTTGTTAAGTTCTACAACTTTAGGCTTATTGGCCAGCTGTTAATCTTAAAACATGACTTGACCTCTCCAACAGAATGTTAACAAAAATTCTCTTCAGTTTCTTGAAAATTTGTAACTTCATTAACTTAACAGTGCTGTGAAAATGTAATTTCCTGGAAATGTATTTGTATTTCAGAAAATATTCAGATTAATTTTAGGATACAATACAAATCCCTGCATGTAATGACAGAAAGTCAAAGGAAAAAAAGTGAAACATGACTTCAGAACGTATTATTGTTATTATCATTATTAAAACAAATACAGAAAATGGAACTTCACAACAACAGTGCAAGAACTTGTAGAACGCTTCCATAGATAAACAATACTAAAAGCTCTCATCTTTGACCAACAGAAGAAAATCTGCCAACCTTACACTTTCAACTCTATGCTATGGGTCTATGGTATGTGTATGCTAAAGGATGTATAGCTGTAAAGAAGCATTTTGTGAGAAAAGCAAATAGACAAAAGAAAAAACTTTGCACATCAAACAAAGCCAACTTCTAAGACTGAACATTGGACGTGTGGAAAAACATCTCTGCAAATCTGAAAAGCAAGTATATAGATAGAAATGGAAGATGTTGTAACAAAGGCACTGAATACTGAAACACACACACACACACACATATATATGTGTGTATGTGTATGTCATAAAAAACTTGCAGAACACTGATGCACTGCATGTTTCATTATAAAAGACCAAATTAAACCTGTTAAACTGGATGTAGTGCATCACAATGTGTACAAATGTGAGTGTGGGTCAGTATGACTGTGGATTAGAAACAAGTAGGAGTGAGGGTTAGTACGGCTGTGGATTAGATGCATATAGGAGTGTAGGTCAGTATGGCTGTGGATTAGAAACAAGTACGAGTGAGGGTTAGTACGGCTGTGGATTAGAAACAAGTACGAGTGAGGGTTAGTACGGCTGTGGATTAGATGCATATAGGAGTGTAGGTCAGTATGGCTGTGGATTAGAAACAAGTAGGAGTGAGGGTTAGTACGGCTGTGGATTAGATGCATATAGGAGTGTGGGTCAGTATGGCTGTGGATTAGAAACAAGTAGGAGTGAGGGTTAGTACGGCTGTGGATTAGACATATATGAGTGTGGGTCAGTATGGCTGTGGATTAGACACAGAGGAGTCAGGATCAGTACGGCTGTGGATTAGATGCATGGAATGTGGGTCAGTATGGCTGTGGATTAGACACATAGATGAGTCTGGGTCAGTATGGCTGTTGAGCAGACACATAGAGAAGTGTGGGTCAGTATGGCTGTCGATTAGACACATAGAGGAGTGAGTATTAGTATGGCTGTGGAATAGACACATAGAGGAGTGAGGATTAGTATGGCTGTCGATTAGACACATAGAGAAGTGTGGGTCAGTATGGCTGTCATGCATGGTGGGGCTAAGAAACAACATGGCTTGTAATGAGGCAAAACAAAACAGGACTTTATGGGAGGATTGAGGAACAAAAAAAGACAAACAGACGAGTGCAGGTCAGACCAACATTGAATTTATGCTTGGGGTCTGCCCTAAAATAGTGTATGTGAAACAGTGTCTGTTGGTCAAGCAGAAGTACAGTAGATGAGAAGTTTTTATTAGGGCCAGTACACTGTCTGCCTTTCTGTACTTTACTTACTGCAGTCATCCTTTATGCATAATAAGGATGTGTTTTGTGCCTCTCTTTAATGATGTCTTAAAGAACACAGATGTAGAAGTCAGGGTCATTTTGACTCTGCAGTCTTTATAGCAGATTCTGTACAGCTGAATCATCTTCCTTTCAAACAGTTAAACAAGCATCAGATAATGTCTTTTAAAGAAGAAACAGTTCAATGCATAGCTGTTCCCAGAGCTACCAGTCATGCAGTCAAACTGACAGCAGTATTCTGTTAATATAATTTGTAAAATTTGTTGTTGCTGTTATTCATTTCAACATAGTGGAGCCCACAGGTTCCCATTCAATTCAAAGCAAATTTGTGAATTTGACCATGCTTATGCCATTAAGTCTTACACCAGCTTGAGCACATGCTGTCATAAAAGCAAAGGGGGGACTTATGAAATAGTAAGATATACTAAAAGTCGTAAAAGCATTCTACCTCTTGGTTCTACCTTTCACTGCTGTGCTGATAATATCAATTAAAAACTTACAGTGTATTAAATTACAAAGGAGCACAAACTAGAAGCTTGTTCCTAGACTTGGACCCCACTGTGTATGTTTTATACAGCAACCGACCACTTCATTAGGTCAACCTCCATGCATTACAGTCACTGTCCTTTTCATCAGCTCCACTTACCACATAGGTGCACTTTGTGTTGCAGACTGTAGTCCATCTGATTTGCTGCATACTTTGTTTGCCCCTCTTACTCAGTTCTTCAATGGTCAAGACCCCCACAGCACAACCACAGAGCAGGTATTATTTAGGTGGTGGGTCATTCTCAGCACTGCAGTAACACTGACGTGGTGGTGTGTTAGTGTGTGTTGTGCTGGTGTGAGCGGATCAGACACAGCAGTGCTTTTTTTTTTTTTGGTTAAACACCTCAGTGTCACTGCTGGACTGAGAATAGTCCACCAACCAAACCTATCCAGCCAACGGTGTCTTGTGGGCAGCGTTCTGTGACCGCTGATAAAGGATTAGAGAATGACAAAAACTGTGCAGCAGCAGATGTGCTATCATCTCTCATTTTAGGTAGGAGTGTCTAATACAGTGGACAGTGAGTGGACACAGTGTTCGAAAACTTCAGCAGCACTGCTGTGTCTGATTCACATGTACCACTGCAGCAGACACTAACACACCACCACCACATCAGTAACTGTAAAACTACAAATGCACCTACATGGTAAGTGGAGCTGATAAAATGGACAATGAGTGTAAATACAAGAAGATGCATCTAATGAAGAGGTAGTGTGTATGGTATAAAATGGCATAAATAAGTTTGTTCCCTTTACAGGATGTGTTAACTTACTAAGTAACAGGGACAAACTACCACTACCATTAATTTTGAACTATTTCTGTTGGTCTGTTCACTGTAAAGTTCAAAAATGGAGAGATGAGGTTTTGATCTGACCTGTGTGATGTCCATGCGGGCGTCACAGCTAAGCGGCTGAGTGGACATAAGACCATTGGAGCCGATGAACGTGGTGAGCACCCCTCTCTCGTTGATCTTCTGAATGGTGGTCCCATCCACAAAGTACACAAAGCCCCTCTTGTCCACTGCAATACCTGCACATGAAGACAGCAGCACTGAGATTAATGTGTGTGGGTGTGGGTGTGTGTGTGCCTGTGCGTGTGTGTGTGTCTGTTGGAGACAGAGGAGGGAGGCTTATCCTCATTCTGTTAGACATTCTGCTCAACAAATGTCACTTTCAACAAACTCATTGCACCATAGCAATGTAATTATATTTCCTTTCCATAGAACACTAAAAGGATTATAACAATGCAAAGGAAAGAAAATAAGTCATTTGTGAGATTAGATTCCAGGAGTAAGGCTTTGAAAACAAGAGTGCTTAGGACTGCATAAAAAGCTGAGGCTGGCGTTGGCGCATTGCGACAGGATGGGCCTTTTTCCTCCCGCTAACTGGAAGGTGCTGCACGACATGCGGGCGGCGCAGGGAAAGCCAGAGTACACGTGGTGTAAAGGTTAGGGCGCGCGATGAATCATCCTGGATGGGCGATAGGCAACCTTCAGCTCGCATTTCCATAGACCTAAATGGGCCCTTCACTCAGCCACGGTGACTCACTTTCATGATGAACCGGCCCCCTTCCCCACAATGCATGTCGTTCAGCCTTTTATGACAGGAGCGGAGCTCCCTGGCCCTCTGATCACTCAGGAGGAAAATGAATCAGTTGTGCATATGCGGGCGGATGGAAATCTCATGCAGGACTGCAGGATGAGGAATGGTTGAGCAACACATCCACTGATATACTCTGGAGTAATAGTTTGGCAAGAAAATGCAATGTTCTTCTTATTCCACATTCTTTTAGCTAACAAGCAGTGGAAGCTTATACCTCACTAATAATCAAAAGTAAGTTGCATAGCTAAAAACAGTTGGACCAGCCTTGTTAAAGACTTTTTGTTTGCCTGTGTTTTTTGGCGTTTTAACAGATGACACTATGTGAAAATTATTACACTATATAAAAGGCAGCAAGCATTTGTAAAACAGTGTAAATAAACAACAATAAAAAAGAAAGCTGGTAATTAGCCTTTTTATTTGCGATGACTACTAAACTGTCATGGTTTGAAGCAAGTGTCCAATGTACTAAATGCTTTTACCTGCTACAGTTGCATGCATATATAAAACTATATATATAAAACCATACATATATATATATATATATATGTATATTTGCTTTATATTACCTATTAAAAAAAAGGAATTGTGACATGTGCAGAACACACTGCTAAGTCACCCTACCAAATATCGGCAAATATCACAGCTTGAAAATGTTTATTAATTCATTTATTTTATCCAGCTTCAGTTTGCATTTTCATAGGTGGAAGTAATTCATGGTGAGGTATGTTTTAGAAGTCAGCCTCTTTTCAACTTCAGTTCCTTGAGGGACTGTGTCCCATTTGCTCCTAGATTCTACTGATATTCAGAGGAATCCATTATTTCACAAATCCATGCAATGTTACCTGTGTCACTGGCTGCTACATAACCCAAAAGAATAATAAAGCCACTCAGATGGCAAGGTGTTCTTTACATCAAATGCTGCTCGTATTTTATCCAATCATTTAGTGATAGGTGGTCTAAGAATGCCATTTTTGCTAATTTAGTCAATAGCTCTTATTACCAACAAGCATTTGGTAATGATGCAGATGATGTAGAATGGGACAACCCTACTGTGTCAACTAAACCTTACTGCAGGTGCTTTGTTGTGATATGGGGGTTTTGCTTTGCCTTCCTTGCCAGCATATGAGCAGTTCATACGATCACTTTTCTTGGTCTTTTAGATATTGCCATGATTTCAACATTTAATCAGAACTGACATTGTTAAGGACTAGGGCTGCCCTCTAGAAGTCGACGAGTCGAATCGTCAGGCGGAGACCCTTTAAGTCGACTGACAACAGTGACAGGTTTTTTTTTTTCTCGTAAAACAGAAAAAAGCTTACAAAATGCACAAGAACTTTAAGAATTTAAAAAGACATTTTAATAATTATTAAAAGGGGAATAGTAAATATATATTTAAGTTCTAAATGGGCTATGACGCATGCTTGCTAAAAAATTAAATCCACATGACAACGTGTGCTGGCGGTTCACCGTTGAAGGAAGCTAAAGCTGTGAAGCTGAGAAACACGGGTGGTCTGGAGGAGCTTTTGAAGAAGAGAATCCGAACAAATTAAAGCTAATTCTGCTCGTTATCTGCTCAGACATCGAACACTGCTTCAAACGAGTGAGCTGACTTTCGTTTTAGACATAATGGCTGTTTGCGGTGAAGGAAAAGCGGACCGAAGACGTTTGTTTTATTATAATTCCATTATTTTAGAACCTAAATTACAGATATTTTTATTCGTTTACAGCTAAGATTATTTTTATTTAAAGATAAGTACAGTCACTTAATATACCTGCCGATAAGAGAGAAATAATTATTTCAGCGCAGGTGACATAATAATTAAACGGTTTCAGGTCTACTGTTCTCCTTTTCATCTAAAAATAATTTAAATATTCACTAATTTGGTTTTATTTAAGAGTTCATTATTTATGAGAGATGAAAGACGAACGGTCATCCTACTGAAGAAGCTGTTAAAAGTGAAATTAAAAAGACAGGCTAGAAGCGCTAATTTTTAGCATAAATACGTTGCTTGCTGCCGGACTCTATATTCTGTAATTAAATCAGGCTCCAATTCAGATCGTTCATCATATGCCACGTCTCTTTTAGTTCAAAAGTATGTTCCTGTGACTCCGCTGACTTTCTAAATGAGGAGGACATCAGATCTGAAACACATGCAAATTGATTAACTGATTACTAGATAATGTATATGGAGAAAAAACATGACCGAATAGTCGAATCGTCGGCCGGGACGGGCAAATCCGATTCGACTGACAGTCGGGTACAGCCCTATTAAGGACATTTCAAACAGTGGAAATTGTGAGCTGAAAGTGTTTGGATTATGCTCTAGATTTGTCAACAGATATATCCTAATAACTATTTATGCCTAACCAGTCCTAACAAGCCAATTAAAGACCAATGAATTAGTTTGGTGCAGGGGATGTGTTTACTTTTTAAAATCTACAAAAAATGTAATTTAACCAAAACTTCAGCCCAAACTTCAAGCACAAATACAGCAAAGAATTCTGACACTAAACATGACCTGGCTGCTTGGCATAAGGGAACAAGTGTGTAAATTTGATTTCACTTGAGTATTACTTTCTTATGTGTTGATGAGCCAACACCTTACACAGGCCCAACATTTTTTTTTTTACATCACAGGTTCAGAAGGTTCAGAGAGAGAAAATAAAAAGCAACTGAGAACAAACAGGCAACAAAAACAGCCCACAGCTTGCACCTTCGCTTCAGATACTGTACTAGGTGATGCAATCTGCAGGCAGGCACCCCTGCTGGCTGCAGTGGCACCACATTTGTCATGCTGTTTTATGTGGGGGCATCTCGAGCCCCCCGCCCGGCCTCGGTCTGCAGCGCGGGCCTAGTCTGAGCCTTTTGACTTTCCCTGCAGTAAGATTGTCCTCTCTTCGCACGGCTAATGAATTCCGCTGACTGTCAGCGAGCGACACAACAGGGTCAGTGCATTGCTTCTGCGTGGCAAAGGTGAACCTGGCGCCGCTGCCTCCTGGCCCCTTCATCATTCGGCCGACACTGATAGATTATATGGTAGAGCGGGGCAAAGCCTGCTACTACTGCCCCCCTTCCTAACACCCCCCACCCCTGACTAACCTCACTGCTTTGCTGTCACCGCTTGGCCAAGACTTTTCGGCAGGTACCTGCGCCTTGTAAACAGCTTCGCTAAGCGTGAGTAGTTCCTCCACTGGTTCTTGCCTTGGGGGAGAAATCTGCAAGGGCACTACTTACATCCTTGCAAAACCTGGTAGGGCACCTAAACCATTAGATAAACAAACTCAAAGCTTTTATCTGGGAGAGAGAGAAGAAAATCATACTTCGCTCTTGCTTCAGGTCTAAAAAAAATCCACAGGTGTTTTTGTTCTTTCTTCCATGGTGTGAAGACAATTGGGTGTTAAGGGATGTGTAGCTGACTACTGAGAAAAGAAAGCAGACAAAATGGTAGACAGTTCTGGAAGCTAAGAAGCTGATGGGGTTTGGGATTATTTGGATTGTGAGAAGCAGAAAGTGGCAACACACTACTAAGACTGAACTCTGGAGGTCTGACAAAACATCCCTGTAAATGTGAAGTCTTCCAAAAATGATTAGTCATTGAGACGTCTATGTAGCTGGTGAAAATATGTTTTCTGTTTTTGTGGTACTGAAAAATCTAAAACTTTTTGATTAGATATTAAATAAATTAGGGGTAATCTATGATGTCAGTATGCAGAGAGTTGGCATAATATTTATGCTTTTAAGGTTTCAAGTTTAACCTTAAAGTTTAAGAAAACAGGTGTAAACATTTGTGACAATAAATGTGACAGTGTTGTCTCGGGAAAATCCCCTTGTTTTGACATCAGTGCTCATCAGCAGTCAAACCTTTTACATGTTCAAACACCATTAGAACAAAAAAGAGTTTTAATATGAGCTTTTAACATATATGACAAGTGTAATACAATTAATTCTTCAATTAAATCTACTTCTCATAACAAGGTAAACACTTTGATAATCTTAAGCGTGACAAAATATAATAATAATATACTTTATAGTATAATATATAGGCAAGCTGCCCCCATACATTTGGTAGGTCATTTCGATCTAGATTTAGAAAAAATGAGCCAAGCCCAAAGTACAGTGGTTTTCACAGACTGGTGTATGATCTGAGTCCAGATTAAACCCCATAGCGAATATGTTGTGTTACATTAAATCACAAACTAACTAACAAACTAACTGAAGCCATCAGTGCTGAATGAAACAACACCTACTCTTCTTTCTGTAAGTAACAGACTGCAAGTTTAACCCACACAATTACACTACTTAAAGAAATTAAAGGCAAAAGCTTTCCACACTCATTCACTTTTATCTGTTTGATTAATAATTTGTTGTTAAAACCATCAACATCTTAATGCTTTGCCCTTCCTGGCTGGGAATGTAGTGGCAGTAGTATTGGCATACCAATAATCCAATCATTTTGGAATCCATGAAGTGCAGGTGCTAGAGCACCCCTGTCCTGCCTGAGCTCTTGGGGGGAAAAATAAAACACATATGTGAACCCCACCACCTGTTTTCACATGCCTCTACACAGCACTCGTTCAACACAAAAACCCAGTCAAATCTGAACCTCCATTTGTGTTGCATGTTGTTTTGTTTTGCTGGTGATAACACTGACTGAAATCCATTCACAGATACTTACTAGAGTTAAACTAATGTTGCCGGCCTTCAAAAAAAAAAAAAAAAGAAAGAAAGAAATGGCATCATGTATCCTAGCAATTAATTTCCATGTAGAGAAGCACAGGGTATTAGTTGTATTTTTTTTCAGCCAATTTTTCAATAAAAACAGCACAAATATGCCTCGGGTAAGCGTTCCAGTCATCTGCCGTACCATTTGTTTTTTAAAAAGCCTTCATGATTTTTGAGTCTATTCCCGCTGGGAGCATTCACCAACGTTAATAACTGCAACAGATTTGAACAAGGAGGCTGAAAACTGCTATTGACGACTTCTCAACCAATTCTCAAGTTGGAATTGCTAAGAAAATGATGCCGGCCTATTTTGATGACTTTTTTCCCTGCAGTTTCAACACTAATTTCCAGCATTTTTCACACAGCACAACAAAGCTGATGTCACATCACCTAAAATAACTAGCCCTCAATGTGTAGCTAGCCAGTTCTGGCTTGGGGCTTTCAATCTGTTCCTACATGGCTAGCTATTTTAAGTATCTGCACAGAAAAGAAATAAACACATAAACAGATACATAAATAAATAAATATCAGCCGGCGTAATTTGTTTTCATGTTTCTGTTTAAAAACGGCCCTGCGATCTGCGTGGAGAACGGCTTGTGGCACAGATTTGGCCTTAATGTGACGGTCTCAAAGGGCCTGGGATAATCTAAATCCAATTAACAGAGGGAGAGGGGAGCTTTTTATGTCCCGAGCATCGCCTCTGACACAAAACGCAGCTACAAGCTCCCTCTTTCCTTTTCTAACCAGCACTGACAGTTATTGTTGTTTCCTCCTGCCATATGACAGTTTCACACCCCAGAAGCATGAGGAAAGAGGAGCTTTGTATGGTCTCAGTTCATTTTCTTGTTTAATGAATATCTGTTCATCTGATATTCACTGAGCTGATTATCAGACAAACAGTCATTCATACTGGCTGATTAAACACATATCTTGTATGGATTAGGGACGTGTAGCAACTGTCTTTGCATTTGTTATAGGCTGAATATCAATGAACTCTGTAATAACTGCTCAAGCAAAGTCACTTACATAGAGTGAACTATATGTGTATATGTACAGGTTAGTCAGTTTGTGTTTTGACGGTGACAGTAAAAGAGGTTCATGAGATCAGGATGTGGTTTTCCCTCTTCAGTGAACATGCACAGCTGCTGGTTCTTCATGACTTGAAGGAACATTTTTTTTTACATCTGTGTCACAGGAAACAACACCTTAATAATGAGTAAACACCGTCATCTGCAGCAATATTAGTGATAGAGAGAACGATAAAACGTTTCAACACCCACAGCAGTCTGGAAAGAAAAGCTTTTGTGATTTAAATAGATCTTCATCACTAAATAATGCCATTGATGTAAAAAAAGAGAGCGAACAGTGTAGTATGGCTTTTGGCTATTCTTAGCTGCACAGACACGCAAAGAAACACAAGAACATGGAGTCATACATACGGCCTATATGCATGAATATGTATTATATATACACACCACCTCCTAGCTATCTTTATTAATAAATGTCTAAAAGCCCAACTCTAAACATAACCAACACCTAACCTCAGAAGTAAAAAGAGAACCATTCAGTTTTAAGAACTTAAACATGCAGCTTTAGTTTAAAAAAAGAGCAATTTATACTGTTACAGAAAGAGGGACTTGAAGGCAAAGTTAGGCACCACTTGGATTTGAGACTTCAGACTCATTAAATTTGTGCCTGAGGGGAAAAAAAATAACACAAACAATGCTGATTAAATTAGGACCGCCAAACTTAATGTGATAAATGAGTAAGCCCTTTTGTTTGCAACCTTCAATACGCGTTGAACTAAAAGCCTTTCAGAAAAAAAAAATGATGTTCACTAATGTTTCTAAAATTGTAGTTACAGATAATAAACCATATCAAGCCATTTTGCCTCTGTCTTTTAAACATGGCAATGACCATATGCAGCACTTGTTATTTGAAGTCTTGCTAAACCTGACAGGTTTTTTAGTAGGGGTTCATTTTGTACAATATACAGCCTGCAGATAAAAATGAGGCCTATAGGCCCGAGACTTCACTCAGAAGCGGACGTTAACCGTCCATCTTGCTAGTTCTGTTGTTCTCTGGTTTCCCCACAAAGTCAGAGCAACATCTGAAATGTACAAAAACAAACACACATGTATACATCAAGCCAAGGTTTGTTAGATTATGCAAAATAGCTGCTAACAAAGAGCAACAAATAGTTGCACGCAGAAGGAATCAGCCGACAGGAATGAAACTTGGTGGGTAGGTTTAACATTGCGAGACATGTGAATGATTCAGGTTTCATGCTCAGCCGCGCATGTGATGGGCCTTATCACTGTACTTAACTGACCCGACAACCATGATTGTGGACATTTAGCGAGCAGTAATGAGTCATCCTCCATGAGTCATCCTGTTAGTACCAGCACCATTGACAGATGGCTGCACAAAGCAGGACTACATGCACGTAGACCGTTACGACGACTGTCCTTAATGTCACATCAACGTCGCCAAACTGCAATTTCATGCCAGACTGTCATTGAGTGACTCAGAATGGCAGCGGGCCATCTTTAGTGACGAGCAATGCTTTTATCTTGGTGGAGATGACTAACAGGTCCATGTGTGTAGGCACGTGGTCAGCGCCAAGATGAACATTTGTTGTCACACTTCACATGTACAGAAGGCCACTCCACCTCCACCCCTACTGCAAAATCTCCAGGACCTGCATAAGAATATTTAAGCTGCATGGGATGGATTATTATAGGACACAATATAAAGAACCTCTATAGCTCCACACCAAGATGTCTGGCATGTTGCATTAGCCATACTGAGAGAAATTACTTCTGTATGTGTAGCTCAATAAATATTGCCCGTATCAGTCTACATTTTTCATCATTTATTGTTCCTGGTAACCTCTATCTTCCTTCCCAATAGCATTGCAATTCAAGCAAGCCAAGTCAGTGCTGAGTGGAACAATACTGACTCTTTTTCTGTAAAAAAAAAAAAAAAAAAAAAAAGGAATTTAAAGTGAATTTTTTGTATTTAAGGAATTTAAAGCTTCCTATGTTATGTACAATCATCTGCTTATTTAATGATTAATTAAGCATTACAGGCTCAATGTTTTGACATTTTGGGCTTGGACTTTTTTTGCCCAAGAGTTTATCAAGGCATTGTTGTTTTTTAGTTTAGCGCTGGGGTATGAGGCTAATACTGCTAACAAACAGGTAACATCAATAGTTTCATCAAAACATCTCTTAGCCTGCACAGACTGCATCCAGGTGAGAGGCAGCATGACTTTCTGTGAACTATAAAAATAAACTAAACTTGCAGCTAAACACCATGCAGCTAAATGCAACAGGCAACCATTTTAGACAACAGGTGTTGTGCCAAATTCGGATTTGCTCACAGAATCTGACTCTCCTTCACATTTACACGATTCGTGTGATTCTAAATTATGCTCTCAATTTCTGCTGTTTCTTTTTATAAACATGTTTAACCTTCAGTTTGGAAAATTAAGATTAACAGTGAATCATGCAAAGGAATTCTGAAACAGATGGGAGTTTCTTAATATGACTGCCTGCTGGGCTTAGAAACACTGTGAATCTAAACAAATGTGTTTAATGAGTCCAGTTTTGTAGAGCTCACAGTCATATCGTGTCCTGAGCTACGCTGACATGTCTGCATGACCACAGGGCTCATGAGGACATGACTACAGAAAGACTTTGGTGACTACTGACTTCGAGAGTTTGTTAGCAACATTAGCTCCACAGATAAACTAAAGAGGCACCATTTGGTGGTGGGGATGGGTGGATCAACTACTGGGTAAGTATTTATCTGAGGTAAGTGGAAAATTGTGTAAAGTATAGATTTTGACCAACCATCATTCAAACCAAAAACAAACATGCTTGTATGTCCTGCAAAACTTGCAGGATAATTTGGTACTTGGCTTGGGTTTTTGTAGTTCTTGATTACACGTAATAAATAACTTAAACATAACAGACTTGCAATTACTGGACTAACAACATTTAAATCATCCAACTTGATGGCTATTGCTGACGGATTCCAAACATCACTGTTAGTTAGCTCAAGCCTCAGCTCAGCTAACACACTTTCTCACAAATACTGTACATACTATTCCAGTCCCTGTCAATCCACATTAACTTTTTGAGTCTAACTAAAAAAATAAATGAATATTAGCAGGAAACAGCATTTTGAAAAGGTGGAACAGCATGTTTCCAAGAACGTAATATGCCTCTGAATATCAGCACAGTCCAAATTAATTATATGGCATTATGCTATTACATAAGTACAGTCTTTCCTCTCAGCATGATGTGTTGCACATGGTGTAGAGCTGGAACACTGAAGGCCGACCGCCTCCACAGACCAGAGCAAACGTCTGTGTGGGATAACGGCACGCAAAAGGGTTTAGCCCTGTATTTAGTAGGTGCATGCTGCTGCTGTAATGAAAGGGGCTGGTGGACGTTAATGCTGGCTGAATCATAGATGCTGTGTGCCCGTTGCGAAAAAGGATTTTGTGCAAGTGAACTTTTGCCTTTCTTGCCTTTATACCTCAGGGGAAAAATTTAGCTCATTACAAGCCTGCGGCCTATTGTTTCCCCCAGATCATATTTCACCTATTACCTCCCACGGAGAAAAAAAAAAAGACAGAGGAAGAATTCTGAACGTCTAGCCCGAATTGGAAATGTGATAAGATAAGGCATAGCAATTACTCACACTGTGTGCTTTTGCAAATTCAAACCTTGTTAAAATAGAAAAAAAAAAAAAAAAAAAAAAAAGAACACTTCAACAGTTGACTTGAACCGGGCCCTATTATTCTGGAAATGGCACTGGGGTAGGCCATGTGTGACCACAAGACACAGCCTCAGAGCAATGCTGAGACACACACACTGCGGGGGAAAGTTCTGGTACAGAAGAACAAGTGAAATAAGCACAGTGAAATTACAGTGAAACAACTGCAACCACTATGGGCAATGTGTGCACAGACCTCATAATAGACAAGAACATTTTCACACCAACTGAGCCTTTGAATCCAACAATATATGGTACCTTGACCAAAACAGATAACAAGCCTTTACTAACCCTAGAACCTTCAGTTATCACTGACAGCATTGTAACCATGTTGTAGGTTTATGTGAGAACTTGTAGCACATAGCACATAGTACAGAAACAATCAGAGAAACTCTGATGAAAGTTCAAAGGCTAAAGTTTACTCCATACAGCTTGGATATATACATATTCTGTGAATACAATCATCATCAAAAATAAATAGTTGCACCCAGAAGGAAGTGTAGGATTGCAGTACTATTGGGATACTACACTATTGAGAAGGATGATAAAGGTTACCAGGAACAATAAATGATGATAAATTTAGACAGATATTTGTAATATTTACTGAACTACACATACAGAAGTAGTGTCTTTTAGTATGTCGTCAGGCCACCATTGCAGTATTTGGCAACATTGACATGATCTTAAAGGCGGTTATCGTAACAGTCTGCGTGCATGTAGTCCTGCTTTGTGCAGCTGTCTGCCAATGGTGCTGGCACTAACAGGGCGACTCATAGATGGCATCACTGCACGGGCAGTCAGGTACAGCAATAAGGCCTGTCCTTGTTTATGTCACATGTGCAGCCGAGTGTAAAACTTTTTGCATGTCTCACAATGTCAAACCTACCCACCAAGTTTCATTCCTGTCATTCATCTAATCATTCATTCATTCTATGCAGTCCGGTGTGCTCCTGACAGAATTTTACAAAACCATGCAATGGGTGGAGTGCAACAAGAAGTCAGAAACCAAACTGTGTTCTTTCAACTGGATACCAATAAAAAGAACAAAACAAAAAAAAAGCAATTAACAGAACACCCTAGGAAACACCCAGACTAGATTAATAACTAAAAACCTAAACCTGAAAAAGAGACATAAGTGGAGCTTTAGGGTACCCTGTATTAAATTCCAGCAGGCTGGTGCACCGTAGCTAAAAGCAGATTTTCCTAGCTCTGTTAAAGCTCCAGGCACCTTGAGGGTGATCCAGCCACTGGAATGAGATTAATTTCTACTATTTACAGTGAGCATAGGTGTGATATAAATTGCCATATTAATAACGTTACTGAAACCTTCAAATTCTTGTTACCCTAGACTGTATTCATTTTTAGATTTTAGTTTATTTTATCTAATGTTATAGACTGTTTTACACAGTAGCTGTGTGATGTTTGCACAGTACTGTATGTTTTTTAATGATTGTAGTAAACAAAACCAAACAATGTCTGAAAAATTCCAAACCTGAACAAAGTCAAAACTAAGCCCTGTGCGAGTTTATTAACTGCATCGTAAGACAACTGATGTCAAAAACAAAGTACATAAACAACCAAACACAGAGACACATCAAACATCTGTTAGAAGCCACTACAAGCTCCGTGACAGGCCTGCAGATTTAGCTTAATGTGTACATTTGCCTCATTTAAATCTTCAGGAAACATTTATTGAGAACTTAATAGCAGCTGCACTTCAAAAACAAGGCTCAAAGTGAACACCAAACGAGCTGGCCGACGCCGCTCAAACAGTCATTCACCATCTGACATAAAGGCACCCGTTATCAAGGTTACTATGGTTTACTTCTGTGCAGGCACTGAGGGGAAAAATCCAACACTGCTTTGACTGTTGATAACTTTAATGATTGAAATGATCATGACTTTCCTGAACAGACTGATGATCTGACTGAGATCTAACATTTTCTCTTTTGCATCTTGCTTCAAAGACAACAGCAGATCCCAAAAGTGCTCTGCCAATATTAATGGGATGTTAGAGCAGAGGTAGAGAAGTGGCTGTTTCTACTGTTCAGGGGTAATTTGGCACAAAACGATAGAACTAAAGTCAGTCTTGCTGATACTTCTCATATATTCTGTCTCTACTTTGTGTCTTGCAAATGAGAAATGTGGTTTGGAGATATTGGGTGGCAGCTATTTAATCAGTTACTGCACATATTTGTAAATATTGTGCTAATTATTTTTATTCAGCTATAAATCAAGGAATAACAGCTTACTGATAATAATCCTAATAAAATGGGGCAGTACGTTTTAACAAAAAAGAGAGATTTCAAGAAATTTGCTAATAAAATTTTCCCCATCACACATGCCATATAAAAAAGTACGACCACAATTTTGAAAAAGTTGGGACGCTGTGTAAAAAGTAAATAAATGTAGATAAAAACAGAATGCAATGATTTGGAAGTCTCACAGAGCCATATAGAACATAGAACACATATCACACGTTGAAAGTGAGACATTTAACCATTTCATGAAAATGATTAACTCAGAAATAACACAACTCAGTAGGGACAGGGCCATGTCACTGTATCTATATACAGGGTTGGTGTGGCTCAGCGGTTAACACCACTACCCACCAGAGACCTACCACCCCATGTGGGAGACGGGGGTTCAAATCCCAGTCTAGGTAGCAAATGCTGAGCTAAACCAATAAGAGTCCTTTGGCAAGACTCCTAACACTGCACTGGCGTACCTGTAAAAAAAAAAACGGATAACCTTGTAAGTCACTCTGGATAAGAGCATCAGCTAAATGCCTAAAATGTAATTGTGTAGCATCCCCTCTTCTTTTAACAACTGTGAATGTCTGGGAAGTGAGAAGACCAATTGCTTGTTCCATTCTTATCTGATGTAGGGTTCTAGCTGCTTAACAGTGAGTGTTTGCTGGATTTTTCGTTTCAAGGTGAGCTGATTGTTTTTTATTACTGAAAGGTCTGGACTGTAAGGCACTCAGACTTGTCTTCTGCGAAGCCATGCAGTTGTGATGGATGCAGTATGCGGTTCAGCATTGTCTTGCTGAAATATGCAAGACCTTCCCTGAAAGAGACGTTGTCTGGATGAGAGTATGTGTTGTTCCAAAACCTATATATTGTTCAGCATTGATGGTGCCATTCCAGAAGTGAAAGCTGCCCACGCCATAGGCACTTATGCAGCCCCATACAATCAGAGATGCAGGCTTTTGAACTGTGTGCCGATAACAAGCTGGATGGTCCCTCTCCTCTTGAGTCCTCAGGACACAGCGTTCATGGTGACCAAAAAGAATTTTAAATTTTGATTTATCTGACCACAGAACCATTCCAGTTTTCCATTTTGCCTCAGTCGATTTTAAATGAACTTTGGCCCAGAGAAGACAGTGGCGTTTCTGGATTGTGATGACATATGGGTTCTTTGCATGATACAGGTTGCACTTGTGGATTGCACAGTGAACTGTGTTCACAGACAGTGATTTCTGGAAGTGTTCCTGAGACCATGAGGTGATTTCCAGTACAGAATCATACTTGTTTTTAAACCAGTGCCGCCTCAGGGCCCCAAAATCACAAGCATCCTATATACGGCCTTATTCCTTGCTCACAGGGATTTCTCCAGATTCTCCGAATATTTTGATGATTTTATGTTCTGTAGATGGTGTGATATCCAAAGTCTTTGCAATTTTACATTTTACAGGAACATTTTTCTGGAATTGTTCTTTTTTCGCAGATTGGCGAACCTCTGCCCATCTTTGCCTCTGAGAGACTCAGTCTCTCTATAATGCTCATTTTTATAACCAGCCATGTGACTTAATTGCAAATTGTGAATTTCTGAGATGCATTGCTGCCATCAAGTTGTAAATGAGTTAATCATTTTCATGAAATGGTAAAATGTCTCACTTTCAACACCTGATATGTGTTCTATGTTCTATTGTGAATAAAATAAGGGTCCATGAGATTTGCAAATCATTGAATTCTGTTTTTATTGACATTTATTAACATTTCACACTACGTCCCAACTTTTTCGGAATTGGGTCTGTAATAAACTAGGGGACCTTACAGCATTCTGCTGGATCAATAAACACAGGCTACTCAGTGATAGTGAAGGAGGGAAACAAAAAGAGGCAGTAATCTTCAGATCCCCCAGAAAGAGATAAGCCACACAAAATCTCTTTAAAGTTACAGGATGATTCAGTCATAGATGCTTGCTGTCAGGGTGAGAAAGAAAGCTTATCCACTAAAAGAAGCTACACCGTATCTTCCTCAACATTAGGCCTGTTTGTGACAATACCTTACAAAGTGGAAAAAGGTAGCACACACTGTGATAGCGTGTGATTTCAAGCTTAATTTATGTCAAATAAAAGAACACCATAAAGAGCAGTTCAATAATAGATGTGTTTATACTTATTATTATACTTACAATAAAATCTGCCACCACCAGGGGCTGTAAGCATAACAGTAGGAGTTCAATTTTCCCAACTTTTGCCATTGACTGCAGCAGTGAAATATAGTTTTGTTTGGTTTTTGGGAACCATGGATATTGTTTCTTTGTGAGCCACATATGCTTTTTCCCCCTTAACAAATTACGCTGCTAAAGGTCTCCTCTGATAATCAACCATTTTCACCAGCAATCCTCTCACCATGCTAACATTTGTGTGACTGAGGTGTGGAATGACTTTTTTTCCCACATAAAAACTTCTTCCCTGAAGCCATTTTATCTTAGGATGGGGTTGAGATGGCCTGTTTCACCTGAGAGCTCAGACATAATATTTCATAATTTTATCACATTTTCCTGAAACACAAAGTCATATGTTCTCATACGTAAAACCTGAAGCTGTAACTGCATATCTTAGAACATAGAACAATCCTATCTACGCTAGGAACAATATTCCATCACCCTGCATGTTTAATGTAAATATTACTGTCCTGCTGGGGTTTCCATACAGTAAATCAATAAATTAACAATTTTTACAATCACAGCGTACCGGCTTCCTTTACAGTGTGCCTATTCGTATAAAATTAATAACACACTCCAAATTGCACCTATTATGTTTAATTTCTGCATGGCTGTCCAACAACTGCTATAAATAAATGCATTTGTGGGTGGAGTATGGACTTGTGACACTTGGTTCTAGACATTCAATAAGGCTAATAGGACAGCATCTTTCACTATCAATCCCACAACACGTGGAAGACAGTGTGCATGTGCATGTCTTCCCCATGCACATCAGTCCCTTTCCACTCTGTAATGTGGCACAAATAAAAAGAGATTCTGCTCTAACACTCTCCTGATGTTCAGAGACACTGTGACTTCAGTCCATGAATGAGAGGAGTCCTCATCCAACATGACACAGGAACAGTCTCCATGGCCGCATTAGTTGAAGAAGGTTAACAATCAGCCTGTGTGTGGTACAGCTTAATCTGATAGAGTGTGATGGAGAAACTGAATCTTCTCCAGGAGAGACAGACATGGTTAAAAGTAAAGAAGGAAAAGAACAAAAGAAAAAGGTCTAATAGGTGTCATTTTTTCTCACTTTTCTCACTCACTGATAAAACCAGAGGAATTATCTTGTTTAGTAAATTACATTTATGGGGGACATACCTGACATTTTTATTGAGCTTCATACTTTCCCTGAGGGCCACTTAACCTTATAACAACGTCATAACCTCATATCAGTTTTCCAACCTCTCTTTGTACCTTAGAATTAGGTAGGCTGTTTTTGTTGTTGTGTTTTTAAGACTAATATAAGGTGAATCAGTTCTATTCTGATTGGAGGTCTCTGTTTGAAACTTTGCACTAAAATTTGGTTTTCCATCAAACTAAATTATATAATTGTTTTATTAATCATGTAATTACAGTTTAAAAGCATGTTTTGTGAAACAGGCTGATGGGAACTGTTTTTGGCTTCAAATTAATTGGCCTAATTATTCCATTCAACGTATTTATCTGAGTTCAATAAAATCAGTTAAACTACTCATTACTGCATGAAATTTAACTGTCAAACCATTTTATCCAGTGTAAGTAAAAGACAGTAATACAAGCTTTAATGGTTACATCTTGCAGACATAAGATATATAGATTATATCTTGCAGAAATAATGTATTTTCTAGCTTGTCTCTGTGAAAAGCAAGGGTGAAAATTCACATAAAACAACCAACTTATTAGGTTTAATATGTACAGAACCGAACTAGAATTCAACGAGTAGGATTCTATTAACTTTTGAATTTTAAACTGTGTTAAAATGTTAAACCAGTAAATCAGAATTCTGATAAAACACATGACAAGTGCAGAAGTTTTAAAGCAGCGATCTTTCACTTCTCTTGGGTTTGAGCGGCAAGTGTTCTAGTTTCATGTTAATAAATTATTTTTTGAACTTAGTTTATATATATATATATATATATATATATATATATATATATATATACATATATATAATAANATAGTGTCTCTTGAAAAGGTTTTATAGCAATATATTTTATTTTAACAGTGGGAACTGCATTTTAAACTTAAAAAAAGGTTAAGTATCATGATCATTCTGAAACAACACAGAATCCACTTAATGTAAAAAAACTTGTAAACCAAATCAGTGATAAGCACAACAGTGTTTAATTAAAACTCGGTAAAACGGTAATGAAGATGCAGCATGTTTGTGCTAACCATCCTAAAAAATGTAAATTCATCGACTTTGCTTAATTCAAATGTATGCATTGTTTAATCATGTGACATCTAAACACATTTGTCATTCAGTGTATTTACTTATGAGAATAACTGTGTTGATGGAATATATGAAATTAAAAGAATTACTGTTTTCAGTATAAGCGCCAGTGTTTTTGATCTTAGTAAGGTTTGACAGTAACGGAACGCATGTAACAGCATTATTTAATCAGGACAACAAAAACGGCACTTTTAATCCATTACAGTTACAGAAAAAGTCATATTATAGGTACATTATAAAAACAAGGTCATTTCTAGCAGGGTTACAATACCACTCACGCACTAAACACAGGTTTTCAGAGGGTAAAAGTGATTTTCTGTGTTTTTGTGTGTGGTTTTGTGATCCCAGCTGACCAGACAGAAGGTTAGGTGTCAGCAAATACAACAAACATCTAAAAGATCGGTATGCCCTCTACTTAGTGAAGTATGGTTCTGCATCTTCAAAACTGGGGCAGACACCTGTGTGAAATCACAATGCTGCCACTTTTCCATAATGTAAAGTAGTCGACCCAATTACACCCCTTACCTTTTTTGTGAGGAGCACAGGGTGTCTCTGCTCCTCACATTCTGCAGTACAAACCTTCCAAAATCAGAAGTTCTGCATCCCCATGCCTTCTGTACCTTCCTTATTGGTAAGGTAGTCAGTAAGGAACTACTGGAGGAACTACTGAGGTAAGGAATGGCCTTTAGCTGTTCTTCAGTAAGATCTTAGCTAGTTACTAGTGTACGCTTCTACTTATATGCCTATAGTGAGCTAGAAAAGCACCGAAAAAATTCACAATTCAAAAAAGAAATAACAAGAATGTTGTTGTCTTTTGCAGTAGATATCTACAACTAGTGCTGTAAAAAGCAGAACTCTGGTAAATTCACAAATTAACTTAAAAGCTAAATGCCAGGTCATCAACTGTGCGCTGTGTTTAGGTTTCTTTTCTATGATTATGTAATCCACAATGAATTAAGCTAGCTAATGCTCGTTAACCTCACTATAACAATGCTTCTGAGGTCTTACTCTTCCTAGAGCAGTCCCTAGCTGGTAATTCTGTCTATGCCACTCCTGGCTATGACATTTTTGAGACGTAAGCATTAATCTGTAGCAGAATACTATTTAAAAGTATTTGCCAGTAACTGGTCCCTAGACATCAAGCATTTTCCCATAACGTCCTACCATCCATTATACTACAAACTAAGCAGCCATTGTCTGTGGTTATCTTGGTGGTTTGTGGTGGCCGGGGTAGGCGTCTGACAGCATCAGGTTGTAGTGAACTAACCGTGTGTAACTGCACTGCCATGCCCCATCTTCTTGTCTTATTCAAGCCATGGTTCTGTCAATCAAGTTGGCGGCCACACTTGCACAGGACGAGTGGCAGCCAGTACGTGACAGTGACAGAACACTGTCTTAGAGCCTCCTGACACCCTTTATTGATTCACTGCTTGATTTAGCAAACAGTGAGCTTAAGTAATCCCTCATAAGATGGTCCATGCATTCAAATACAAACATCTTCAATGCACCCCCCTGGGCAAGCTTCTCGCCTGTGTATGTGTGTTTTTTTTTTTTTTTCATGCAGCAAGTGGAAAATCATAGATAACATGACAGACGCTATACATCACTGGCCTGCAGTGTGTTAAACGAGCTAAAAATGTCCACTCAACTTGTAATTCATTATTTATGTGTAAAGTGTTGCCTGGCAATGTCAGATCTGCCACTGCTGATAGAACAAACTGATTTCTCTAGCACAAAGCAGTCAGACACCAAATAATAACCTTTAACAATCTGCTACCCTCTGTACACTATGTAGGCACATAACATCCATAAGAACAGTCCTAGTGTGGTCATTTAAAAAAGTAATCCATTACAAATGCCAATTACTAATTACTTCTCTCACTACTTTACGTCTATGTTTCTCTGTAAAAAGAAAGAAACAGTCAATTGCAGTAAACATGATTTAAAAGACCTGTCAGTATAAGTTTTAACAAGACTCTTTAACAAGAGTCAGTTATGCCTAAATCATGTATATCTGATGCTGTTTTAAAGATACTAGCCAGTAACCTTCAAAAACAACTGCCTCTACATCTAAAATCTGCCTGCGGGACCTAACATGATATCTAACAGTACAGAGGTAATTTTCAGTGTCATGTGTGGGAGGTTAACTAGCCCACAAATGTCAAGAAATCCTGCAAATTAGTGAATAGCCTTAATAAAATGATATTATTTAATACTTAGCATATAATGTCTAACAGCAAAACAACACAATTTAATGAACTCATTCTAAATAGCACTCTTGTGTTGCCTACTTGTAGGCTACAGAGATGTGCTCTGTTGTACGGAATCACATTGAACAGAATTGTTCACAGTGATGGTGATAGGATTCAGACGTGCATAGACATTAATGCCTTCAAAAAGTACAGATCGCTATTACAATAAATACACTCATCATGAAACAACTAGTTGCACAAATAGTCGCACCCAGAAGGAATCAACTGACAGGAAAGCTACTTGATGGGTAGGTTTGATATCGTGAGACATGCAAATGATTTATGCTCACCCACACATGTGATGTGAGGAAGGAGGGTGTTGTACCTGACTGACCTACCTGACTATAAACAGCCATGTTTATATAAAATGGCTATATTTGTGTTGTAGACATTGTGACCCCTAGTAATTATCTCCACCACTGTAAAATAATCAGGAGTCAACAGGTTTGTCTACAATTAACTACTTCACATCAAAACACTTTGTATGACTTGTGTACATATGAACAATTGAATTATGCAGAATATGTGACAATAAAGAAGACTAAAGGCAAGCCTCACATATGACAGTCATTTTCAATCAGAGATGGAAACCAGCTACACAGGACTGTGGAAAGAAAAGAGACAAAGCTTTTAGGTTGTAGCGAGCAGCTGGTCAAATGATGCCAATTTCCCGCAGAAGTGGGACTAAAAAATTGGTCCCAAACAAACCTTTAATGTGAAGTATACAGATGTATAGATATCTAAATAAAATTCATTGTGTTCACTTCATCTGCAAAAATGCTGAATTAAATGCGTTGACCAAGACCAAGATCACTACTGTTGATTAATGTAGACCAAATCATTTGAAGGCCTGTATATTATTTCAACTGCAGTGTGTTACGCTACTTTGTTAGAAGAATATGTAATCATGTTATTATGTAACACATAAGACACTGTTTTACCCCCAACACTCCAAATAAACATGCATGGCTTTTGACGTTTTGATGTCCTGTTACAGAACTGCATAAATAATGTCACAATATACTTATGTTCTGGTTGATAAAGATAAGAATAAACCCACATAAAACCAAACATGATAAAACAACAACAGCTCATCCCCTAGAGAAGGTGCCCGACTGCTGTACTGTGGTCATGCTTCACTAAGCCTTTTTACAGCAGTGTGGTGAGGAAACCACATCACCATGGGACAGGGTAGGGAAGTCAAACCAGCATCTAGGTTAATGTGGTCCAGTGTGACAAAAATAGCCCAGGGAGCGCTGACTGTAGGAGGTTCTTCCGTGTACATATAAGCTCTACTTTTCTTGATATGGGTGAAAATAAACAAAGAAAAAATGTAAAAAAAAAAAAAAAGGTCTTGTGATTCATCTCTTGCATACTTCAGGAGCTAATCCGCTATCTCTCTCGGCTTCCATTCACCTGCCTGTCGTTGGTGTTGCTATAAATGACTTTAGTTTCGCTCCTTCCTCCTGCCGTATCATCCTGATGCGACCTGTCATATTCATTCAGAACTTGGCGGCCATGACACTGACAGTGCTTCTGCCTAGTGTATTTTTGGAGCGCGCTTTGGCCCGTGTTTCTGCCTCAGAAGTGCTTTTCCTGCTATCCGCCATGACCTGCGCTACCTCTTGCATCAAAAATGTGGCTTTAAAAACTCACCTCTCATCTGCCAGAGTGCTGTAATGGCGTTGACTCAGAGATAGGAACAGCGAAGAGGGGGAAGGGGCCCTGGTGAAAGGAGAGACGTGACGAGTGTGTGTTAGCAATAGATAAAGGCATTAGTCTGCCACCTCTGGGGCTGAGGGAGGCTGGCAGAATGGGCAAAGGCAGATCTGCGGGACCTTTTGCCTGGTGCCACTGTCCACAGCGGTATAGCTAAGCCGATCCCGTACCACACCAGCGCCGATAAGAGGGGCCACGTCCTGACCAAAATACTGTGGGCCAGGCGTGAAAAGAGGACGTAGCCTGGCTGTGGTCATTGTTCTCAGGCTCAGCTCAAACTAAACTCGTGCACTGCAGGCAAATAATGACTGTGTTTGATATAGAACAAGCTATTCCTCTGATACTCAAAATGGTCCTTTTGAGACAAAACATGAGAATCTTCAACACAACCCCCCCTCCAAAAAAGGAAAAAACAAAGAGAGTCTCATTCTCTCTCTCTTTAGTTCTTCTGGAGTTGTTTGTACAGTGTTAATTAGCTCTGGGGAAAGCACAGCTTTACGTTCACTCCAGCTGAGGAAAAAAAAAAACAACACACACAAAAAAAAATAAACCAAATCCGTGCATTTCATTAAGAAGTGAAGGCTTTCAAGGGCAAATTTTAACCCCAAAACGAATGCAATACGAGCTTGGTGAGAATGAAACGGAGCCCTCTGAGGCTTCCTTGAGCAGGAATGTGATGAGAAATTGCAGCACAGCTCAGTGAACACGGTAGCAAAACATTGAGATGCAGAGAGGAGACACATACAGCGCTGGCTTCATTTGTAGCAGATAAACGCAATGTTCCAAACTATCTGAGTTGCACATCAGCTGACGATACGGGAGGCGGGGGAGGTCGAAGGGCTGATTCAGCAAGAGGATGAATGCCTGTGACTTGAACGAATCTTCAAAAAATTAAAAAATTATAAAGAAAAATAACAAAACAAAAAAAAAACCCTGCTGATTGACTAAAAGATAGGCAATTCAGTTTTTCTCCCAAATCTCTGCCTCGTTACAAATGCTACTAAGGTAGATATAAAAAATCAAACTGTACAAGGACAATAAGGTCTTTTCACTTGCTCCTCAAGATTGATTACTTTCGTCTGGCTTGCTGGATGGATGTAATGAATTTTTTAAGGTCTCTAACGGAACGCAAAAAGGGATGTGCTAAAAGTTCTACCTTGGGCCACTAATCTAGGTCTACAACCAAGGGACCTGTGCCTACGGAGCATCATCCATCAGCTAACCTTGAGCTTAGAGAGTTCAAGTATAGTGGAGGCATCTTCAAATGTACACAGGTCAGGGTTGTTGGGGGAGGAGACCGTTTCCACAGCCAGCAAACCACACAGGGAGTGTCCATGAGCCCATCAAATTAACTTTAACATGATAAGAGCTGGCCCTCTGAAATGAAAATGACTTGATGTGGAGCCACACGGGATCTGCCGCTGGTTAAAAGAGATTGGGCTGATTTGCTCGGGTGCGTGATGATATCTCCTTTCATTAAAGTTAAGACTCCACTCAATGTCTTTCAACACTTTAAACAAGAATTGAAAGTTTTTGATTCTCAACATTGGTAAACATTATTTATGAATTTTTGGATGCTTTAGAAGCCCTGCAGGGTACACAAATCACTATTCCATCAAATAGTCAGCTTTTAGTTGTCTTACAAACAAAGTAACTTCAATTTTTTCTTTATGTTCTTCAACATATGGAACCAGGGAGAAATCTAAATGTCCTAAAATCAGAGTTTGACATGGAGTTTTGTATTCTGTTGGGCATCATATCCCACAGACTTATTGGTTGGACAGAAGTTTTTATTTTATATCATTTTTATGTTTTTGTTTGTCAGTGTACTCTCACTGCAATACCCAGCCATACAAACACTGAATTCATGTGGTGTCAACCAGTCATGAGTGTACCCCTAGCTATAGATCTCTAGACTAAGCTAGCACTGGTCGTACCTCTACCTCTACCTTTTAGGCCAGACAAAAAAAGTCAAACTGGGGTAAAGTTCTGAAACCAGGTAGCTACCTTGGTACCTTCAGGTTTTAGCTTGTATCCTCATCTACTGATTCATTTTCTGTCATTTGAGTAATCAGTTTTCTCCATTTTAATAATTTGAAGACCTCAATTACATGACTGCAAAGCATGACAGCAATGTTAGCTCTCTGGCCTTCAACAGCTACGACACGCTCAACTGCGCAAGTGCAAGTACTGGCCTTATGACTGTACCTGACTGACTACTACTTGTCCCGTTGCACGTGCTTTTCATTCTGACTCGTGATATTGTGTTGGTAGCATCCTTTGCAAAGTATGCCTCAGAGTTTGAAAGCAATGCCTGCAGTTGGAAGAGTTGGAGAGGGGTTGCATTGTAGGGCACCAGAAAGCGGGATGGTCTTATCAATGTGTTGAGGGCCATACCGGTCATGCAGATACTAGAATATAATTTTTTTATTGCAGGACACCATCAAGAACCTCTACTACTCCATATCGAGACATACGCATGTTGTGTAATAGCAGCCTGATGTCATACCGAGAGACACTACTCCTGTTTGTGCAGCACAATAATATTGCCCGTATCAGTCTAAATTTATCATCATTTATTGTTCCTTCCAACACTTTCTTCTGGGTGCAACTGTTTTTTGATATTATA
This sequence comes from Semaprochilodus insignis, assembly GCA_034552555.1. Taxonomy (NCBI): domain Eukaryota; kingdom Metazoa; phylum Chordata; class Actinopteri; order Characiformes; family Prochilodontidae; genus Semaprochilodus; species Semaprochilodus insignis. The sequence goes on from CM067485.1 coordinate 27,232,183, forward strand.
CATATATATATATATATATATATATATATATATATATATATATACAGTCCACCCCAAACACAAAGCAGCCGTAGTATTTTAAAAGTTCCTCTCACCTTTGAGATGTGTCATCACAACTCTTACACTGGAAAATCCCACTCTAGGAACTACTGTGTAACCACGTTAAGTGGCGATTAGACATGTTTACAAAAGATGTGGCAAGGTTAAACCTTTCATGTTGGACAAAGTGACAAATTAATCTATATTCTATTTTAAATGATTTTGTCTAATATGGTAAAAGCCCCCCAACCCTTCGTCCTATAAAGCATTTTGGAAAAACAAGGTTTTATTATGACTAGAATGTATTGAAGCAATTGGCATATTCTCAGTATAATAATCCCTTTCATAGATTTTTTGAGTGCACAATCTTTCACTTGCTTCAAGAACTGAAGTATGTACGAGTGTTTTTGCTGTTGTACAACATGAAAAACTATCCTGTGAAGCATCTGGGCTGAATTCAAAAGAAAGAGATTGTGGGAAGCTGTGAGGCCAAAGTCCCACTGCATCAGTGAACACAATACTTCTACAAATAAAACTAATAAATAAATGAAAATATCTATATATAAAAACTAGTTAGGCAATCTCTAGACACACGTAGAGATGTGCTTACTGACCATTACAGCATTACAGATATGGCACTATGGGACTAAATATTACTGCCAATGAGAACTCTCAGCGGGAACTGATTTTTAGCCTAGGACTAGGCTTATTCAGTGTCCACAAAACCATGCCTAAGGGTTTTTAAATTGGTCCTATCTGGACCTCTTCCAAAGCATTAATGGCCCTGTGCATAAGAATTAAACAAATAAGCTGTTGCTGAAATGTTTTTCTCCCTCCAGCTACCAAACTAGAGAATTCTCAAAGAAACAGGCGGCTGCTGGTACTTCAGTGGGATAAATCCATTATAACGATCAGGCCATAAGCCTTTGTATTCTGACAACCAATGTTTCAGATAGTGCCTAGAGAAAGAATGGTGTTGCAAATAAAAAATAATCTTGAGCAAGCAGTGAGAGAGAGGGCTGTTATAGGACTAGAGAAGAGCACAGACTATAAGCATTATAGAGGTCACACACACCATATGTGTGCATCCCTCTAGAGTACCACTCTGAATCCCGTAAAGGCCGACCTCCTAACACCAGCATGTCTCAAGCTCTCTTAATTAGCTCTTTGTAAGTGCCACAGCAGCAGATAAGAGTCTACAGTAGTTGGTGATCAATGGCAATTCACACTTATCAATTGTAACATTTAATTAAGCTCAATTAAGCTTTGGGTTCCTATTTCAATGAAGAAGTAGTCTGGAGTTCCAGCACAGGTTCTTACCATAATTACCACTCATGTACAATTATATGCAAAAGCAATAGTTGTAACAATCCGACTGCTGTCAGATGTGATCTATTGGTATTTGTGTCACACAGCAATATTGATTTCAGCTTTTACTGTACTGGTGTATAACAAAACTGTAGTTTAATGCATGTATGTAAGTTCCTAAATGTTTCACTTGCCTACAAAACCAAATAAACAGGAAATGTGCTTTCTGTCGGGTTAGTGTTGACAATACTGGAAATTGGAAAGGGCAGATTTTCAACAGAATTTTGCTCAATTTATTTTTATTTATTTTATTTTTATTGTAGCCAAGCTGCATTGCAACTTGCAGATGCAAATAATGTTAAGCAGGTATGTGCACTTGTGCTGTATTTGAATGCTACTGTTAACCTGCACATTTCTTCAGAAAAAAACAAACAAACTATTCACTAATTTTTGTATACATTTATATATGTCTTTGTGAAGGAATCTCTCAGGAACTGGCACACATTGAATGAAACCACATTTTTAAAACTAAAAATAGTATGTTGTTATATGGTGACACCAATACCGGCAGATGATCTCCCAGCAGAATGCAACTGCTGCTTTAGCTGAACACTGAATATATTTGATTTATACGTGTATGTCATTTCCACATGAATAAAATATATTAGATCAACACAATATTGATGTTGCATTCCTTTTTCAGTGCCCCCTTGTGTTTTGCATGATCATGCTGTCATTTTCTATGAATATATAAAATGATATATGAAATAATAGATGTGTATATACATAAGCAATGCACCACATAACGGGACCCCTAGCCACTGTTACAAATAAACAAATCTGACATGCTAGTTAGCAGAATATTTGTCCAAACACTCAGGATACTAGCATGGAATTTCATTCTGACATTATCAGAATCATTTGAAGCAGCAAAGCAGACAAAGATTTGTATGTTAACACACTTCAGCACATTTTCAACTGAAAAAAGCAATGAAGTGAATAAACATGATTCATGTGTGTACAACTTCACATGACTAAAATAAATAACAAACACAATTACTGCCAAAAGAAAGTAAACTGACAACAACAAACTACATTGCAATGATGTAACACACTTTATTCATGTGGAAAGCTTGTGCACAAATGAATCAAATGTTTAATGTGTACTTAAAGTGTTTTGAGGTAAATAAAGTAATCTAGGTAAGTGTACTTGCTCTGTTTGAATGCTTCTGCAAAACCAAATACCAAAAATACTGCCAGTGTAGTACATTATTTAATTCATCTTAAAAAAAAAAAAAAATTAAGGATTAAATTGCACTGTGTGCTCTGATTGGGAAATATATGCCTGTTTATCCAGCTGTATTACTGCTTAATGATGACTCCAGTTCAAACCTAACTGGACAACAAAGGAAAACATGGCTTGTTGGTTTAACACCAGCTACAAACATCATTGCACAGAGATGGCTTCACCAACATAATCTTAGTATATGACATTGGCTATTTCAGTTATATGATACAGTTACATCAGAACTGGCAACAGCTAGAATGAATAATGAATTAAGTGTCTACTCTTTAGACATGGAGACAGATTTGTTTCGATGTGATGGAAAACACCCTGTACAGGCTAGCATCTCTCTTTGATTATTTATTTATTTTACCTTTTGTTTATTCGTTTTTCTTTTTAAATGCATTGTCAACAACATAATGTACAGATGGGAGGATGGATGAACCAGGAAAATGGGCTTGTTTTTGTTTCAGTTCTGAAATTTTGTGATTTTACTGTTTGAGTTCTGGCTCAAGTTTAGATACACACTCTCTATGTTTAATCCCCATGTGACGATTTATACTGTTTGGAAGTTGTACTTGACAGGACCTCTGAGCATATAGCACAGATCGATAAATGCTTGTTCCACAAGTGAAGCCTATTTTAGATATTCACTGCTGTATTTTCTTTGTTTCGGTTTATGCACATACAGCGGCTACTTCACTTGTAGCTGGTCTAGCCTCAGGATCCTTTCCTTTGAAAAGACCCTGATTTTAACCATTTATGCATGATGTATGGATTTCATAGCATTGAAAAGTGAAATGCTTTTGCATCAACCTGCACTGAAATAATGTAGCATATAATATAAAATTCAAAATAATTAATTATATATGTGTACTCTGACTAGTATTTGTAGGGAATATCCATATACACATAAATAAAGATTTTTCATATCTCTTTTGCTCCTTTCCTGATTTTACTAAGACTAATTCCTTGGTGTCACCAAGACTAATGTGAAACATACTTGGCAAAATGAAGAGATTCTGATTCTGATTCAGATTCAGAAAATGTACATAATATGGCATTTTGCCAGATAAATCAATAAGCTCAGTATAAATATGATGTTTTTATTTTACAAATAATTACCAGAACAATATTTGTTGTATTCACAGTGATTGTTGGTTAAATGTTTGTATTCTGACAAATATTCATCCATAACAAATGAAAGAAAACAGCCCTAATAACTCACGGCCACCGCAACCCTGTTCTGTCAAGTTCCCTTCGGCATTATTTTAAGAGTAGAAACAGATGTCTAAGCAAAGTAGCCACACTCAGGTGGTAGTGACACACAGCGCAGCTAATGCTAAAATAAATATGATGTAGTACCATGACACTATGACATATTTGGAAAGTATTGTGAACCTGAATTTCATCAATACCAGCCTGCACTAGTGTGCCTGCACGAGAAAGATGGTGATTTGGTGATGCTGATCTGTCTTGAAGCAAACAGCCTACCTCTGGGGTTGTTGAGAGAAGCTGCTGTGGCTTTTCCGCCCTCTCCGCAATGACTCTGGTCAAACGGCAGGCACTGCTCCCCTGTGCCCGCAACCACCTCCATGTTCTTGGCTGGATCTTTGGGCTCGCTCAAAGTCTTTAGTCTGTACACCCTCCGGCTGCTTGTGTCTGACAGGTACAGAGCCTCGTTCACTGGGTCCATGGCCAGGTAGTATTTATGGGCTGGGCTGGTGCTGTAGAAGCCGGTTAACAATTAGAGGTTAGTTAGTTGCATCAAAAACTCATAACTAACTGAAATTCAGTCCAGGGTACAGAATCTTTATACCATATTTTTCTAATTTTTTTTGCACATATTATGAAACGAAAAGTTGTCAGCTTTATTTTTCAAGCTGAAACAAATGAAAAAAGATCAGAAACACATCCTGTGCAAACGAATGTAAATTTAATGTTACTGTAATTCATTACCATAATTATAATCAATGTGCAATAATTATAAAAAATGTATACTACTACACAAAATTTAGAGGTCCTTCACTTATTTTGTTTTCTGATCAAATCAAATAAACGTTTTTTATACGTGAAGCAGGAATGGAGCTTGATGTTCTCCTGTCCCTCAAAGATGAAAGCTTTGTTTATCTGAGGTTGACGGTTTTGGTTTACCAGTTTTAGCATGGTTGTGAGGAATCCCATTTAGCCTATATTTTTTAAGAGTATTTTCCTGTAATTTTGTTTTTTTTTCTGACAATAAAAAAATAATTGTTGATTTCTTTTTTTTTTGCTTTAAATTGATTAAACAGTGCTGCCTTGATTATTGCACAAGACTGTATTGTTTAACTAATAAGTACAAAAATATAATTTATCCATTTATTAATGAAAGTATGGTAAAACAACATACAGCAAGGTTTGCCTTAAAATCATAAAAATGTAATTTTACCATGTCACATTTTAACAAAAAAAAAAAACAAACACTTAAACCAGTCAATATGGAAAGTAAACTTACTGTCTAATTCAAACTCATTCAAATACTCTGTACAAGACAATGTAACGTAAAACAAATATATATAAAAAGAGGAATAATAACTATACAAAAGGGCCAAAACTCATCACTTACAGCAAATGAGAAGCTTTAACATTGGATGAGAGAAAAGCATTAGTGGTAATTCTACAGCTGATCAACTGAAAAACTCCAATTCAGTGCCCATGATCAAATATTAAGTGGTCTAGATGTAACACACACCACATTCAGACCACAGCAGCTGGCCACATGCTAATCTCACATATCTCGCAATACTGTAGATGATATTTTACATAATTCAGTGCAAGTTACACCAGTACAAACACAGCAATATTCTGTGGCAAACTGTGGTTTTCCTTTTATTTCATTAAAGTTGTATTGGAGCGCTGAATGCCGACTGAGATGAAGACTGCACCCCAGTGTGACGGCTCGGAGCGTTTAGTCGTTCCACAGACTCATTTAAAAATCATCCCTTGCTCCCGGAGCTTTTGAATGAGGGGGTAAATACAGGCACAGCCAACACAAAAAAATGAATTAACTCACTACTGCTTATATATTCATTGGATTTCCAAGTCTTCCATCTAACTGTGGTCTGTGGGTACTAATGCAAGGATCTAATTAGATTATCAAGCCTCTGAGGTGCAGGCTGCCGCAATCAAACAAAACGGCATGGTCAAGAACAAACAAGGAAATTAAAAACACATCCAGAATAGTCAGGGTTTGACCACTTAAACAAATCTAGGACCTATTCCCTACTGGAAAACAACTGCTGTCACTTATCGCTGAAAAGGAGTGGCGCGTAACGATTCAATTTCATAGTCGTTTTGTTTCCTGGCAGAAAAAACACTGACCTCAATTCTGGCATTAGGTACAGGCAAGAGGCTACGCATTCACCAAAAGAGCATTATTTGGAGTAGTGGAAACATGTACTGTCTTTCCTTGTTTATTGTTTCAAAAGCGTAGAATGGCTAGCACTCGGTCCTCCCACAAGCAGAGCAAAAAGCTCTGAAAGCTGCATAAGTGTTAATAATTAATGTGTGTTACTTTTTTTTTCCTTGAGAAACAAAATATGTGGAATAAAAGGAAAAAAAGGCAATGAACTGTGATGCATGACATGAGGCAAGAGGTTTGGGAGAGGTGAACCTTTGTCATAAGCTCCAGGCAGATCAGAAAGACCAACTTAAAGGCGCTGTAGTTTATATAAAAAAAATTAAATAAATAAATAATAATCAGCAGGTGAACCATGAGTCTTCCCCCTCCCACCGATGCCCTGTGCCAAACACAAGCCCACAAGCAAGACCCAGAAAAATTATGGGAAAAAAAAGAGCCTATACTTTGCTACTGCTCATAACTGCTCTGCTTAATATTCCTCCTTCATCTCCTTGACATTTCAGAAAAGCCTTCTTGGCCACCATCCAGCCACGTACTGTAAAAGTGACTGTAAAAGAATCCCAGAGGGCGCTTCTCGCCACCTGTCACAGCTTTCAGAAATATCAGCTGCAATGGAACCGCCGGGGTCCGCATGAATGGATAAAAGCAGTTAAGCAAAAAACGTGAAAGCATCAGGGTTTTTCTGTTGAAGAAGAAGGAGCAGCAGAAGAAGAAGAAGAAGAAGAAGAAGAAGAAAATGGCCATCATTTAAAAGCAAAAGCTGCTTCTGCAAATATCTCTCATCTGGGAAACCTTAATTAGGCAAACATCAGAATTGTGCTGGACGTCTGTTAAGAAACATGCAGCTGTTGTTATCTGCCGGAAGTCCACCTGCCGCCGTATGTTAACGTCCGCTGCCATGCTGGGACAATCCCTTCCAAATACAGCGGCGAACAGCCAGGACATGTCAGTGATATCAGGTGCACTCCTGACATTTTCCACTCTCCATGATGACATCGGCTTTAAATCTTCCCCCACCTCCTGCTCTCAAAGGAGACTCAATAAAAGCTGGGTATTGACTGACAGCGCACATCTGGCTAATCCCGTGACTGACAGTGCAGCAAAGGAGGACACACTTCGGAGGGTTCCTTGATGTTGTCTCGGGCAGAGTTAGTGCACACTGGCACAGGATGAGCATGTAACTATGAGCATGCGGCCAGCCAACCTTGGGCAGGCTACTTTCATAATGTTCATAATGTAGCCACTTTGTGTAATGCATTCCTATTGATTTTTGAATTGAGATCCATGCAGAATTAAGAAATAAAGTGCCAGATCAATCTGTAAGCAATAAAGCCTATCAAATGTTCTATTCTTTTGTTAAAGGTTCTTTTTTCACTCACTGTTAACATGTTGCTTAAAAAAAACTCCTGTCAGACACTGAGTTTTATATGAATGTGATATACACACTAGAGACCACCCACTATATTACATTTCCCATCAGGTTATTCCATTTTCATATGTTTCTGAGGAGATCAGATATAAAATAGTCCACTCAAAGTGAGAAAACTGCAAAACTGAAATGACTAAAAGATATTGAGAAAATGGGATTCCTTGCAATTGTGCAAGACCTGGTAGGTCACCAAAATTGCTACCACTGGATAAACAGTGCTTAAAGTAATCAAGCTTCACTCCTGCCTTAGAGCTGAAAAAACCCACGGGTGTTTCTGTGCACCCATTCACTGTGAGAACACAACTCAACACTATGGGTCAGAAAAGATGCACAGCTGTAAAGAATACATTTCTGAAAAGGAAATATGCAAACAAACAAGTGCTTCTCAGAACAATGGACGTGCTGCCCCAGAGCCCAGACCTCAACATCACTGAATGTATTAGGACTTGTTGGATGGTCAGAAAATGCAACCGTGTTCAATGACCGAACTTTAAGGAGCACAAAACAACAACATCTCTGCAGACTTCAATTCAAAAACTGACAGCAAGTCTCCTGAAGAGAATGGAAGCTGTAATAAAGACAAAGTGTATTAACTTTAGGTGCTGAAAAATGTGATATAATTTTTAGTTGCTGAGGTTTCTGTGTAACGGTCTGTTCAATCTGTTTTCTGTATTTTTTTCCTGACACATAAATAACTTGTTTCAAAAACGAAAAATGAAGAACTTAATATTAATACTCATAATACTTCTCCAGGTCTGTAGACAGCACTTACACTTAAACAACCACTGAGGAACATGAATATGAATATGAAAACATTTAACACCTGAATGACTCTTAATTATTCATATCGATTTAGTTTACTTATTAGTAGAATTCATAAACAAGCCTCAATTTTCTTTGCCGGAACCGTGCTCAAATAAGTGAATGTGGGGAAGTAATGGTGAAGAAAAATAAAGCAGGCTAGTATGGGTGTCAAAATAAGCCATATACAACATGCTATGCTGACAATAACTCTCAGTAACACTGCCAGTGGTTATATGGATAATAGAGGTGACTTGGTTGGCTGTGTATTCTCTAGGGCTATGAGTGGTGATGAAATCCTACCTGTGTCTTGTGTCTCTGTTCCTGATGGTTAGTCATTATGAGGAGAGAGAACAGGACAAAGTTTATCTTCAGAACATATTCTCATAAAATCAACAATATACAATGTCCATTCAAATGTATCATCGTATTTTCAGAATGTGTCTGATTTACCGATTTATGGCAAGGAACAGATATTTAGACATCACTGCAGCGACTTCAGCTTGCGTTTATATTGTGTTTCCGATGAATCATGTTTATACCTTTGGGCACAATGTCATCTCAAGTTACTTGTGCTTTTGTCTTTGCCTGTACTCCTCTTTGCAGCGACAACTGTTGTAAAACACGCAAGAGCGTCTTGTTCCCGCAAGCAATTAACAATTAACAAAGAGGTGACTGAGAAAAAGCGAACAGGCGGCCAAGGACGACTTTAAATCAGAAAGCATCAGAAAGCCTTAGTCATCTGACATGTTCTCAGGGGAGGTGTCGGGAGAGAAGTGTGTAAGTAAAAAAGAAAATGTAACTTTATTTGTATGGTCCAATGCAGGTCCTTTGCAGATTCCCTTTTAATTCTTCAATAAATTGGGCCCAACCAAAAGCTTGATTTTAAAGGGACCCTCCAGCTGAAAAGATTGTTGCACTTCTGGTAAACGTGCCAACTTTCCTCCTACAGTGGTGCCACAATAGTGTTCAGAGAGTGTTTTTCTGGTTTGAAAACTTGGAAAACCCCCAATGATGTGACTTGAAGGTGGGAGGAACTTTTTAAAAACCACAAGAACTGTGTGGTGGACACATATCGGGGGAGGCTATATGTTTTGTTTCCTAATGCAGAAGGAAGCCAGGTAGCTGTTGTTTCTGCTAAGAAGTCTATATTACTTTTATTTGTTTCTACTGGGGATACCTAATAGTTGTATAACATATGAATACAGATAAATGGAAATAAGCTGACAAAGCTGAGCATTGCATTACAGAATATTACTGTATTAATGTATTAATATAACAAATTATATGTTAGTTGCAAGTTTTATCTAGAATATCCTTTAAGGGCTACACATAGTCCAGTAACTGACTTTATTAATTAATATAGTTTTACATTTGTATGTCATATTTCATATTTCACACTCTCATTTCCAGGTTTATTAAATTAAAATAACATTTATTTTTAGTACCATTATATTTTTGTAATTGTTTGTTCATTCCCTTCCTAAGAACATTCTCAACCAACCTGTGAGATTATACATTTACATGCTTTGTGTTCTAATGTTACATTTCAGCCTGTACTGTTCTAAAAAAGTTTTGCATATATGTACTTCAAAGGTAAGCATACTCCTGATGTTGGAAGCTTTGTTCCAATATAAGGGCCACTTGTTATCAGCACAAATCAACATAAACTTTGGTATTAGCAATAAATTACCAATAAAAGTTACTATTATATTGATCAGGCTTTCCTGTTAACACCACCTCTTCATAATCACCTCCTACACTGTTAACAATTGAAGATTTATTGCAAAATCTATAGATGACTATTCAAACAAAGTGGGTCAAAAAAAAGTTGTTTTTACTTCAGCTCGAGGATGTTGTAGGTATAGCCACTAGGAAGGATCCTGCGCACAAAGTTGAAGTCACCCACGTAGATGCTGCCGTCGGAGCCACAGGCCAAGGCCACAGGGGCGAAAAGTTTGCCCTCCAAGGCTGGGCCGCTGCAGCCCGGACAGGGAATGGTGCGGTAGTAGCCATTTCCCATCACCGTGCTGATGACTGGGGGCTGCTGGGAAATAAAGATGTTCTCTCCGTTTCCTTTGTGCAAGATTCCTGGATACACAGAAGGGAAGGAGGAACTGAGATGTTTGGCATGTACACTCTTTTGGAATGCTTTACTTGAGATGTTTATGAAAGCAACCCTTCCATGACTCTGTTAACCCTTTCAAACTGAATGTCTCCCTGATGATGCATTTTAAGAACTTGGAGATGGCCCCTTAAAACTTGTTTAACCTCTATCTACAGCCCACCTTGGGGTCATTCTGCCAGTGCAATGAAAATTGACTTTGATATTTTTTATTAATATAACCAAGTCAAACATTTTTCCCTGTAACCCTGTAATGTTATTAGATTGACTAGGACAACTGCTGGCTCTCTATGTGTGAAATGTTGTGTTGAGCTGCTAATAAGCAATGAGGGGTCAAAGGAGAAGACCCATGCTGTGAAAACTACTCCTACTTCCCCATAAAGATGGCCAAGTTAAAACTAAGAGTTGGCAAAACTACGAGCTTTCTTTATATCATATAACAAACTACAGTTGTCATGATAAAAGTAGACATTGAACACAATAAAACCATTAAAAATGTAGACTTGCCTGCTCAGATACGAAAAAACATCTTGGTTCCAGTTTGTAAATCATACACATTTCCAATTTCTCACAAGCAAACACACAAGCTCATTCAGAACACAGTTCAAACTCATTCGCTCATATTATTGTTTTATATACAGTGAATAGGGCAATTATGCAGCATGGCTGATATGTGACCTATACCCCGCTTCATGTGCTTTCTTGTTTAGAAAGATAAGCAAAATAAATAAAAGTCTACAAATGTATGGCTTTGCTAGACAATCTTTTGTCCCCTATCGCATTCAAGCAACAACAGCGCTGAGACTTCACACGATTAACAGAGAAGGGCAGCCTTAAAAGCATAAAGGAATACTCAGCCCAAGCTCTGCCTGTTGCATCTGTTGTGGTTGATTACCACAGAAAATAACACTGATGCATTTCTCTGTACTTAGTAAGAACAGAGAGTCACTCATAATAAAAGCCAAAGCACAAAAATGAAATGCTGAAGCACCCGCCCATTGGCGTTTACTATTAGCGTGTTTCGTATCAACGTGTTTTTGTCCTTTCCTAAGCACATAAATCGTATGCATGTACACTAGAAAAAAGAAGTTGGATTATTCCTCCAAGCTCTGTGCCAAATGAATCTGGGCAGTGAACAGCAAAGCACTTACTGCAGCAGATAAATATCTTGCTGTTTAAAATGGCTTTATTTTAATAGTGATTATTAAAATGTACACCTTCCTTCTCTTCAAATAAGTTAATAAATAATGATATTTCATTTGCAATTACCGTGCCCACATCTAGCACATCTTTGGATGTGCTGCTATGTATTATTATCAAGCCTGATGTTCTGACAGTGCAGTATGAAATACCTGCTTTCTCCTCCACCACATGCTTCTTAAGCAAAGTGAGAAGCTGTTTTGACAGAACATCTGTCCCATGGTTACTTTTAATTAGTCAAATACAAGTTAATGTAATCCATAGCACACTCTTTCATTTCCAGTGAATTGGGAACTTATTCAAAATGTGTGGAGGTGACCCTGTAGTGGGAGGCTTGATTCAGGAAGTCATGGGCTATAGCCCAGCTGATGGTGCCCTCGAGCAAGGCACATAACCACAAGTTCCTTCAGGTGGGACAGTCCCTGCCGTTAGCTCATGTAAGGTGCTTTGGGCAAAAAAAGATTTCAGTTCAGCATGTAAATGTAAGGATCAGGGACTTTCCTGCAGTTGCCTAGTTGTTACTTTCAGCCTGCATGCTCTCTTTTTTACTACTTGTCTTCCACTTCTCTTTCTAGCTTTCAGTCACACTGTATTTTAGATGCATATTCATCTACAGCAATTTGCAACAGCCAAAGTTGCATAAATCTTTTTTTTTTTTTTATTAAACCTTTCATGTCCTATAAAAAGCACATGCATATGCACGTGTTTATGTAACCAATTGCCTATGTTATATTACTTTTAAACAAATTAGGAAAAATTTGGGCTGCCAATAAATATCGAATCAGTTAACCTTCTGAAACCTAGTGCGGTTTAATGGTATAATACTGGCATATTGCTGATGTGCACAAGCACATTTATTCCATTTGTGCCCAGCACCTGCAGTGGTGGAGGAAGATGGGTGCAACATGGGACATGACATTCAAAATCTGCAAGTTTTGTTCAGGCTTTTTAATACAGCAATCGACTTTTTCCTACATTCTTCCAGCCTCTAAGGATTATCTGAACATGATTAGGAACTATCGTTTTCAGTCAGTTAACATGAGCTCTTTCCTTTCGTTGGTGTTTCTATCTTATCAAATCAATACAAAGACCCAGCAGTCCACATTAGTTTGGCCTGTAAGCCTGTTTGCTGAACAGTTCCAACCGTAGCCTCATGATAGTTTCACATTAACTGAAATATAGAGCAAAATGCATTTTTGCGTATGTTAATTAAAGTATGATATTTTTTCATTTAAATGACTTTTATTGTTATCATTTAAGATACATACTAGATAATACTGCTAACTTGGGATTTAAAAAACTTGCCAATGCTTCTGAGCAAAAAGTCGTTCGGAAGCCAAAAGAATCTATTCTTATTGGTGATCTGAACCAACTGATCTGACTCACTGAAAAGAGGCGAGTGTGAGTGTGCAGGCTGCAAAAAACACAAAATTGCAGTTCTAAACTAGACCGTGATATTCGAGCATTCTGCAAGTTACTTGGCAGGTTAGTTAGGCTGCTTGTGATATATGTGATGAGCCACTAGGCTAAGTTTGTCATTATGCCCTGTCACAATAATTTTTCCAGTGGCACATATCACTGTAAATACTGGCACATTTGTATTCACGCATAAAGCACATGTGCAGTGATGTGGTAGGTGACGCAAAATTCAGTTTACATTTAAAAAAAATCAAATGTGAACATTTTACTCGCACTGTAGAACCCTGTTTTGTGAACAATATTTATAACATCATTAAAATACAAAAACACAAATAGGCAGTTTCACCCAGTTACTAATTAAATATAACAGACTAATATAAATAAGAATAAAAAGGTCAGTCATTGTTACTAAATCATGCAGGAAACACCACATTTATCATCTAATTATGATGATGACGATGATGATGATGATGATTATTATTATTATTATTTTTTTGTTATTATTATTATTATTATTATTATTATTATTATTAATACACTAATGCAATTTTTTAGCCATTCTACTGGGATGCACTTACCGTAAGAAATTAAGAAACACACATTCTTTTGAAAATACGAACATTTTTTTACCACTGATTTTTATTCGTTTATATTGTAATTAAGCTTTTTACGTTTCATTTCTCTGTTTTCTATGCATGCTACATTTGTTCAGTATTTTTTTTTTTGTTTGTTTGGCTTTTTTAAGACTGATTACTTAACTTACTTGATAACTAATATTACTGATAATAGTAGCCCTATAAGGTACAGCAAAAGTTGGTGGAGTTTATTGTTTGGCATATTTATGGTTCTCATTTCTGCAACACGTCCACATGTGTTTCTCATTACTAACAGACCCACCAGCCACTTCATTTGAAACGCCTCCTTGTGTCTACTATCTGATGATTTTCTTGTAAATTATAAGGATGTGAACTAAAAAAAAAACAAAGTAAAGTAAAAAGTAAAGAAAGAAGAAACTTATTAAGCAGTCATTAATCTTAAGATTCAGTAACTACTATAATTATTTGGTAACTATTATGAGGTTAGTAGGTAGGCAAGAGTGAGGATGTGAACCGTAATTATGTAAACCCAATAAACAAAAGGTTATGAGGCACAAGTAAAAAGAAAGACTGTGTTCCACTATACTGTGGAAAAGTATTTTTGTGAAAAAGCCACCTGACTGTGAAAATTAGATTAAAATAAATTATCTTACTGATTAACATTTATTAGCTCAGAGAAAAACACCAATATTTAACCCTTTCCAAACATCTAATCTAAAAGTGTACTAGAACCTATGGTGGTTATCAGGATGTCATTTCTTTAAAGGCAAGGATTCAACCTCCCTCGCTTTACCTGTGATAATTAATAAGTATGATTCCCCGTTTGCCAAAATTTGACCTACCAAATTTTTCACAACAAAATATGGTTAAGCCAGTACTGGCAGCAACCATTGATGTCTTCCAACTGCTGCTATAGCACCAACAAATTCAAGCTGTTGTTTCAAGGTAGAAACATGAAAGAAACTCCCTAGAGGCAGTGTTTGGTTTGACTGTTCTGGGCTACTGTGGGAACATGGCACAATATGGTGACCTCTGTTGGAAGAGGACCTGCTCCCTCTATAGATTTTTAAACACAGTGATTTGTAGTTTTAGGCGTTTACACACTAATAAAAAGATAGTTAAATAGATAGAGAACTACATAGAAACTAGACACCATTTCTGCTAATAGAGCCCCCTAAATCTTTAGGTCAAGTGTGCTGGTGAGGGAATTTAACCTAAGGAGAAATCTGGAACTGAACTTTGTTCTTTAAATTAGCTCACAAGATATGAACTGCTTTTTACTCTATTTAGTTTTATTATTATGACAATGTCATGCTTTTACTAGCTAAAATGAAACATATTTGGATTTTTAAATAATGTTCTTACTCGCCTAAATCTTATGCATTTGTACTGTATTGTGTGTATTGTACTGTATGCATAGTACATGTAATAATTAGCTATAAAATATAGTTCACAGGTGAAATGAAAACACATTATTAAAAAACACATTATTTAAAGATTTGTCTTCAAATTACTGTGTTGTAGTAACTGAATTGGCAAATATTACCAGAAAGTAAATTAACATCACTTACGGCTTATATTTGATTATTTAACCAGGCATCACTGTTTGTATTTCCAAAAACAAAACTCATCATCTTAATTTTTCAGGCTAGGCCCCAGCATTTGTCACATCTATGAGAAGAACATGTCCTAGTACATGGTTGGTCTCCATCTCTTACCACTCTGCACGTTCAGAATGTGGTGTTTGTCCAAGGTCCATCCACCCAAGTTGGAGCCCATCATCTCAAAGCCCTGGATTAGTGCACTCCTTGTCTCCCATAGCACGAAGTCTGGGCAGGATTCATACTCGTATCCCACAGACACTGCAAACACATAAATGTGCAAGGCCATGTCAGATGGCGGCGCTGGCAGAGCGAAAGCTCCGAGCGCTCTGTAACACATCCAAACGTCATGTGTCTTAATCAATGGGCCCACACAGAGCCCTGTGGCCGACGTGTCGGCTCCTGACGTCTGCTCCTGCCAAACATGCTCGTTATTGACAGCATTGTGATTAAAGCCATGATTAATGAAGTTTCAATGCAGCAGTAAACTTTAGCTACTGTTTAAGTCCAAAACTACTGGCTCAATTCCACCTCTGTTTGCTATTTATCAGTTCACGATGGACCATGTTTGTGGAGGCATTTTTCTCTCCTGAAAACTGACAAAATGCGTACTTAATGATATGATAACAGGTGTAATTATTATGAATGGAAGTCTAAGAGCTACTGGAAATAAGTAGCCCGCAACGTCTCTCGTATGGCCGGATTCATCAAAATCACAACAAACAAACAACAACAAAAAAAAAAAACAGCCAAAAACCCATACAATCCAAAATAAAAAGCACTGGGAGAATTCGGCAAATAATGGCATATTGACAGTACAGTGAAAATACATATAATGAGCAAAAGAGATGAATCAACATAGCTGAAAACGAGATGGAGCGGTAGAAAAAAAACTGTAGGTGTTTTCGAAAGCAGGTTTGTATCCGTTATGACTATGATTATGATTATCCGTTCATGTCCTCTGGAGAATTAGGTCAGTCCATATGAGATGTTTGCAAAATAAGGATAAGAAAGCCTTAGGGGGCGGCTGGGGAGAGAGAGAGAGAGAGAGAGAGAGAGAGAGAGAGAGAGAGAGAGAGACAGAAACAGAGAAAGAGAGAAATGAGAGGCCAAGACAAACGAGAGAGAGAGAGAATGACAGGAAGCAAGAGAGAAAGACAGTAATTAGGAGAGAGAGACAGAGATAGAGAGAGAGAGCAAGAGAGAAAGTAAAGAAAGTAAGTGACAGGCTGCAAGAGGCCCTCTTGAACTTTGGCTGTAGGATTATATTGGATTTCTATGAACACGGCAGAAAAACCCCTTGAAGGACTTCAGACTAATTGAAGTGTGAGGTGCTGCTGCGCTCGGCTCAGGCCACTTGGCAGAGTGACACCACACACACTCCACCCAAATATCAATTTTGAAGCAAAAGAAGATGGGTTAATTACATGCTGTAGGGCGGCATATCAAATTCATTCTTCAGGAGCAAACATAAAAGAACTGATGAGCAGAGCGGTGCTAATCAAAGCGTTCTCCCAGTCGCGCTAATACGACCTCACGCCGCAATCAGGAGAGAGGCTTCTTAAAACACGAGCGAAAATGAGACACTTGCACCCAGCTCATTACGACACGTGCTAAAGAGGCTAAGAAGAAGCAGCTGGCTACAAGGCGCCGCTCAAGGCTCCGACACCAATTTTCCACTCGCAATCCGGGTCAGGCTACAATGCACAGAAGCCATACCACAAATGAGATCTTTCTGCTTGTGGGTAGTGATACTGGGTTTCCCTGTGTGTCCAAAAGAACAGAGATGAAAGATAACAAAAAGGCTCTTCAGTTTAAAGAGTGCAGATAAGCTTCATTAGCGCTTAATGCTCAGCATGATCTGAAAGCTGAAGCCTGTTAGTTTGACACAATAGGAAAGAGTGCAGTCATTTTAAAAGCTCTAAGTCTGTAACACTGACTGAGATCAATAAACACAGACAGACTGATTATGATATCTACATTACATGATCATTCTATTGAATTTTGGACTTTTACCTGACTTGGAGTGTAGACTAAAACTCGTTTGGCTTTAAGTCACCCAGTATTATAATCATAACATTACTGATCTATTGATATGTACCAAATGTTTTGGTATTGACTGTTTTGGTAGTGACACTTCTTGCTGCATACTGCTTTTCAGACTCCTCACCATGTGGTCACTTCTAAAAGTAAGGCTCTGCCTATTGGACTACAATGTTTTATTTAAGTTTTTTATTTCAAATTTAGGTTGAAAATAAATCAAAATCTTTCAATGTAACTTCAATAGAACCCAAAAAGATATTTAAAAAATACACATTGAAAATAAAACAAACAAACAACAAAAACCTTAGTATTCCCACAAGTTGTAATTTACGGGTTTGGGCTAGCTACCCTCCCTGAAAGTACCTTATAATGCCTTGGCTTTAAATAGATCATAGCATAATGCTTGTACATATCTAAGATAGTTTTCAATAGTTTTTTTTTCTTTTTACTGCAGGATCACAGTCACTAATTCAGTCCATAAGATCAGTCCATATACCATAGATGCAATCCCCACAGACAATGGCATTTCAATCAAGGTCAAGTGCTGAAGATGTACCATGTAAACATGGCTAGCACAATGTTAGTGCAAGAACTTTTTAATGGGTTTCCATGACCAAGCAACCACACACAAGCCTAACATCACCAAAACTGAGTGTTGCAGTGGTGTAACGCACACTGCCATTGGACTCCGGAGCAGTAGAAGGATGCTCTCAGTAGTGACTAAGAAGGCTTCGCCATCTGAGTTTGGTGGGTTCACCATGTGGCAGTCTGGGTTTGGTGTATGCCAGGAGAACACTAATAAATTCACTTATTTATTGAGGAAAATGATCCAGTACTAATCTGTGAGTGCCCCTGTGCTTTCCGTGTCTGGTATGACCCCAGCAATAACTGTAACTAAGCACTTCCCATTGATCAGTTCTGCACATCTGCTTGGAGGGATTTTAGCTTGTTCCTCCGTAGAGAACAGCTTCAACTCTCGGATGTGGTGAGCTTCTGCTTGCTTCAGGCACTTCCACCACAGTTCTTTAGCATTAAGTTCAGGACTTGGTCATTCCAAAACATTAACTTTATTCTTCTTTAATCATTCTTTGGTAGAACAATGTGTGTACTTGGGGTTGTTGTTTTGCTGCATGGCATACGCTATCATGATATTGAGTTCATGGATAGATGTCCTGACATTTTCCTTTAGAATTTGGAGGTATAGTTCAGAATTCATTGCTCCTTTTATGATTGAAAACTGGCCCAGATCCATGAAAACTGGCCCTAACCACGACACTACTACCACCAATGCTTCTCAGTGAAACCAAAAAAGGCCTCATCCATCCACAAAATATTTTTTCAATAGCCTTCTGGCTTGTCCATGAGATCTTTACCAAACAACAACATTCTTTTGAGTAGTGTTTTTTCACTTGCAACACCTCCCATGCACACCATTCTTGGTAAGTGTTATCCTGATGGTGGACTCATGGACATTAGCCACTATAAAGGAGGCCTCCATTTGCTTAGAAGTTAACCTGGGTTCCTCCGTGACCTCATGGACTATTTCACTCTGCTCTTAGAGTGATCTTTCTTGGTCAACCATTCCTGGGAAGGGTAATGATGGTCTTGAATGCCCTCCATTTGTACACAGTCTGTCGAACCATGGATACTGGAGTCCAAACTCTTTAGAGATGATTTTGTAACCCTTTCCAGTCTGAAGAGCATCAGCAAGTCCTCCCACTGATCGAAAACATCTATTTTCTCATGTAACCCTCGAGTTAACTGCGAAGTCCAGATATGCACACATTTTTACAGATAAAAACATAGATAGATGCTTCACAAACATGCAATACTGAACCATTTTCATCAATAAATAAATGACCATGTACCATATTTCTGTATCATTTGTTTAACTGCATTCTTTTGATCTACATTTAGGACGAACTGACTATGTTTAGCTTAAATTTATGCAGAAATATAGAAAGTGGCACCACTATAAATGACATACAAGGATGTCAAATTTTGTGAGTCTATGCAGTGTCCTGAATGCTATGATAATGAATGAATACAAAGACAACTAGGCATTAAACTAAAAAAACTGCATTTCAATTTTACATCAAACAACAATAATCTCTCTAGATCTCCAAATATTATTGTGCTGGACACTTACCAGCTGCTTCCGTCAGGCCCCAAACTTGCTGGCCGTAGATGTCAGTCTTATTCCATGCCAGTACATAGACAAGTCCCGGGGCGGCTGGGTACCACTTCTGGTACTGCCTGCCCTCTATGACAGCAGACACGTGCACCTTGCTGAGGCCTGGTGGTATGGAAGCGTGCGTAAGGATGATGCGCAGCAGTGACTGGTATCCAGCCGCACGGGTGCTGAGGTAGCTAAGCTTCACAAAGCTGCCTGGAATGAAGATCTCCTCCTGCACTGCCTGTAGGGGGTGCACACTGTTATTCAAACATACAAACATGCAAACTCAGCTTAGTATTAATTTAACGCACAATGTATTACTGATTTGATTACCAAGCATAGGGAATCCAAACAAAATTCTCATGAGTGGCAAGTGAGCCTATGTCTATGTTTTCAGTTCATATTTGTAACAATAGAAAACACTGACTGGGAGATGTTTTGCACACTCATTCGCAATTCTTTTTAGCAGAATCACACTGAAGTTTATTTTCTTCATGTTACATAAAAATATGTAACTATTAATTGCTTTTATTCATTAAAGAGATGAAGCCACAACAGGGTCTTATCATGAATCCTTGCAAGGTACTTTACACCAGCATGGCTTCCACTGACTGCACATTTTATAGTTGCCCTATAGATATGAGCGTCTGCTGATTTAGTAAATGTAAACATTGTAACAAATAGTTCACATGCCCATCCATAGTGTAGCAGGCAAACAGGAGATCAAGGCATTAGAGGCTCAAATTCACCAAACAAGCTTAGCCTCTTCATGCCATGCTGGATGGGCTACTAACAAGCCCGGGCACTACGAAGGTAACGCGTGGCTAAACGCCATCCCTTTACGATCCTAATTGTTCATTTTGACTGCTCAACTTTGGCAGGGGGTGGCATTATCTACTGCCAATGGCATGGATTACACAAAAAATCAGGAGATTTAGCCCATTCTGCCACTATGATCAGCCCCAGACACATGGATTTTGGAAGCTAAAACAGATCTGGGGAATTGAGGTGACGCTAGCTCACGATAGCTCTTTTCGCCCTCCCTCCTACTTTGCCTGCATTATCACTTAGCCTGCTAATTAGTACCAAAGCATGAAATTAATCTGAGGCACAGTGAGGACAATCATCTTGCTTCAAATTGCTCAGCACTGTAAACCCAGTATATGTAATGCCCTCATTAAAAAAAAAGAAATCAGCATATCCATAACATTTTTCCTTAATGCGTGATCAAAGTGACCTCATACAGGAGGTTAATCGGCGCAAAAACCTTGATAATTCCCAGCCTGCTGGATTCCTCAGTGACATCTGTATGTGGTACAATTTCACTATGGAAATAAGGAGCGCCAGCCTGATTGGTTCTGATTGGAGTGGAACGCAAAAGAAGAAGCCTGAAAAACTGCGCTGGCACATATCCGTGGTAACTTGATTCATTACGTTTTTTTATATGCTCACCTTTCCCAAATGAGCAGCCTGATTTCACGGCTGTTGCACTACTTGTCTAAATCAATCAACGTAAAACAAATACACTGCGGCTCAGTACTGTAAAATTACCACATTTGAATTAGCTTTCAGTATTGGACCCTACACAAACGAGCTAATTCAATTTACTGCCTTTACTGTGTTACCACTTTTTGTTTAGATACTATGGGAAGAAGTCCCAAACAAAGGCTCAGCCTAAACTTTGCTCATAACGCTGTGTTGTACCCAAGGTTTAATCGAGGGATGCTTCGTTCAGTAGCTGTTGCAAAAACCCTGTTCCATCCCCTTTGAATTAATGTTATGTCAACTATTTTTCAGGTCAGAAGGTTTTTTGTAATATCTGGTGGAAATCTCTTCACAATCTGGCAGCTGTCAATAACATTACATGCTCAGACAAAAAATACGATGATGAAGACCACCAACATGCAACCACTCAGGTCGAAGAGGCAGTCCTGCCAGTCGTGTTCTGTTTTCAATGCTCCTAGGCATAGTAGGAGTATTAGCTTAGCCATATAGCTAGCAAGCTAAAGCGTAAGCTGTGATAAAACACATTGTGACAGCTGCATAAAAGTAATGGTAGAAACAATAACACTGAAATTGACAATTGTGCCACTATGTGTCATGGCTTATACTGTCAAAAGAACCAAGAAAAGAATAACAAAAGAACATGAACAGGACATTTTCTCTATATCTGCTAGACAAGGTATTTATTTTAAATAGCACAAAGCAAACCAAAGCCAAGAAAGTGGGCTCTATGTGTAGATTGGTAACATCAGATGACAAACTAATGAAAAATGAATAGACTACACCCTCATATACCAGAGAGATTATAGAATGCACAAATAACTTTTTCTGCTATATTTAGATAAAGCTGTTGACTATTAACATATAAAATCATTTTATTTTATTAATATCTGTTTGCTGAGTATATGTGTTATTTAAATGCGATCTTGTTCATGCTGTCAGTATAGTAGGATATCTACATACTGCTTTCAGTTACCACTACTGGAGCTTTACTGGGAAATAACCAGATGTGAGTTAGCACCATGTTTTGTACATGTTTCTGCTTGTACAGAAAATGCTTTTGTGTCAGTTTGAAAATGGGACAGTCTATTTAATTTTTTACCCAAAGGTAACTACATAAATGCTCCACAATCAGGTATCAATGTAAGTGGCAGATTTCGGTCAAAAAACAAAAACACCAAGATTTTTGTAGAACAATCACTTCTCCTCTTTCTATTCCTTTTCAATAATATCAAAATGTCATGTACTGGCCACACTTTAATCACTAAGTGCTCTTTATTTGGGATTTACTTTGTGTATTGAAATATGTTAGACCAGCTTATGGCTGCAAGTTTATGAGGGGTTAAATGTCCTCAAAAGAAATGCATGCTTTGGAAGTTTTGATAAAGAAAGGGTCTTACAGTACATGTTGCAGTGTTTGGTTACTCAACCATGAGCCTTTTCTTGGCCTTTTCTTGTTAACATTAACCTTTAGAACCATAAGCCCACATTTGTAGGCAGTTGCTCTACATGATGCTATATTTTTCAGGAAAGGGTTAACTTACAAACATGATACACCTATGTGCCATAGACAGAGTCATGCAAACTGCCTAAAGTGAGGGCTTAGGGTTCTAAGGGGTAAAATGTATCTCCTGTTATGGCTCTAATGCTACTTCTTTCCACCTCCGTCACTATTAGTCATTTTTCTTGCATCTTTCTGGGTTTAAATCCTTACATCTCTCTCTACTGGTGACCTTTGCACATGTTAACAAATGACGAGCTTAAAAGTGGGACCCTATATATTTGTGTCCATCGTGTTTTCCATTTTATTGTCAAGAAGAAAACTAACAACCGATTAAAATTCTTTTACATAAAACAATTAATGTTTGTTTCTTGTTTACTTAATTTTTCATTTCACAATGAATACGGCCAAAGGACGGTTTTGTCCTTTGAGTTTTAAAACAGCCAAGTTTAGCTAACCTCTGCCAGAATCAATTATTACCTTTATTAATAATTTAATTCCATCAATATATAAGGTTTACAGGCCGAGATGTATCTGAGTTCTAGTTACGTGTTCACCTCAGAGGTTGAAATTTGTGGTTTTCATTGGACGTTTGAATCTACCACCCACTATCATCCCACTGAACACACCTGTAATTCCGGAATGATGGGTCCCCGAAGAGCACACTCTCCGGTGTATCTTGTGAGAGGAGAGGGCAGCACGATGGGATAGGGGCTAATAAAGTTCTTCACGTCACAGGTTTGGAGAGTGCCTTCCACTCGAGACATGACAACCTTATCCAGCACCAGGAAATTGTTCCAGGGGAGCCAGACGGTGCGTCTCTGGGTTAGAAAGGGTGGTCTCTGGAACACCAGAGTCACTGAGATAGCCCCCACTGCCACCAGGTCAAAACTGTATGAGAAAGCCAAAAGACAGAAAAGAGAAATCCCTGTTCTGCTGAGACTACACTTTTCAAACGTCCCTGAGTGCAAGGGAATAATGAGCTCTTTTATAGCAGTAACCAAATGAGGAAGGCAATTATGTGAGGAAAAAAAAAGAGTGTGTGTCCGGCCAATACCTGCCATCCTGTCGACTGATAGTAAAGCCGTACTCTGGGTGCTGGAGGAAGGTAATGTTGACCCCCACAAGAGGTGTCCCGTCGACTGCCACCACTTGCCCCCGCACCACGGCTGCTTGGCTGAAGAAGAAATAGCAATAGAAAGATAGAATTAAAAAATTTATATTTCTGATTCTAAAAACTGACTGGCTCAATATATATCCACATATATGACACATATGAACTGAATTACTCATTCAATTCAAATGAATGCCCAAAATTATTAAAAGCCACTGTGTTGTTCACAAAATGTTTCTTTGTAACTATAGCCAGTTGTTAACAAACTACATTGCATGGCAGGAGAAAAAATGTATTAAAATGATTATTCTAACATGATGAATTATTCATTAAAGATCATACATTTTATAACATAATATACTGCAGCATTCATCACCATTTTAGAACAGCAACAGCAATCAAGGGGCTGTGTTAGAGTAAATTCATCATGCTTTGCATTGTGCCTAACACTTCTTAAAGCAGTGGTTCAGTTTAGTCAATTAAGTCAACCAAGATGTTTGGTGCTTAAACTTTGCTTTTTTAGCTTTACATTGGAGCTGCAAGGCTAACTGTGTTAAAGAACATTAGAAGTCAATAGTTACCCAAATCTTTTCTGTAACTACATCCCCAAAAGGTCTCTCAAAATGCACCCAGGTCAGACTTAATGTAACTTAAATTCAAGATTAACAGTAAACATGATCTGTAGAACCCCTATACCTGCAAGACGTGGCATTTTCAAAGTCAAACTGCATCCTAATCCGTATTGGCATGCAACCTTAAAGACCTGGATGCGGTTTGAGAAGGTTGAGAGATGTTTTAGGGATATATTTACAGAAAAGATTTGGGTGACTATTTACTGCCAGAGTTTGTTGGCAATGTTAGCCTTGTAGCTCTACCTCTAAATAATTAAAGAAGCAAATATGTGAATATTTGATTTCTTTCACAAAACCATTTCCCTAAATGCAGTAACATCACTGTACTGCATGTCCACTCAAGCTTTATGCTTTCCAACATTACAACTGAATTCTGTCAAAACATCAATTTCAGTGTCTGTGCCACTTCAAAAGCAATTAAAACTCAATGTTGTCTCCGTTTGTTATTCTTTTTCATTTGTCTGCTTCATGGAAGCAAGGTCACATTGTAATTGAATGGCACAATTTGCTCATCAGCCTCTCCAGTTGTTTAACAGTGGGTAAATGCGTTTTCTTTTCTTTTTTTCAGGGCATATGCTGTAGATAAAGAAAAAGGGGGAAAAACAACTGTCAATTTGCCATGGCCTTAAAACTAGACACGTCAGCCACTCAAGCGCTCAATAGCATTTTGTGTAATAATGAAGTTTGAGGGAGTTCAACATGAAGGCTGGCAGAAACCTCAAACTTCAAACTCAGGAGAAAAAAAAAACTCTCTCAGACCTTTCATGTCATCTGCCATGCTTGATGGACTTCCCATTTCAATAATAAAGAGACGAAGACTCTCCTTTTTCTTCTGCCAGTCAAAATTGTGTGCTTAATAAATGATATTGAGATTAAAAACCCATTGGAGACCTGGGCGAACATGACGGACGCCATAATAAAAAGTCGTCTCGGTCTGTGTGTGTGTGTGTGTGTGTGTGGTTTGGGGGGGTGGCGGGGGAGTGGGGGTGGTTGAAGGGTGGAAGCTACTGAAATTGAGGACAACCTGAGGAAAATTGTGATCCGCAGTGCAGCGAGCAGGATGATTCAGGCCGGGTCCAGGCCAGTGCCCCTGGCTGCCTGTCTCCCTGCTGCTTTTTCAAAGAGAGAGCAATTCCGCCCCAATGTGACACATATGTTGCCAAGCTTAATATCCGTCCGCTGCCTGGGCCCATGAGTCCACCGTCAAATCTGACCTCCAGCAATAAAGACCTTCAAAGTCTAATGACTTCAGTAACTCCGGCACTTAGCCGCGGCGGGATTTATGGGGCCCGCGAAATCCAGATTTCCAGCCTCATTCAAGTTCCCTACTCATTCGCTCGGCCCTCCCTCTTTCTTCCCCGTTTGAAATTCCTCACCAAGGTCTCTAGCCACACACTACACAGCCCACCAATTCTAACCTCGCCTCCTCTGATACCAATAATGTCTCCGCCTTGCTGCAAATCCTGCACCTAGACAAAAAAAAGGAGCTATGCTATTCATTAAAACATCACACTCTTAAAAGCAGCTGCCTAACTGTCTCTTTATGTGTATTGCACCCAAATGGTATAAAAGGTCTAAGTTTTTCTCTAAATTCCACTTTTGATATTTGTGTGGTTTTTTTTAATCTTACATAACAAATTTCCAAATTCTCTGTATCTCTTACAAATAAACAAGCCGTGCCTTTAAAACTAGAATATGTAAATAATCTCAATTCTGATTGTTTGTGCTTAATCGTGCCTAAGTAGCTAAATAGGCAGATGTACTTCAATATATATTTATATATATTGGGAAGGAAGATAAAGGTTACCAGGAACAATAAATTATGTTAAATTTAGACATGGGCAATATTTAATGAGCTGCACATACAGAAGTAGTGTCTCTCAGTATTGCATCGGGCTGCCATGTTTGCTAACACAACATCTCAGACGTCTTGGAATGGAGCTGTAGAGGTTCCTAATGGTGTCCTGTGATAATCCATCCCATGCAGCTTGAATATTCTCACACCGTTCCTGCAGATTTTGCGGTAGGAGTCGAGGTGGAGTCACACCAGGCCTTCTGGACATATGACACATGACAACAAACCGTCCATCTCAGTGCTGACCACGGTGCCTCCACACATGGATTTGTTGGTCGTCTCCACCAAGACAAAAGCAGGACTCGTCACTGAACATGCCCCGCTGGCCATTCATAATATGTCAACACATGACAGTCTGGCACGACACCATTGCAGTCTTTGGCAGCTGTTGGGTCACTCCGTGCATGTTGGACAATCTGTCGCTTCTCTCTCTCTATGGTTCGTGTAGGTCTCCTAGATCCTTCATGTCGCTGGTGCGTGCCTCCTTCTATCCACTGCCACCAAAAGCATGCAATAGTAGTATCCGCATGATCGGTATGGCACACAATATGTCAATAAGACCATTCCGCTTCCCGGAGCCCTACGATGCGACCCCTCTCCAACTCTTCCACCTTCTCAAATTGCTGTCAAACTCTTCTCTGAGGCATACTTCACTTGCCAAGGATGCTACCAACACAACGGCATGAGTCAGAATGGAAAGCATGCACAACAGGATGACCTTATATAGTCAGTCAGGTACAGCAATGAAGCCCATCTTTGCTTATGTCACATGCACAGCTGAGCGTTGATTCCTTGATGTACATACAGTACATTCTAACACATAGAGAATGTTACCATGTAAAAGATGTGTACGGGCTGTGCTGCACGTGATGCATTAAGAAACTTTGACACTGTTCCAAACTACTTCAAGCTGTTTTATCAAAAAAACAAGCAAGGTGAAATTGGCTTTCCATGATACATAACATGCTCACAAGTGTCCAGATTTTAATTAGAGACTTCAAGGTGCAACCACTGCTGACACAGGCATTGAACACACACCCTGTTTAATCTCAAAGGAAAAGCATAGAACCGGATGGAATCTGGAGCAGTCGCACGCAAGCCCTACATAGCCCCAGCCTTGGGCTGTGGAGCAGTGAAACTACATTCTCTGGAGTGATGAGAACCATCAGGCACCTTTGGGTTGAGCTGCAGTGGCATTTGTGTTCCAGATGATGAGAACCATCAGATACCTCTAGGTTGAGTTGCAGTGGCATTTGTGTTCCAGAACTAACGATTCAACATCTGTGCCTGACCTCACTAATGCTTTTGTGGCTGAACGCAATCAAATCTTTACAGCAATGTGTCAACACCTAGTGGTAAAGCATTCTCTGAAGAGTAGAGGGTGTTACTGCAGCAAATGACGAACACTACTGAATGCCCAGGTGTCTACAAGCATCTTGGATAGCACAGAGCCGGTTCCGTGACTTGGATTACGCATAAAAGGAATATATAATGGAAATTCACCATTGACCTTAATCAATAACCTGGAACCTGGATAATGGTGTACATGCCCTTGAAACGTCAAAATAAATTTTCTTTGAAAGTTCTTTGAAAGCAACTCTTTTATGCCACAGTCTGTACAAATCCTTTTCTGGCAACAGTTTTCTTGAGTGTGTGGACGTATGAAGACTTAATCTCTTGGAGAAGTGAATCAGGGTATATTTTTAGATAAACAATGAACATCAACTGATGGTGTAGGGCTGAGCTAACAGGGTAGACTGGCACTAGTAGGAAGAAATCTGCATGCTCCTCTGGTTTTGACTAAGCCCAAGCAGGATAAATGTGCAAGGCCGGAATTTTCTCTGAGCCACTGTGCACTACAATTTGTTACTCAAGTGCGGCGCACTGCAATTGATTTCCCCTTGCAACACAGGCCATTTAATTAATTTATTTGTTTATTCGCTAGTGTGTGAGTGTGTGTGTGTGGCAAAGGAGGGGGAAAAAGTGCATTTGACTATTTTTCAAACCAGGGAAAGAAAAGGTTCTCTCCTTCTCTCTCCCTCCAGTCTGAATCATGAAAAAGGGCCTGCGCCATTTTTCTCCGCTCAGAGGGCGAACAAGAGGCTTTCAGGGGAAATTTACGGCGACATTTTTATCCCCGCTACAGCACAAGGCCTCATAAAGCATAAATATGTAACAAACAATCTGACTTTATATGATTACATATTGATAGACGTAAAGACAGGGATAAAATACAGACAACTGCTAGAGTGACGTGTGGCGTGATATATTTACACATTCGCACTCGCACCTGCCGTCGAAGGGGACGTCTCCGTGCAGCGTGTGTGTGCCGGCTTTGCCCAGGAGGAAGCGGACGCGCTGGAAGAAGGTGTGAGTGGGGAGAGGCGTGGAGGGCGGCTGACTGTGGCTTTGCTGGAGGAGGGCAAGGGGGTCAGGAGCGCCCTGGCATAGGGGTTTATTACTGCAGCTCCCCTGCTGACAACAGTCCGGATCCACACAGTCTACAAGGCCATCTGAAATACACATAAACATACACGACCGGGTTTATAGCTTGTATGTGAGGTCATACATATATCCATATCATCTGTCTACAGTGTTTTCCATAAATATGAAATACACTTTGGTGCTGAGGTGGGAAGTGGGGGTGACTCCAACTCCAAAGCTTGAAATAATAATAATAATAATAATAATAACAATAACTTTCTTTCTGTAAACAATGATTGCACTCTGGTATTACAAATACACAGAGCTTTTTCATTTACAAGCCTATGTAGATATGTCCATTACATACGAATATTAATAACACTGAGACTTCTTATGCTTTCTTTGCCAAATTATGTTTTTTCCTTTGCAAATCTACACACCACTTTGTAAATACATGTAAAATGGATAGTGCCTAGCTATGTTTAACCTGGCATTTTATATGCTCTTTCAGGAAAATAGTAGTAAACTTACATGTTTTATGACTGACAGCAAAGACCCTAATATAACACACATGTCAAAAACAAACACAAGCTAAGCTCTAACAAGATTAAACACCTTTATATCTCTTACTGGAATCCTGACTGCTGAAATAATCAAAATGTGCTTCTCTATTCTTTTATTCTATTCAGTTTTAATGAATAAATGTAATACAGTTTTTATTAAAAAGCACATCACAAAGTCTTGATCCTGAGAATATAGTTTAGCACTTTCAGGTTTTTCAGGTTTTCATACACAGTTAGACCATTTTTGTCCCGGAATGTACAAAATAAACACTTATAGATGGTATAACACCATAAAACAACAAAAGAATGTTCACAACCCTTATGCACAGTTTTGACTATTTGCAGAGATTATTCTACCTAAGTATACCTAAGCTATTCTCCCATAAGTAAATAACGACTACCAGCAAACACCCTGGACAAACCTACTTCTAGAAATACTCCTAAAAATGCATTGAAGTCGAAGTTGAAATCTTTTACAGAAATAACAAAGATACCAGGTTAAACAGAGGCAGGAAGCAGGTTAGAGGTATTCAACACTTTGGATGTCCGGTTCCTATCACTACTGTTCTGAACAGTTCTGACACAGTCAAACCACTCTGACTGTCTGTTTACACCTTAACCAATAAAATATGCAGAAACTGCAAAAAAATCTGTGGAATCCCCCTTTTAAACAACAGTACCTTCTATTTTCCAAGGCTTTTCAAAGCGTTCTGTTTTCTCTTAGATGCAGCGTTGCACACTTGTAGCATTTTCTTGTGCAGCTTTAAAAGCCACCTGGGATGACATTTTCTTGCTTGAAGCTGAGCAGTTGTTGCTCAGAGTGAATTTTTTTCAATATATATTTTTTTGCTTTGGAGTTAAATTCAAACATATGCACTTCAATACTTCTGTTAGTTTCAGAAACATATTTCAAATTTCAAAGCATTTAAGCATTAGCTGCTACATCATAATGTCATGGGGAAGACTGGCAGAACAGGTGTAACCAAACTTTTGACCGGCACTGTCTATATCAGAGAAAATGAAATACTATGGTTCTCTAAGAAAAGAAAAGCTCTCTCTATATGTGGACCCAAGTGGAGCCACCACTTTTATTTGACTCAGGCTGCATTTACATGATTATTATCTAAATTCAAGCAGGTGGCATTCTATGCTGCTCGCTGAGGGCTTGACTTTCAGCCCTGATTTGAAAATACTACATAATTTTCCCAAGTTCCAAATAGATTTTTTCCTGACCTTCGTGCGAGCATTTGTATCTGAATAAAGAGGCAATAGCATCCATAAAAATGGCAGCATATTTCCATAACAATTTCATATATAAAATCCACTCCCTCCCCCCAAACAGTAGGAATGGTGCTGACATTTCTAGCTAACCACAGCATCAGTTTATAAATGCCAGCAAGGAAAAAAAACACTCTCTTAGAGCACTGGGAATAAAAGCTTTTGTCCATGTTATAATGAGCTATTTAAAACCATATTAGCAATATTGTGATCCTGACCGCCACGTTATCTGCGGTATGGCTGGGCTGCTGAGTCCTTGTTGCTCTGAGATAAAGAAGTTTTAGAGGGGGATGAACTGAGGCTTCTCAGTTCAAGGTCATCTCCTCCTAAGGGGGGCAAACAATTACACAGCACTGCAAAACACATTTGACTTGTAAATGTCCCTGCTGTGTATTCCTACAAATATTCCTGCCACAGAGGCACCAAATGGCTTATAAATATCCAGCTAACTGGTTCTGAAATAGAATATTATTCAAAAGCATCAGTATATTCTGCAGACTACATGTTTCTACTCCCTACATTCGGCAATATATATTACGCAAAAATTGAAATAAAAAAAATAAATAAAACAGTTGCACCCAGAAAGAAGTGTTAAATTGCAATGCTATTTGGAAGGAAGATAAAGGTTACCAGGAACAATGCATTTGGAAAAAATTAAACTGATATGGGCAATATTTATAGAGCTACACATACAGAAGTAGTTGGTAACGCTCTCGGCATGGAGTTGTAGAGGTCCCTAATGGTGTCCTGTGATAATCCGTCCCATGCAGCTTGAATATTCTCAAACAGTTCCTGCAGATTTTGTGGTAGGGGTGGAGGTGGAGTGACACCAGGCCTTCTAGACATGTAACAGGTGACCACAAACCGTTCATCTCGGCACTGACCACGGTGCCTCCACACTCGGATTCGTTGGTTGTCTCCACCAAAGTAAAGTGGGACTTCCACTGAAAATGACCCGCTGCTATTCTGAGTCACTCCATGATAGTCAGGCACGATACAAATGCAGTCTTTGGCGAAGTTGACGTAGTGTTAAGGGCAGTCGCCAACGGTGCTGGCACTAACAGGATGACTCATGTATGGCATCTCTGCTAGAATGTCCACAATCGTGGCTGTTGGGTCAGTAAAGTACACTGAGACAAGTTTTATTCCTGGTGGTTAATTCCTTCTGGGTGCAACTATTTATGTATATGTATATATATATATATATATCTGTCTCTTATACACATCTAGGAAGACAAGCACTGACGACATGATCACCAAGGATC
>CM067485.1:27272596-27283166 GCA_034552555.1 Semaprochilodus insignis
AGGGGGGGGGGGTGAGTTGACGAGGAAATATTACAGTTTAATTACCGTCAAATTAACTGTGATGTGGCGGCTGATTAGGAAAGTCTACTGACAGGGAAGCAACTGAGACTAAGGCTGCACAACTTATCATTTGTTGATCTTTATCACAGTTTCGGTTTTAACAATAATATTGATTTCCCAGAAGGGAAAGATGCAAACATAGACAAAAATGCATTTATGTATCATAATGCATTCATCTGAAAGTTGTGCTTTGATTTTTGGTTGGTAAAAATATTGATTATAATTAATTGTATTGTTTTTCAATAATATGTTGTATCATAATCTCAAGATATAATAAACATGTTTGATGCATATTTTATTGTCCATATTATAAATAGCTCCTTCTATGCATTTGGACATAATTATTATGCAAACTATTTTTGTAAAAAATAAAGTTGTTTCCTAAAAAAATGTTGAATCTGAATCTTCATGAGATCGATAGAAATTGGTTTTCTCTCCTCATCACGCGGCCCTGGTGGACATTTACCAATGGTGCAATGTTCGCCTTCCCATCCTGGCTGACACTGGCACTTGCCATCCACACACTGGCCGTGTTCCTCGCAGCGAGGGTGGCATGCCCGTTGGTCACACGCTGTGCCCTCCCAGCCTTCCTCACACTGGCACCGGCCCTCCGAACACACACCGTGACTGCCACAGGGCATTGGGCACAGCTCTGAGGAGTTTCAAAAGGGATACAGAGAGAGACAAACAAAAAGGGAGAGAGAGTAGGAGAGAGAAAGAATAATCACAAAACAGCTTTAGGCTATGTTCACATGGTGCAGCTGTGCTGACTTTGGTGCTGGGCATGTCATCACCATAACTGCATATTTCCTTGTATTCCATTTATTTATGTTTGTTGAGGTCTTCAATAAGCTGCATTATTCAGAGTTTAAATATATCATCAGGGTCAGGAAAGGTGTGATTCTGGATTCAGTGTCCTTCAATTAGCCAGTATTCTGAAATCATTTTGACAACAAAATAAATACTTAATGTAGAAAAATAAACAAATTAATAATTAATGAATGGATTAATATGATATACAAATAGGGTCTCTGGCTTCTCCAACAGGATATGGTTTATAGTGTATATTGTGACGCAAAGGTAAACAAGCACTACTGCTAAAAATGTGCCACTGTAAGAGTGTAACAGCGTTCACATCACTAGCCAGTCCTGGGCGGTTCATATGATGGAGCAATTTAAATTTCTAGAATTATACTATACTACATTACCAAGCATAATTACCAAGTGTTGGATGGAGTGTTAAAGCAACCCACCAATGAACAGTGGAGTGACAAATCACGCTTCTCTATCTGGCCGTCTGATGGATGAGTCTGGGTCTGGCAAATACCAGGAGAATGTTACTTGCCTGACTGCATTTTGGTGACTGAGTGTAAAGTTTGGTGGAGGAGGGATAATGCTATGGGGTTGTTTCTCAGGGGTTGGCCAAGGCCCCTTGTGAAGGGCAACATTCAGAAGTCTCATTGCTCAGATCCAATCTCTGTAAAATGATGGCTCACAATGGCGTAAGCGATTCAAAGCTATCATTAATGTAAATGAATCTGCATCTCACTGTACATGAATAATGTCATGTGAATGAATATGTGTGTAACGAACAGCAAATAAGCAGAACAAGCCTTCACCGCAAAGATAAAATACTCTGAGCATTATTAGAGTGAGACAAAGATAAAAAAAGGGTCAGATCCGTCTGGTTTTCCACTGTTTACTGCTTTTAACTTGTGTGCCCACAAATAAGAATCGGAACATACGAAAGTGACTCAAATTAAATTTATAATGGTCGGATTTCATGTGTCCACACAGCCTTGAAAAAATCAGATCTGTGCCACATTAAGGCTAAAATCAGGTTTAAGTCACTTCAGCCTGGTAAGGTCTGTTTGGACAATTGCATGCTTTCAGCTTTGGGGGAACAGTTTGGTGAAGGCCCTCTTCTGTTTCACTGTCCACAATGCACAAGGAAAGGCCATTGAAAGGCTGGTTGAAATGGTTGGGTGAGTTTGGTTTGGAAGAACTTGACTGGCCCACACAAAGCCCTGACCTCTACCCAATCGAACACCTCTAGGATTAACTAGAACGGACATTGCAAACCAGGCTCTCTCGTACAACATTAGTGTCTGACCTCGCAAATGCTCTTCTGGGTGAATCGGCAAAAATTCCCACAGCAAAATCTTACAGAAAGCCTTCCCAAAGGAGTGGAAGCTGTTACAGCTTCGGGGGGCAACAATTTTAGTCCCTATGAATTTAGAATGAGATGTCATAAAAGTTCCTGTAGGTGTCCCAATACTTCTGTCCATAAAGTGTATATCACCCACTACTATTACAAACCTTAATCCTTTAGTTCCTACTTTTGCTTAGATGAGATTTTTTTTCCATCTTGGCGTTTCAGATTCACATCTGTAAGTGACCCATATGTGCCATTAATGTGAAAGCATCTCTGCCCTAAAAGAACCTACATGTGCATAAAATAAGCGCTGCTAACACCAACATGCTGACAACACCAACATGCTGCCAACACTGGTTGATGACCATAGTAATATGTACAGGCACAGTGTAATGTGAAAACAACAAAACTAAAAAAAAGTAGCCGTTCAACCCAAAATGCATTGTAGCATAAACAATGTACTCAAATGCAATGCCCTGAACGTACTGTGGTGCTTCTCCCAAAAGATTGTGACAGCAGTAGCAAGCCAGTGCTGCATTATAATTGTGAAACTGTTTACTTGAATAATAAATTCTGTTCCCTACTGTTCATTAGTGCTACTAATTTTCCAATGCAGGGAATTGTAATTAGGGGACCATTTTCAACATTGTGATGAATTCCGATCTGACCATTCTTATTACAGTCAAATGGCATAATCTGGGACCACATGTGCAAATAGTCTCATATAAAAGTGGCCATAAAAGAACCAAAAAGAAACAGATTACATTTAGGCATATATATATGTATTTAGCGTAGCATGATCAATCAAAACTCTATATGAGTAAAAACTGTTCAGTTTCACTTTATCTTTTCTATACCAGCTGAATTTTTAATACATTACTAAAACTGAATATTTTCTACTGGCAGAGAGTCATTTCCCTATAAGAGAGGCGAGGCGGTTGTAATGGGGGAAGAACAAAATTGCTGAAAGCCTAAAAAGCCCCCCTTATCCCCACACTACTGGCGCTATTTCAATTCAAATGTACTCTGCACTTAAGAAACTGCACTGAAATGGCAAAGGCTCAGCATCTAAGCTTCATTAGAATTTTATTAGCATAGGCTTAAACAAGAGTTAGCATTATGAATCTGAGCAGGATGATGATGTGATTAATAGCCTGCCCCAGCAGATTCACAGCTTTGGCGTGAAGTCAGAGAGGATGAAGGCTACGGCTTTAGTGGATACTTCTGTCTGACTGTCAGGAATGAAGTATTAGCATCTTAAACAAACATCATAAATCTCAGGTTAAGAGGAGGAGCATGCTGTGAAAAGCACTCAGACACTCATTTATGTATACACTTGGTCCTGACAGATACACTGACTGGTACTAGGGTCTTACAGATGAGAAATAATCCCACCAATAAAGCATTAAAAATTCATGTTATTTTTAATTGTTCCCAACCCAATATGTTAAATTAACAGTAATTGTGTATTAAAAAACTAAACTAAATAATAAAAACTAATAATAAAAATAATTTTATTGTTGGGGTCTACTAGAATAGATTTAAATGCTTCAATGTATCAAAAAGCACACACATTTTCTCCTGCTGTATATCTCTATTCTCCCTCTCTCTAAAACGCTCTGTTAGAGCTCCTGTGTCTTTAAGCCCCGCCTCCTGCTCAGTATGCTCTGATTAATCAGCTCACCCACTCAGCTGCCAGTGCGGTTCCTTCCTGACAAAACTTTCAGCAGTTGCTGTTCGTTGTGCCAGGATGTGCCTAGCTGGCCAGTAGGCTGGCAATAAAGACTGTATTATGAAATGACATCACCTTGTAAAAAGGAAAAGGAATGGAATTCCAACTAGGTGTTTCAGGTAGCTGAGAAAAGAGTTTCTCCATCTGATGTACTTTGAGCTTTATAACTTTTCAGAGAGGAGTTCCCCACTTTCTCCCAGCATACATGTTTATAACTCTTTAGAAGCCCCTCAGTTACCCAACGGATCCAAAATGTTATGGGTTTGGTCCTCAATGAAGCTTTCTCTACAGATTTAAAGAATAAACCAATAAACCAATCAAATTCTTCAAAATTTTGGATCACTTCTTGGAATGTCTTGGCCCTGAAATGTTATAGGCACTAATGCTGGGTTTATCTGCTTTGGCATAAAAGAAAGCCTGTGACTGAATTGTTCAGTTGTCCATGTGCAAAATACATAAATACATTAAATGAATACATGAATAAAGAAATAAATAATTGAAAGAAACATGAATAACTGGCTAGTAGGCAGACAATTGTCTACTGTGTTTTTATGATCTATTATTCTTTTATATTTTGTCTTATTTTTTATTTATTGTTCTATGTGTGTATATGCAAACATATATACTATTCATTTTAAAATATATATATTAGTACAAATACAGCAAGATATTTATATTGCTTAGGCTGTTTATTTGAGTTTAAGAAATGTGACAATTATAAGAACTGACAATCATATTCTATAATAGTCAATGATATCAGCTAATAGAATTTAATGTTGTGTCATTGATTCAATCTGTTTAATGTCTGACTATTAAATTCCACTAGCTGATATCATTGATTATCAGAACTGTAGATTCATAGACTTATTTATATTCATAGACTCATAGACTTATTTTCATGCCATTGCATAAGAGCAACAAATAAGAAGTAAATGTGCCATATAAGATGGAAAAAAGACAAAAGAAAACAAGAAGAAGAAAAAAATCAGGCTCTTGCTCGCTGCACTGCACTCGAGAGGAGAGGCAAGATGAAACGAAACTAAATTGCAGCATGACCCTTCTGTCTACAAAAGGCTCTCGCTGATGAAAGCAGGGGGGCTACATTAGGCCAGCGGTATACAATAATAATAATAGAAAGCAAAGAAGTAGCACTTCAATCAACAGCATAATAAATTAGGCCCAAAAAAGACACACAGTCAAATGCTACAATCTGTTGAAGTCTTTGGCATGGGAAGAAGAATCTCACAACAACCAGCACAATTCCTCACAGGCTCATGAAACAAACCCTTTAAAAGTCAGGGTTATTGCTGGCGATAATACAAGGATGCTGTCGTTTGAAATGAAATATGTATCACTCATAGTGCAAAGAAATAAACAAAGAGATACTACTGAAAGTTTGAGCTCTAAACTTTCAAATCATGCAAGATGTATTTAGGTATTAGAAGAGGAGATTGTTTGGAACCATCTGAATATGGGCCTTTTTGTTGGGTGATGGCGAGTTTGATTCCTGGAGATGCCAAAAAAAAAAAAAAAAAGAAACTTGTTATTGAAAAATGTGAACGTGCAGCAATTGCCTAGCCAGTCTCCTGGCTTAAAACCCATTCATCTTTGCAAACAGTGACAATGCTAGTGCCTGAAAAGTAACATTTGTAGTGCCTGCATATTTTTCACCATTCATTTTGTTTTTAATCTTTGTTCACGCTTATGATTACATACTTTATTGTAAAGACTTTAAGCTGCAAGGTGTGTACATTAGAAATGGATATGAATACGTATTGTAAATATAAAATGATCAAATATATATATATATATATATATATATATATATGATCAAATATATATTAAATAATTAAATACATCCTGTATATATTAAAGTGTATTAGATAAAAACCAAAGTGTTTGAATACTCACTGTAACTCTAACACTATTTTCCTGTAATGAGAAAAATGATTGTGCATATAGTCTCGTTTTGCAGGAAAAACACGTTTTTTCACCTTTTTTTGTCATGGAAAACCGGGAAGTTCCATAAGTGCCATTCACTATGCAATTAAATAAATAACTCTGTGATTACATTAGAATAGTGATAACTCTAGACTCTAGGCTTCTTAACATCCCAAACACTCCAATGAAGAAGATAAAACGTCTTAACAAGAAACTCGGATTAAGTGGGAAAGCCGCCACACTCAAACCAATATAAAAAATCTTTGGTGGCATATGCACGCTCTCTAGAGTGAAGGTATTTAATCAGTACTGATGCAAATGAGGACGCCCACTCTCTCCCGCTCGCTCTCTCTGTCTCACACTCCTCCAGTCCTTTCCTCTGTCTATCTCCAGATTCGCCCGATGGCCTCTTCTAAGACTGCTCCCAAAACGAGGCCTGACTAGCTCACCCAATTAGGCTAGCTTTCCCACACCTAGAGAACGGACTGCTTCATCTTCTCTCCCCCGCCGAACCCTTGTGATGAATTCTAATGCTACTTGCTTGCAACCTACTAGTATATCAGAAGACAAGAGTGTGAACAAGCTGTATAAATATGCAGCGCATGCCGATGTTTTACTATTGACAAAATGTCTAGCCAGCTGGACCGAATAAACGTGAACCAAGGCTGCAGTGCTGTACGCCATGGCAGAATTAGGACTTGAGCCACACATTTGCAGGGATGATGAGTCACAGGTGTGGATCATTTAGAAGTTGTAATTAGGTCAGGCTTGTTGTCGGCCTACTGAGAACACAGTGTTTTAAAAGAGACTACGGCCGCATCCACACATGCATGGATGTTTTTTTAAATTGGTTTGGCCTTCTGCCCACATGAAAGTCTTTTTTTTTAGGTCAGTAAGGAGTTTCTGAAACACTCTGCAGCGTGGAGATTTTGTTAAATATTCAGTTTTTCGATGTTTGATCAAATGTGTTAATCTGGCAATCTACCTTTTAAAAATCTGTGCTTTTCGTCTCCTTCATTTGGATTTATTATGTATATGCTACATTAAGAGATAATCAGCGTGGCTTAACATCTTCCTGTGCATTGTGTAAGGCACTAAGTCTGGGTTAAACTACATGCATTTCATAATTAGATGTTTATATAAAGGTTTCCTAGTTTATATGCTTCCAATAAAGCAGTTTCTGTGCAAAAGAGTTCATGTCTCTTACTGTGATATTCTTGTTGTAATCATACTAATTACTTCATAGAGAAATGCATTTTTACTTTCTTTGACAGTTAAACAGTTCAACAGCATCTCACACAATTAAAGACAAACACAAAGGCAGTGAGAGAGAGAGAGAGAGAGAGAGAGAGACAGCAGAGCCGAGCTGAAGCAAAGCTCTCTGATGATCTGTAAATGTGATTGAGGAGTAAATGTATTTTCTCAGTAGGTGCCAGTCCAGGAGCAATAACTACATTTTTCTACAACCCGACTGAGTGCTGTTCTGAATATTAGGCTCTGGTATCTCTGACGGCACTTTATTAATGTGAGGCGATCTCTGTTTTGTCTGTGTACAACAAACAAACAAACTTCATACTCCACCACCCATAACAAGGTCAGATTACTGATTAGGCCTTTATGTCTAAAAAACAGATTGTGAAAAACGAATTATTGTCCAGAGTTTATGGGAAAACTGAATTCGACTAAGTTTCCCATATCACAGCCTCATATGGTTATAAAACCATATCTTAAATGAGTAGACCATATGGAATGGCTGCTGTTAAATCAAGTAGCTAGCTGACAGACACTTACAATACGACATACTCAACAGATATTAATACTATAGGAGCAATTTGCAAAGTGAGACAACCTGTTGAATTCATACTCCAAACAAATATGGAGCAAGATATCATCAGAAACAAGAAAACGCACAGTCTCTCCTCCTTTCTCTTCAGTTCAGTATTACATTCATTATTAAACTTCATCTATCAACTTAGAACATCTCCAGCAGTAGAAAGCGGAGTCAATGTTGACTCATGTGGCAGTGGTGATAATGGTAATGGTCGCATGCCAGGAGTTTCAGCAATCATTACGCGTACTGCTCCTTTCATTGTCCTTAAATTAACTCACCAGGAGCAGGACCTTCAACATAACTGACTGGAGCTTAGAAAACACTGCTGGGGCAGCACTTCTTCTAGATTCACTCAAGTTGAACTGATTCAAACTGGCACTACAGTGGTTTCTGCTGGACAGGATGCAGCTAGCTGGTTGGCATACTAACTTCAGTAGATATGGTTGTCCCTGATGACACTGTTGTTCCCATTTACATGTCGCTCTTATCCAGAGCGACTTGCAAGGTTATTTGTATTACAGGTAGACCAGTGCAGTGTTAAGAGTCTTGCCCAAGGTAGCTCAGCATTGGCTACCTAGACTGGGATTCGAACCCCTGTCTCCCACATGGGGTGGTAGCTCCCTGGTGGGTAGAGGTGTTAACCGCTGAGCCACATCAACCACATGTCAGCTATCTCTGCAACACGATATACAGACGTCTTTGACACACCATCTGTTATTTCTTCACATTCTGTAGAAATTTGTAGTGTTTTAAATACAAACTGCACCCTTAATAAATAACTGCCACTTCCACCTAACACAACAAAGTAAGAAAGATAATACTACAGAGTACCTGTTTAGCTAGGATTAACAGTTGGAGGTTGAGTTGTGAAAAGCAAAGATTGGGAGGTTTTATGTTTAGCAGAAGATAATAAAGTCGTTTTCATTCATTCATTTGAAAACAAATAAAGAAGACCATTTGATTAAAGTATGCTCCTTGTTTGTTACATGCTCCCTTCATTTTTCATATACTTTTAACCACAGCCACTGTACTGTGCCTACACGCTCTCTCTACAGCTTTAGTTTTTACACCTTTTTTACACTGTTGCTCTGAATGGGCTTTAAAAAACAGAAGAAAAATGACTTTTCAGAAATATCTAGATAAGTGTGGATGAGGCGACAGAGAGGAGAGGACAGAGATAAAGAAGAACAGCAGAAGAAGCATGGCAGGTAGCCAAAGCCTCCTGGTGTTGTTGTTGTTTACTTCATGTTTCTATACGGCCAGTTACGCTTTCACCATCAAAGCTATTTTCTTTAACAGGTCAGTGCTTTTTTCATCTGCACTTTAAATAACAC
This sequence comes from Semaprochilodus insignis, assembly GCA_034552555.1. Classification (NCBI taxonomy): domain Eukaryota; kingdom Metazoa; phylum Chordata; class Actinopteri; order Characiformes; family Prochilodontidae; genus Semaprochilodus; species Semaprochilodus insignis. Next base: position 27,281,650 of record CM067485.1, read on the forward strand.
TCTGCTCACCTGCACCACTGTCTCTGATGTATTGATGGCTACTTTATCCCTGTTTACCCTGGTCAGCAGCAGGTCTTGCTGTATATAAATACATGTGGACATATAAACTGGGACACTGAAGTAAATACTCTAGGCAATTTGTATTAAAGATGAGGTCTGGCTATTTCTGGTCACAGAAATCATTTTAGAATTTTTGTTATTCACTCTATGCCATTTCAAAGAGCTTAATTATTGGACCAAATGAAGTTAAAATAAAAGTGAAATTTAAAAGTTCACTTAAGGGCTGTCTGCAAAACAGCTGTCACAAAATTAGATTTAAAATAACAAGGAAAATAACTGAACAGAATAGCTTAGTAATGAGCACTGAAAGATGTTGTTTGAGGGAAAATAAATAAATAAATAAAATAATACGTGCATACATACATACATACATAAATACACACATACATATGTAAATAAATAGGCAAACAAAAAAACACTTAAATCTACAGTTATTTTTTTTCAGAAGACTTCAAAGGGAGAAGGCTCTTAAGATGAAGCCCAATTACACTATGCTAAAATGAACAACAATGGGCCTGCAGAGATCTGAAACAAACATTATGAACAGATGGAATGAAGATGAACCAACATCAATGTGTCAAGAATGTGCATGTGTTGACGAAAACCAAAAGAAAAGTGCTTTACAAGCCAAAACACATGCATCGGTTGGGGAAATTTGGTGGTGGAAGTGCCAAATTATTATGAAGACTTCTCTTATAATACACTACATTTACCATTTATTAAGCAAGTTCTAATTACGCAACAGAAATACTCTGTGATGGCAATCAGCCCTGATGTTATCTGAAATAACACACAACTGTTTTTCAAGTGATACAGGTAGTTCGTGATAGTTTTTTCTTGTTCCTGGATACTAAGTGTGTTTTCATAATTCCTTAAACCGAAAATGTGCAGAAAATGGCTTTTGTGGTCAGGACAACAATGTTTTGCAAAGGTTTTTCAGAATATTTGCGATACATTCAGTGCTGAGTAGACTTCATGTAGTTTCTGCAACTGTGAGAACTCTCTAGAAGTTTATAGAACTGTCCGGAATTTTCTAGAACTTTCGAGAATTTTAGAACTTTCTATGTCCATGACTGTCCATGACTGTCCAGTAGTACATATAGCAGTATAAATACAAGTACGTTAAAAGAACCATTTCGGTTTATGGTACGGCTGAGTAAGTGGACAGTGGATACATAGCTACGTTTAATTTAGATGGCATTAAGAGGTTGCTGCAGACGCATTCTATGTCTGTGGCCAATTTATTAAGATAAGAGTGAAAAAGTACTCAGTGAAGCATCTGCTAAGGAGAACGAGGCCAACAAAGCATACTTTGGTATGCCTGTTGGGGATCAAGCCAAACCATGGGCACCTCATAAAGTTATGAATAGAAGCTATGATACATACAGATGTACATATTCCCACACATGCAGTGTGTATATATATATATATATATATATATATATATATATATATAG
>CM067485.1:27283562-27387375 GCA_034552555.1 Semaprochilodus insignis
GTGTATATATATATATATATATATATATATATATATATATATAGCATGTGCTGACTGATCAACCAGTCACATTGTGTTTGTATTATTTCTCACATATAGTTCATTGAAACAAGCAGCACAATTCTGTTGAAAATGCTGATTCCAAATGTTTCATTTGGACGAAGTGGTTACAAGTAGAAAAATACATATTTTATTATAAAAGAGGAAATGGAGAGAGTACCAAAGGCCTGCACAAAGAAAAAAAACTAATTTGCACCTAGTGTGAGTGAAAGATGAGGGCAGAGCAAAAAAAAAGAAAGAAAGCAAAAGAGTGAAAAAAAAGGGAGAAGGCGATGAGTATTCCATTTTCTAGTGGTCATATGTGCTTGAGACACTTCATCCGAGGTGCCGTTAACACATCTCTATAAACAGCGTCCTCAGCCGTAACAGTGCATGTACAGACACATGCAGCAGTCACAAACCACCTTTCACTCTCTACACACACAGTCACACTACTCACACCCACCCTAACATGCCAAGTAACACCCCCTGACACACACTGGCAAACATGCAACCTCTGTTTACACACATCACTCACACATAGTCATGATGAAGTCAAACAATTAACAGAGACACCGCACAGCAACACAAAAACACATTCAACATACCAGCCCACTCTCTCCGTAAGCCAACACATCATAACCCAGCAGCGTTATCATGATTAGACCAGCTGGACACTTCATTAAGTACACCTCTTTGTATCTACGCTATTTTTCCAACTTATCAGCTCTACTAACCATACAGGTAAACTTTGTAGTTCACAGACTGTAATTACAAGCTGTAGTCCATCTGTTTCTCTGCACACTTTGTTAGCCCTCTTTCACCCTGTTCTTCTATGGTCAGAACACCCACAGGACCACCATAGAGCAGGTATTATATGGGTGATAGATCATTCTCAGCACTGCTGTGATACTGAAGCAGTGGTAGTGAGTTAGTCTGTGTTGTGCTGATACTACTGATTCAAAAACAGTATAAATTACATTTGCTGTATACATGTATCGGCATGTCCTTATCAATACAAGCACAAACAGGTCTAATAGCTTCAAAACCTACTATTGTACTGTATAATTACTAAATATCTCCCACACAAATAAACACAAACTATCTTGGAACGCTATCTTGTAGTTGTGCTTGGAATGTAAGAATGGAAACTCTTTTTATTCCGTTTGTAACCTCTGATAGTACCGTCAAACACTGCCTGTCATAGTTGCTGATTGGTTTATCCTGTACTTTTTTGATTTTACAAATTGTTTGTTCAGTCTGACAGTTCCTTCTTAAACAGTGTATGCCTAATAATACTGAACATGAGTAGAACATTCTATGTATTGTTTTGCTTGTTTGCATTCCCATTCCAGCTAAATATGACCAATCCTGCACTGAAAAGTCTTCAAAGTATTTGGATGTTACACTGTATTGTTGTGACCTTTATCTTCATCTATCAAAAAATGAGTTTTGCATCCATGACTGACTATGAAGTACTGACATCACATGCAGCAGCTCAGTTAGACATTTGCGGAAGTGCTCAAGCCAGAAAATGTTTGGATAGTAGAAATTTGTTAGGGTGAGCATGCAGGCAGCAGGGTTCTGGTACTACTCTCCTGCATCTCAAGCCATGAACAAGGTCCTTAACCCCTGACTGGAGTGCTCCACAGTGGTTGACCCTGAGTTTAGAATCCAGTAACCTTTCCTCACTGTGTTCAGATTGTGCAGTTGTTGAGGTTTCCATAGCCTACAAATCCTGTCTTGTCTTTTTCCTTACTTCGTGACAGCATTCTTTACACCCCAAACTAGTAAATAATATTTGACCTGTATTACACTGAAAACAATATAAGCGGCATTATTTGCTCTTCTTCTCCTTATTCTTGGCTAAGAGATTTTTTGTCCACCAACTAGTCACACAGTTTTCGAGATATTGACATCTTATCAACTACAGAATGCTTGGTCTGATCGGGAATGGCAAACTTCATTAAACTTCATGAACATTTCCCCATTACAAATCAGTGAGGTGGAAAAGTGCACGCCAATCTACTGTGCTTCTGCTCAAACGACAGAGCCCGTTTTGCATACACACAATCTCAGGGCAGAGTCCCAGCAAATACCTAGCAAATACTCAGCAACCCTCAACAACCACTCAATAAACAACCCTCACATAACAGCAGTCGCCAAGGACATTACAGCAACTGCCTAGCAACACCTTAGTAACCATATGAGACATCACAGCAACTGCTCAGCAACACCATAGCAAGCACCAGGGACATCGCAGCAACCGCCAAGCAACACAATACATACCATCTGGGATAACCGCCTAGCAGCACCTAAGCAAGCACCTGGGACACCATAGCAACCACTTAGCAACATTACTGGCATGCACTCTGAGCTGCCAACGGTATGAAAGGTTCTCTATAAATAAACATTATATCATTATCATAGCAACCATCTGGGATACCAAAGCAAGTACTTAGCAACACCTTAGCAACCACCTGAAATGCCATGGCAACTGTCTAGCAACATGTTAGCAACCACCTAGCAAAACCATAGCAACTACCTGGGATACCATAGCAACCACCTAGCAACACCATAACAACCAACTGGGATACCATAGCATTTGCCTAGCAACACCATAGCAACCACTTAGTGTACCACAGCAACTGTTCAGCAACAGCTTAGCAACCACATTGGATACCATAGCAACTACCTAACAACCACAAAGCATACCACAGCAACTGCCTAGCAACACATTAGTAACCACATTGGATATCATAGCAAAAGGATAACTTAGCAATTGCCCTGCAACTTCTTAGAAACCACCTGGGATACCTTTGGCAACTGCCTAGCAACAGGCTTAAGCTGCACAATCATTCTGCATGTGGTTTAGGAGATGCACTTTCTTCCATATTCTGTGCTCATTCTGTCAGAAATGAAAGCAAATAATACAAATGAACATGTTTTTATTTTACAATGACAATGCAAACAAAATACAAACAAAGCAAAGCTATTTACAGAGTTACTACTTAATTAGCTACACCTACCATGTACTAGATGGGCAGTAAAGCGATGGAGCTGCTGTAACCACTCCCCACTGACACACGCTGGCTGCTCTTCCCTTGATTTAGCACAACTAAATGTTTAAAAGTGGGACAGGGACATGTTTAAAAACTGGCTCTCTCTCCAGTGTGAGAAAGGACACTGGCCTGCACAACACGCACACAAGAGAGGAGGATGGCGGCCTGCATGCTGAACACCAGAGTGTGAGCGAGTCAGAGAGGACAAAGTACTCTTTAAAAATAAGGCTGAGTAAGTTTCGCTTTGGTTTATTTAATTTCCTTAGGTGTAAATAAATCGCTGGAGTATCTGATATCTGGGTGTCCACCTCTGAGTCTCGTCAGGTTTTCCCGGTCAGTGTGCTGTGTGCTCAGCCACTCCCCTGGCCGAGCCACACAACACAAACTTGCACATATTAACAGATCTACCATATAGGTCCACTTAAAGGTATACTAGACCAAATATTAATGTTACATTACGGGTTTTATTACTTTGTACTGTCGTTATTACTATTATTATCATTTTGTATTATTATTATTATTATTATTATTATTATTATAAGTAGTAGTAGTAGTAGAAGTAGTAGTAGCATAAATATATAAACATATAAACTATATTTTTAATATTTTAGCTCTATTTTTGCTTTTAACAATGTAAGCATCAGCCTCAGCTGATTTAATGTATCTTATATTAGGTAACAATCCAGCACAGTTACTGGCAGGCAAAGCAAATCCACCAGTCAGGTGTAATTAATTAGCCAGAAAATTAGATAAAACAGGAATTAAGGGTTAGTGAGATGTATGAAACTAGAGAGATGGGTGTTGCCCATGGACTGGTAGTTTGTGACTCCTATGCTAGGCCATTCATCAAAGGAAAGTGACCACAATAGGACCACCAATAGTCAGATATTTTTCAGGTTGTTGTTCGCTCTCAACACCACTAAACTGGCAATGGCATGTTAGCATATGTTGGAATGGCGTGTATCAGGCACAGCCGTGTTAGGTTCTAAAACACCCGTGTACTCATTAGACTCACCCACCAGGACAGTCAGGACAAAGCCGTTATTTGTGTTGCTGTGTATGCTCAGCTATTCCGATTAAAGATGAGGGCTGGGTATTTCAGGCCATGGTGCTTGTGACCCCCTGGAACACCTTGTAGAGATGTAGTTAGAGGCTAGAACTCATGCGCATCTGTATTAGTCATCCCCTTGTCCTTCATCAGTGGTCAGTTTCTGGTTGGTGGACTATTCTGAATCCAACAGTGCCCAATTCTTTTGCAGTTCAACTTGAAAAACCACTGTAGTGTATAAATCTCATATACAGATGGAAGTGCTATCACATTAATCCACAGTGGATGAAAAAATGGATGGCCCTCAAACCAAGTCCTAGGTGTTTGTCTTACCTATGTGCAGATATTCATCGTAATCAATAGCTTTGTCTTACCTATATAGCAGTCCGAACCAGTCCAGTTGGGTTCGCAGACGCAGGTTCCGCTTTCAGGCATGTAGGTGCCGTGGCCGGAGCACTGGTCCTGACATGCGGGCAGTGGGCTCTCACAGCTTGCGCCACCCCAGCCCGGAGAGCACAGGCACTCGCCTTTAACACACACCCCATGGCCCGCACACTGGGGGTCCAGGCAGTCCACTAAAGAAAGTAAAACATAAGAGGAAAAAAATGATGCTGTCACTGTAGGACAGAATGTAGAGTAGCACTGGTCAATATGTTGTCTCAACAGTTGCTGTGGGCTGCGGACCACCAGTGGGCCATTAAGCACCCACTAGTGCTCCATGGGCCTGTACTCAGGGGGAGGCAGTTCGTAATGGGTCTGTAATGTCACATTAACTCATAAGTGTAAAAAAGACGCTTAGTGGTTGAGAATCGATGGCGAGACATTTTCAAATTACAGTTACCATAACCATTGGATATAAATATTAACAATAAAATATTAGTTTGAGACAACACAGCTTCAAAGATCAGCACTTGATGGCTCATGGATGCGAAGCATATTTTTAGCAGGGCACCAGTGACCTGAGTGGTTGAAACTGAATTTAACTGGCTTGATAAGTCAATGACAAGGTAAAATGTATTATTATTGCTGACTGAGGCAACACTAATGCAATACCCCAGTGAGTGAAGCCAGAGTGTGATTTGGCTATTTCAGAAGAATCACAAAAACCTTAAAACTAAAGAGACATCTTGACACCAAACAACCTGCTCTTGAAGGAAAGGGCTCCAAATTACAGTCGGCATTTCGATATTCTTTTTTTTTTCTTTTTCCCTTTTTTAACATATTTAACAAACTTTTTTAACAAACATATCAGGTCTTCAGTGTCAACAGATTAGAAGAGAAAACAAAACTGTGTTTAAAAAAGATGTTTTTAGTTTTACTGTGGTGCGCTATGCTTTGTAGTTAAAAACAGGTGGCCTCGCAGCAGAAAAGGCTGAGAATCCTTGGTCCTATACTAGTATACCAGTGCTGGTGTCACAGTATTACAACGGTACCAATTTTCAGTTATAACCAGGTGATTCTGATAAAAAGAATCACATCACTGATTACATCACTACAACAATCTATGTTGTTTAACAGCAATCACAGCTGGCTATAAGCTTCTGCCATTAAAGAACACTGGCCCTTATTCATTCTCAAGAAGATTCTGACTTTCAACAATCTTTTTTTCATTTGGGATTTGTTCCTAGGTAAGAACAGAATCTACACACAGTCAATAGCACAATAAGTGCTTACATACACTTTTCCTTCTTCGGGAACAAAGTTAAGAAAAAAGGACATTGGTGACTGATGAGAAGGTGGTCATTATTTTGGTCAGTGCAGTTGCATGACTGACTGCTGGCTATTTTGAGCACTGTGTCTAAAAATACATGAAAAAACCTGAAGTGCCCATTTCAGAGAAAATGAAACTGAGCTATGGAAAGCAGCTTGCTAAGAAACCTATTCTCTCTCTCTCTCTCTCTCTCTCTCTCTCTCTCTCCCCCTCTCTCTCAGGACACTGGATGTTTGATGCTGACAGTCAGAGTTTGCAAGTACTTTACACTCTTTTTGTATAATTTATGAGCTATTCTAAATTAGCCAACAAACACTGACATTGCTTAATGATTTGCCACCTGTCACCATCACCGTTACCACAGCTTCTCCGGAAGGAACGTGACATTTTCTCAATCCAGCATCTCACATTAGTTAGGTTCCAAGTCAGACTTCTGCCACTGTCAATTAATACTCCCACACAGTCTCAATCAGGCAAACAAGTTGCGTTCTTTTGTCTTTTCACTTTGTTGGAACTACAGATTGTTTTTTTCTTTTCAAATCTATTTTCAAATTTATGATTACTCTATAAAATATGAATTACTGTTATTGATGTCTATATAAAAATACAGATATGCTATTATTTCTTTAATGCTAAAATACAAACAATCTTTTGTAATGCTCCAGAAAGCCTGCATAATTTTTTGGAGGATAACAGGTACTTTTTCTTGGAGGATCTATTAAATTCAGCATTTATGTTATGCAGTTTCTTGATATTAACAAAAGAGGAAGGTAATGCAGACAAACTCATTTAAAGGTTGGGTAAGATATTTAAGCCCTTTCAGATTCTATCCATTATTGCACCTTTTTTCATATTATTGTTTTAAGCACAGTTGTAGATTCTATCCCATGATATTCTTTTGTTAATGACAGATAAGCTGTGAGTTGACAATTATATAAATAGCAATAGATTTATGTATGTATATGCATCTTTACAATGTGATATATTGTGTTTAGAAATACAATAACTATATGATAATGATATATACACATCGGAACACAAATTTGATCAAAACAATCTGCATTACATTTAGATGACATACATTATCAGGATCAGCAACACATATTAAAAAAAATGTAATTGCATTAAGTAGCAATGACAAAAAAGAACAGTACAAAGTTGGGATGCTGTGCAAAATGTAAATAAAGCAGACCATTTATAGTAAATCATTTAAACCATCATTTAAAGTGTTAAAAACTAAATAATGATGTGATTTCAAAAATGTGACATCCACAAATGTGACTTTAATCATGATTTAGTACAAAAGCAGAATCGAGTCGAGTAGTAGAGTCTTTGAGAAGCAAAGGTGGGCAAAAGATCTCTACTAGTTTTTCAACAAATACATGACAAAAAACTACTGAAATGTTTAAAAACAATGTTCCTAAAAAAAACATTGGAGGGGCTCTGCATATTTCTCCCTCGACAGTGAATAACATTAAATGATTCAAAGAACTGGGAAGAATTTCAGTGCATAAAGGGTGCAACTCAAAGCTGAACACTGGTGATCTCAGAGATGGCACTGCATCAAGAACTGTCATTCAACAATAACTGATATAACCACATTGTCAGGCACTACAATACAGAGTTACAGTCACAAATGCAAAACAGAAGGTTTATGTTAACCATGTCCAGTAGCGGCGCTGACTCCTCTGCGTTCTGAGGCATCTGAGATGGCCCATCACACATTGGAAAGGTGTACTGTGGTCAGACAAATCAGTATTTTTGGAAGAAATAAATATGTCCAGTCCTCCAAGCCAAAGAAGAAAAGGCCTACCCAGACTGTTATTGGCAACAAGTCCACAACCCAGGGTCTGTCATAGTATGGGGTTGAGTCAGTGCCCTTGACAAAGGTAATTTACACTTCTGTGATGCAGCATTAACACAGAAAAGTACTTTGAGATCTTGGCACAACATATGTTGCATTCAAAAAGACATCTTTTCCAGGGACGTCCTGCATTTTTCAATAAGACAATGCAAAACCACATGCTGCAATTCACAAAGGCATGGCTGTTAAAGTAGAGGGTAATAGAATAGCCTGCCTGCAACAGTCGCCTGACCTGTCCCCAATAGAGAATGTGTGCAGAATTTAGGAAACTACGGCAACAACGATGCTCTACCACTGCAGACAAGACAAGACATAATATATCTTTGTTCCATACTGTTTGCAATACACTACAAGTTAAAGTAAATGTAAGAAACACTGTGCTTTTTTTCATTTTCCATGCTGTTCCTACTTTTCTAATTTGGGGTTGTACAAAGAATATACATCAAATGATGAACACAGATACACCCATTCTTAATGTATTTGATGCCAGCAACACGTAAACGATGATCATGTTTACCTATGTTTTCATCACCTCTTCTTTTAATTAAAAGCACTCTGTTAGCATTTGGGAACTAAGGAAATGATTGCTGTAGTATTGAAAGTGAAATGTGCAGGTCACCCAGGCCATGTGCACTAATTTTCCCGCCATATCATAGAGATGCTGGCTTTTGAACTGTGCGCTGATAACAAGCCGAATGGCCCCTCTACTCTTTAGCCCAGAGCACACGGCTTCCTTGATTTCCAAAAGCATTTCATATTTTGATCTGTTGGACCACAGGACACCGTTCCACTTCACCTTTCCACCTCAATCCATCTTAAATGAGCCTAAGTCCAGAGAATGAGGCAGCGTTTGTGGATCTGTTTATATTTGGAGTATTCTTTAACGTTGCGCTTGTGGGGCAGATGATGGTTTTAGAAAGTGTTTCTGAACCAGTGCGGTGACTTCTGCTACAGACTCTTGTCTGCATTTAATGCAGTGCCATCTGAGAGCCAAGCGAAAGTCACAATCAGTATTTCAGTTTTGGTTTTCGGCCTCGTGTACAGAGATTACTCCAGATTCTGTGACTTGTGTTATTATGTAGTATAGATGATCAAATCTCCTTGCTAACTTATATCAAGAAATCTTGAATTGTTGCACTATTTGCTCATGCAGTCATTTACTATGTGGTGAAACCCCCTACCATATTTTCTTCTGAAAGAGTGTGCCTTTCTGGGATGCTCTTTTTATACCCAAGCATATTACTGAGTTGTTTGCAACTTAATTAGTCGTGAAACGTTCCAGCAGGAGCTTTACCAGTCTTTTGTTGCTCCTGTCCTCACTTTTGTAAAACGTTTTGCTGGCATCTAATTTAAAATGTGCATATATTAAAAAAAAAACAATAAGATGGGTCAGTTTCAACATTTAATATCTTGTCTTTATACTGTTTTTAATTTCATATATCATTGCATTCTGTTTTTATTTACATTTTGCACAGCGTCCCAGGTTTTTTGGAAATGGAGATGCAATATACTCCCTCTTTAAAAAAGAAGGTAATTACAGGACAGATAGCATTAACAAATAATAATGTTTCCGTTATATGTATAATGGCGATGCTGCCAAATAATTTTAGGATGGATAACATTAACACTAAAATAATAATCTCCTGCTCAGTGGGTGTTCCAGTATTCAAATATTCATTGTGTAATTATGGCTGTTGCTCACCACACGTCAACATTCATACTGTCATATTATCAGCACTTAGTACATTTGCACAAAGTTTGTGCAGAAAGACAGAGCAGACAGAGGTTTGATGTATCAGTTATATGTATGCTGTTATATATATGCAAATTATTTTAAACTGCAGTCCTACAGTAAAAAATAAATCAAAACGATATACATTGGTACACTCAAAGTTTCTGGACCATAGATATTTACAAGGATTATGTTATTATGTATTTAATTTCAAGCCATTGATTCAGACAGCAATAAGCCACATATACATATATACATATACTACATATACAACCATCTGCAGCTTTCTTTCTATTGGAAGGTGGTAGTTTGCATCCCTATCTACAGACTGATCCTTATTTTAAGCACTACTGAATTAGGTTGAATTAGGAATTGTTATTATTACAACAACTTTTCTGCAATTAAGTAAACCTTTGTTCTGTTGTAAAAATATATATATATGGGTTTTATGTGTATAACAACTGTTTTCTTGTTGTGTACAATTTTGAACGAAGTTCAAAATTAGCTGACATAGTCACTAGTCACTAAAAATCAGCGCTGCAGACAGTCTTATACTTATACAAACATATCTTATCATGCCTTTATTTGAAAGTACAGATTGAAAGTACACTATACCATTAGAGGTTATAATATAAGCACTTCTTTGAAACAGCTACAGCTGCACTCAACAATCACATTTTCGCAGTGTAAATGGTCCGTACCGTTTTCACCGAAAGTGAGGCACTTGATAAAGATCTCCTCCCATCCTTTATGAGCTTAAGAAGTATGAAAATGCTTGCTGTGTCTTTTACACTGGGAGGCCAGTTAACAAGGCAAGACGCTGGCGCACATCCGTGGTGAATAAAATCGGTCGACGGAGCCCGCCCGATACATTAACTGCTCCCTCTGCATTGCCTACTGTATGTATGGCCCAGTAAATCTATTCCATTTAGCCTGTGTAATTAGTCTGATACTCCTGGCTTTTATTGAAGCTCAGCCTCATCAACTCAAGGTTATACCCGTTACCGAGGTTTCAGACAGACCCAGCTATTATCCCTGCGGATAGCGGGCGTGTTTCACTGACGATCCATTGATTTTGTGTTTGAGCCAGGAAGCGTCTGAGGACCCCGCATGCAAAGGGAGAAAAACAACCCGGGGGCCTCTGGCTCTGAAGTAGCCGACTGTTGCGGAAGCACAGGGACAAACAGTCAGTTGATCAAGAGTGCCGCACAGAGAGGTGTAGTGGGGGAAAACATAGGAATTGGTGTTGATCATGACAGAAGAGCTGTCTGATGTCTGAACAAAAAGCACTGTGACAAAAAAATTGTCATTTCACCTGAAAATTGTACTTCCTGTGATTATTGGCACTTTAAAGTGTTTTATTCAAGTCAAATCAGCTCTTTGATTAAATCACAAAAGCCGCTGTCACTAGCAATAACAAAAGCACAGTGTGATCAGATATGAAGTATTGCTCACTCATATTTCAAGAAAGCAGAGAGGATCTTGTCATAGGAGAAGATTCTAAACTTTACAAGTAAGAAGAGGAGTTGTTTTATTCTGATTTGTAATTGATGGTCTTGCCATGAAGACCAACAGAAAAGATCATGTCCTATTGTGCCTTTTTAGTAAAACCCAAAAAATGCTGATTCTTTACCATTAAAGGTTACAATACATGGGTGCTTGCACCTTAATGTGATTCACCGTATAACTATGCAATTACATTTAAATAGTACAGCAAAACAAATATGATGGCCAGTGATGGTCAGATACAACTTTTACTTTTCCAGTACCGGTACTGATATGGAAGCCTTGTGTATCAGATGACACTGTGTCTTATATCGTTTCTATATTCTTTCTATTGGTTTTAAAAGTGATTGCAAACCCATACAGTTGTGATAGTTTCTTCTCTTTAAATGACGTGTTAATATTGCCCCCTATTTGAAAAACTTCAAAAGCAACACATCTTTTTGATAGTAACTGAATTTCAAAGTTATATCCAGACCATTTGCTTTATATGTTAAAACATGTCATGTTTTTCATCCTTATAGCAGAGAATGCTGAGAATGCTCAGCGTATTTTTGTATGCTGCATCTTTGCACTTAGTCCTTCAGTAACTATTTGAACTTGATGCCTAATTTAAAATATTACTGGATAAAGCCTATTCGTTCCGATGGCGATTTTTGATGCTGGTGCACATTTGTTTGGCCCGAAGGTACGACAATGGGGCTTTGACCAGTCAGCCTGAACACCAGTTTCAGACTGGATATGAACGACAGCACTAATATATGTGCTTGTTGTCAAACCTTGATGTGCCTTTTTCATCTGTAAAAGTCTCGGTATAAACAGACTTTTAGCCTGTTAGCTGAAAGCTGCTTTCCTTTGTATGATATGTTTACAATATACAATAATTCTGGGCCTTTTACTATATATACAAGAAATTAAATGGATGGCCCGTTTGTGAATACAAAAAAGTACATCAACGACCTCTTGCATTTTCTTTCCTCCTCCAAGTCATGCTGTAAGTGAGTCTATAATGCAAAGCCTACATAAAAATCCAATCACAAAGTTTTGTGAATCAATGAAAAATATTTCAGGAGAGAAATTGAGATGCATTTGATTATTTTTCCCACCGAATGAAACCTTTCAGCATGCGCAATTTTTTCATCATTCAAAATCTCACTCACACTTCATTCAGCAGAAGTTTGAGCGCTCCTGGCACAATTTCTGTTTGTTTACTGAGTTTAACATATTGGGAAAAATTAAATCAACAACATGCGCCATTACTTTTGCACAGGCCACATTTTATGTTTGACTTATTTTCCAATATGTTAAAATCAGCAAATAAACTCTAACAATGCATCAAAAGGTGAGTGTTCCACAACATTTGCAATTTGACTAGAGGTGTCCATATGTCCATATGACTGTATACGCTCGTCTTCTAATAACTTTCCTACAGAGTGCGGGTAGAGAAAGATAAAGGAACATAGTGTGAAATGCCAACGTAAATTTCTAGTGATGCTAATCACTGGCATGATCTAATGGCATCACAGTGTCTATCATCTATCACCTGCTGCGAGTCATGTTAGCATGTTAGTTTCAGCAGTACCTTACCTTGCTCACAGTTGTTGCCTTTGTAGGTGGGAATGCAGATGCAGATGCCTTGGACACATTCTCCGTGGTTGGAGCAGGTGGGGTCCACACACTGGTCCTCTTGGATGCTGCACTCCGGCCCTTTCCAGCCTTCATGGCACACACACCGGCCTTTTTCATACTCGCCGTTTCCACTGCACAGCACCGGACAGGTGTCTGCAATATGTCAGCCCATCAGCAGCGCACAAACAGGTGTGAGAGAGAAAGAGAGAGAGAGAGAGAGAGAGAGAGAGAGAGAGAGCACAAAGAGCTTAACATCCACAAACAAATGCAAAAGCAAGCACAAGTACTAATCCATCGTCTAAGTCAGACCAAACAATGTAAAGGGCTTACATTTTTCGTTGTGCAAAATCTTGCCTTTCAAAACTTGTCTTTTTTTGATAACCCCGAGGAATAACTGGTGTACTGTGTATACATTAGCAGTGACTCATGTTATGCTGTGTATAAACATACAGTGTTTCCTGAAAAGTCCCTGACATTGTCTCTTTACTTTGTTTTGCAAGCTTTTTTATTTTGTTCTATTAAAGCATCAACTGTGCTAAATTCTGATAGTTGGGACCTCCCATAACGTATTTAAGATACTACCAACTGTTCTGCTATCACAAATAGCGAGCAACTGTTCCGGTATTACAAATAGGCGAACGAGGATCTTTAGACGTCCTCATTTGTCAGTCTATTCCGTCTTTCATGAAGCAGCCCAAGTGACAGCGCCTCGCCGCCTGCTAGCTTAATGACAGAGAAAAAAAAACGCGTCCTCCTCATCCAGACAACTTAGGGACGCACTCAGTATGCATCAGCAGAGCACTCACACCTCTCTCCTGAATGTATCTGTCTCACTCTGAAGTTTCCAAGGCACAGGAAAAAAAGAAGAAATAAGCATACGGCAAGTGAGGAACTGTAACATTGGGAGCACACAAAAACTAGATTACGCATATTTCCCAATCTCGTTCCATCTACACAAATACGGGCACCATAGCACAGTTGGTTACGTTTTCCATTTACGGCAGTTCCATCATCTTCTCGTCAGCCCTGAGCTCAATTCGAACAGGCTGCTCCAATCTGGCAACCTGGCAACTGCACTATGTTAATCGTGCTCCATCATTTGGACTCCATCCGCCCTCAGTGAGCTAACACGACAGCGACAAGAAAAATCATGACATGGCAACTCGTGCACTCAGATACATTGCGCAAATGGCACCGAATGTCTTTCCGTTTCATATGCATCTGATTCGTTTTGTCTGGGCCTCAGGTTTATTTCTACCTTCCCTCCTGCTTAATAAAAAGACCCCCCCTGGCGGAGTGCGGCTGACGCCACTTGTTGTTCCCCGCTGAGACTAGTCAAAGGAAGCCATTCCTGGCAAAAATGAAGATGTCCCATTGCAGCCACAAAGTCCGGCGCGCTGGTCTGCAAGCGACATATTTAATCAATACTGATGCAAATGAGGACGCCAACTGTCTCTCTCTCTCTCTTTGTCTCTCTCTTGATCTCTTTTTCTTTCCCCCACCTCCCTCCCTATCTGTTAGTATCCTGCTAATCTCCATACTCAGTAAAAATATGTTAATCCTCGCAGCGGTTCTAATTTGCCCTGATGCCACCTGAGACTAACGGAGCCAATGCTGCGGTGGGTTCTCAACCAAGCCCCCTTGCTGAACCTCTGAACTTGGTACAAAAATGAATGTCTATAATAATATATACAGGACATAAACTGCAGTGTCCTCTTGCTACTAAGCCTGGCTGATGAACTCATAATCGTACAAACCATTTCCTGGCTAAAAATTACCATAAGCTGACATTCGAGGCTAGCAATTATTCTAAATTTTTAATAAAATGATTTTTCTGATTCTCAGTCTGATACTGGCAACAAACTCTGAACAATTGGTACTTGCTGTAGGCCATATTCATATATAGAAGACATATAAAAGGAAAACCTGCACTCAGCATACTCAATAAAACAGCACTGAAGAAGGCCTGAGCTAAAATGTATCCTTTTAAGTTGCAATTAATTTGTTTTTTATTTGACATTGTGTGTCTGTGGAATATATATATATATTTCCGGGCTCAGTACCTTGCATCCTTAAATTGAGTACATATCGTCCATAAAATATAGTTACCTAGCCTAGTTGAGTGCCCATTTTTATTGCTATCAGATAAACAGGAGCTGGTCATTTCATTAGCTGCCATCTGCTACATGAAGCATTTCATTAGGGACATTCAAAATGGCAGGGCCTCTGGACAGATCAAATTACAGGCCGTGTGCACTGTTACACAGCTTATGCAGGTCAAAAAAGTCGTAGCTCTGTCTGCCAGCAGATGCTGTGATATCGACTCCCACTACTGCCAAAGCAGAAGGCAAAAATGGGAGTAAAGAGTGGTACTGGAGGAACATCTAGCTATACACTCCCAACAACACACATGGGCAGAACAGGTTTCAGTGTTCATTTACAGAGAGTTAAGCTATAGGTTTGAGAACATTCTCATAATAAGAGAAGACATCGTCTACAGAGTGGGCCAAGTGTGGTTTCCTTTCATCAGATATAATGCAATGAGTAACCACAATAAGCCTTTTGAGTAAGACTCACACTATAGGCAAATGAATAAAACAGCCCTGAAGAAGGCCCAAGCTGAAATGTGTCGGTTTGGACAAACTGCAAATAAAGCTTTTGTATGTATCAAATCTCAGTTACTTGCATCCATAAATTGATTATAATGTTCCCTAGTTGTGTCCTGAACATTTATTTAGCTGATAAACAGGAGCTAGTCATTTAGTTAGCTGCCGTCTGCTACTTGTAGCATTTTATTAGGGATGTAAAAAATGGCAGGCTCTCTGGACAGATCTCAATTGCAGGCCATGTGCTCCATGACACAGCTTATGCAGGTCTCTCCATCAAAAATTGAGCCCTAGCTCTGTCTGCCAGCCAACGTTGTGATATCGACGCCCACTACAGCCAAAGCAGAAGCCAAAAATGAGAGTAAAGGGTGGTGGTGGTGAGAGGAGGAGGGTGTCAAATTCTCATATAACAACAAAAGCCAAGCGTTGGCTGCCCTTGCTGAGGTCATCCTGGCTCTTCTCCTCCCGCCGTGGCCTTCTCCAGCACAGAGCAGGGCTGAGAGGCCAGTGGAGGCCAGAGTGGTTCTTTTTCTGATCCAGGCCTGTCTATTAGTCTCCATAACATCCTTGGCACATGCCCAAGCCGGCAGCAATAAGAGGTGCATTACGTTCGCTACAATAATTCATAGGCCCAGGCATCTCTGGAGACTGGGAGAAGGTGCGGGGATCGAGTCCGAGTAATAGGCTATAAGGAGCGCTGAATGACATCTCAGAGACCAGGAGGAGCAGCCAAAACTGGCCTGATTTATTGGCTCTCTGCATTCCAGCCAAACCCTTTTTAAAGTCTGTGAAGCCTGTAATCATTTACGAGCATGACGACAGAAGGATAGAAGGAGCAAGAGAGCGAGAGAGGGAGGGAGAGAGGGAGAGAGCAGAAGAGAGAGAGAGAGAGAGAGAGAGAGAGAGAGAGAAAACTGACAACTTCACTGAGGCTCAGTGCCTTCACTCCCAGACACCACTCTCCAGCCCCAAAAGTTTGCTCTTAAAAAAAACACAAAGTGCAGCCTTTTTATTTTTTTTCTCTCTTGCTGTTAGTTGTTTGTTTCGGTTCAGTGCACTAGAGCGTGGCATCAGGGCTCTCCACGAGCTGCTGAACTCCCTATAGTTTCCTCTGGCCTGCCAGAGCAAAGCTGATGCGGCTGAATGCAAAGGCGAAACAGAAAGTAAAAAAGCTCATACGGAAGCCTGGAAGGATCGGTGTTCTGCATGCCGCCCCCAAGAGAGCAGAAAGGGGGATTATGTTATATAAAACCCTCCTTGAGGTTTGATCTCCCTCTGAAGAGCTCTAATGATGGAAGGGGCCGAGCGCAGCGTGGTGCAAAGCTGGCGAATTGGCGCGACATACACACAGGAATAGCTGTTAGGCACGGCGTGCCCGTCAGCCTGGTGCATTATTCAGCCGTCTCCAAACTCCTGTTCTTTTTGGATGTAGTTAACAGGGCATGTGTAAAAAATTGCAAACTTTCACGCGCCAAACTGCCCTGCTTTGAAGAAAAATGGAATTCTGAGTTGTTGTGCTTTGCGGCGAGCATAGAAAAAAAAAAACGAATAAATGCTTTCCGATGGCACTGTGATGCCTCCGCTTACAAATGTTATGGAATGTAAACAATGTGGGCAAAGATCCCCAAATCTCCTGCTGAGGCTGTAAGTGACAAAGGTATCATTTGCTCAGCCGCAGGCCCTGAAGTGAAATCATTAATGGAGCATCCAAAAACCACAGAGGTGCCAGGAAGGGTCACATTTTCAGGTATGGGGCACACACTCAGGAGAAAATCTATTTATTTATATATTCAATGTGACTCAACTATTGTGCAATACTTGCTGATGCACCTCATTACCTGTATACCACCTGTATAGATCTTGTACTGGCTGCCAACATCACTATAATTCATGTACTCTGACTGCCTATACCATCAGTATTTAGGTGACTGCCAGATCATCAGTATTTATGTAACTGGTATAAGAGAATGTAACTGTGAGATATCTATACAATACCTGTGCAATATCTTTCAGTAAATGTGCAACATACAGGGGTTGGACAATGAAACTGAAACACCTGGTTTTAGACCACAGTCATTTATTAGTATGGTGTAGGGCCTCCTTTTGCGGCCAATACAGCGTCAGTTCGTCTTGGGAATGACATATACAAGTCCTGCACAGTGGTCAGAGGGATTTTAAGCCATTCTTCTTGCAGGATAGTGGCCAGGTCACTATGTGATGCTGGTGGAGGAAAACGTCCTTCTTGGTGGTATGCTGACATTACCCTGGATACCGTGGCTCTTGATACATCACAAAGACTTGCTGTCTTGGTCACAGATGCGCCAGCAAGACGTGCACCAACAATTTGTCCTCTTTTGAACTCTGGTATGTCACCCATAATGTTGTGTGCATTGCAATATTGCAATAAACTGTGCTCTTACCTGCTAATTGAACCTTCACACTCTGCTCTTACTGGTGCAATGTGCAATTAATGAAGATTATATTTAGCCATGAAACCTCCCACACTAAAATGACAGGTGTTTCAGTTTCATTGTCCAACCCCTGTATATCTGCAATTACACATGTTAATTTGTATAGTTTTTTTTATTTTTGCCTAACCATAGAGATTTAATTATTTTTTTAGTTTCTTGTATTTTGTATTTGTGTAACTTGCACTTTTGTCTACCTCTTGCTCTGTATCTGTTTACTGTATATTCTGCTGTAACAATGCGAATTTCCCCCTGTGGGATAATAAAAGGCTATCTTATCTTATCTTATCTTATCTTATCTTATCTTATCTTATCGAAAACGGGGAAGGTCTAATTTATCTCCCCATCACATACAGCACTAATGTGCTGTGTAGAACTTTGCTTTGTTTGTGTTCTGAAAATGTAACCAACAGAACAACATTAATAGGCTCTAACATGTTCACACAGAGTGTACAGTAAATTAACTGTATGGTTAATTATACAATGGGGTGTTACCTATTTTAAATACTATAGAGAACAACTGCCCTGTTTTAACTAATCACATAATGTTCGCTGACACCACCATTCTGATGTGCTCCAGCACGCTCATTCATGAAAATGATACAGACCTACACACATTAGAATCTCAAGCCTGCACATTCAAAGGCTTCCCAGCTGCTCCATAATGCAGTAAAGCTGGTTTTGCTTTTGTACATAAAACATGTTCCATCTCCTTGGTGAAGTCAAAGCGAAGGGAAAAAAAGCAGAACAAAGTACACAAAAACTGCATTCCATCGGAAAACGTACACGAGCTTTGACAAAATGCTGTCGTCTGAGCTGTTCTCTGGGGGAGCAAGAGAGGGCTCGTGCTCAGGTAGTGGAATGCAGTGACCTTGCCCTATGAGGCCCCTGGAGATGATAAAGGACAGTGGAAGGAAGGGGGAGGGGCCGGTACGTGCCCAAGGTCTAATTCAACAGCATTACCCATGGCCCTGAAGGACCCGGGCCACTGAGACCGACATCTTGGTACTGACCTTTCTCGCAGTTGGGTCCTAGAAAGCCAGCAAAGCAGTGACAGTGGCCTGCAACACATTCACCGTTGCCATTACAGTTTGAAGAGCATCCATCCATGGATTCTGGAAAACAAACAAATAACGATTAAAGTTAAATTGTTAAAAATCAAAATGACCAAGGAGATTGTTTTGTTGATTACATTATATATATTACAAACGGAAAATTACACATTGTCACACTGTGCTGACATTGCATGGTTGCGGTGGAGCCATTCCTTTGGAAATAAGCCTGCTGTTCTTTACTCATTGGACTCAAGAGAACAACCATTTAATGTAGCAGCAAACATGGCAGCCAACTAGTAATTTTCTTTTCGATTTTTGAGTGACACTGGACAACATACTGTTGGCTATATATGTTGACAGTCAAGGTTCCCTTCAGGGGAGTTTTATCGTAGTATATAAACTACAAAGGTTTTAAAATGCACAATACACTGTCCGATCCCCGGCAGTGACCCCCAAAAAGTTTCTGGACTTCCGTGCCATACTTAAACATGCATGAAGTTCACTGTGTTGGGAAACAAAACATCAAGGCAAGTAATCTTAATTTTAAGCCGAAAATTCCAAAAAGCCGTTGGTGTGTTTTAGCTCATTGCCCTGCTGATTCACTTTCACTTCTGTCATCTGAGCAATTTCTTTGCAGACTTCTACAGGTTTGCAATGCAAAATGCCTTTATACGCTTCTGACTTCTTGACCCCATCAATGAACACAACACCACACAATCTCACTGAGACTGACTTCACGGTTTCCACCTCAGAGCTTTACAGTAACCTGAGCACAGTCTCATTGCAATTCTTCCCCAGGCTTTCTCTACACAAACAGATGTGCTAAATCTCTCTCTCCAAAAACAAACTGCATTTTGTTAAACAGTTTATGAGGTAACTTAAAGTAAAACTAAAGTGTCCAAATACTTTAGGGCTGCTGTATAAAAATCAAGCTGCAAAAACGGACAGTTTGGAACTCAATGTTTCTGTGATGTCACAGAAACCAACATATTTCCATACTGTCATGTGCTAAATCTAGGTATCCACAGTCAAATCACATATGCTCTACAGAGAAAATACTAGTACACATTTAATGCACAATTACTATTTGCTGTAATATTACCTACAACAAGGAAAATACCATTTTAAAACAGCTCTTAAGACATTAATTAAAGCGCAAAAAAATAAACAATGTTGAATAATAAGTCGTTAGGTATTTGTATGTGTTATTATTACGCACAAGAAACAACTAAAAATGGCATAGCAGCGTCCTTAAACCTCAACTCTCATTAAGAATGTGAAGATCTATTAATAGCAAGCTCATTTGTGACAGCATGCTTCAGCCTGCACTGCTTTTTGTATAAGGCACAATACAAACCAGAAGAGAGGTCATTTATATGTAAGTATCTTTCTTAAAGACACAGTAATAAAAACAGCTGTAAAAACCTAATTCTAAGTGATGAAGTGAAAACAGTAAAACATGTTTGGAAACTCATCATATAAAAGACGCACAAGAACAATATATGACATAGAACCAATGCCAACATTAATTACAATAGCTTTTTTATGGTTGAGGTAACAGAGTTTACATATGCTGACTGGATTAAATGGAAATGCGTGGCATTGTTATGTTCATTTTACACAGCCATTTGTTTTGAGTGTAGCTGGAGGCGATATAATGGGATTAATATCGTTTCTGTTTTACCTAGTAAAATGTTCTATGCTCACTACACAAAGAATACTCATTTCTGTATATTTGTACTGTGTCGCTGTTTAGATAATCTGTTCACTTCAGTTCAGCTATTATTAGCATAAATCAAATATAGCTAAAGCAAGTAATGCTTTTCAGCATTGTGCCACAACTGTGCCAAAACGTACATCATGCTGTTAATAAAAGGCTTTTCAAAATTAAAACCAAGCAAAATGATGGATGGGCAGATTAGAAACCCAAACAAAAGCGCCCAGCAGGATGCAAGAGGAGGAGATCACAGAGAAGACAGTTTTGGGTTAGAATGAAATAAATGTGTTACTTTCAACTACAGGCTTCCAGCAGGTATAATTCTGCTACATAAACTGTACATTGCTGATATATTCATCCTCTATCCTTTCTGTTGTATAAAAACACAGGGAGGAAATAAAAATAGAAGCGATATTCAGCTCATACAAAAAGCACTTTGCATTAGCAAAACGTCTTCGCCACAAAGCCACCTTGACATGTATAACCAGGGAACTGGATGGTTAACAATCTACGACACAGTATTGCATACCACATTCAAAGGAAAACACAGTTAATTACTGCAATTTTCACCTTCTCAGTGCAAATCTCTAATAAGTCTTTTTTATTCCTTAATGACTTAGAAATGGTGTAAATAAAAGAAAGTACCTGTTAATTATTAAGATTTTCAACATATCACGATGTGAGGTTCCCTTTGTAGTATGTTGTAGCAATACACTAACCACATGTTTTATCACTCTGCAAGAAGCAACAGCAGCATAGACCAACACGGCTGGCTACCAGCAAAACCACCGGCATATGTTATGTTTAGGATACCAGCATAAACCAGCATGGAAATCCTGGGGGTCTAAACTGTTTTTTGTTTGTCAGCAGCACAAACACTGATGGTCTACCTAGAGGGTGTAAAGAGACTATAGCACCTTTTTCTTCCATGTATACTGTCCATAGCTGTTCCAGAGCAATGCATCAGTGATCAGTTTCAGACCATGGAACCAGGTGTTTTGAAATTTTTGGGTGGCTGAGTGCTCTCCGCCCAGCAGTGATACTGACATGTGTAAGAGCTGTAACAATGCTGCTGTGCCTGATACACTGCAGCACAACACCACTACCATGTCAGTGTCATTGCTGTGCTAAGAATGATCTGTCACAGGACTAAAGTGGTCCTGTAGTCAGAAACTGACCAATGATTAATAGGGCAGGGTAGGCTGACAAAATGTTCATGACAGCAGATGGGGTACAGTCTGTAATTGTACACTTATAACACGAACCAGTGAGGTAGATGGATTTCACAAGGGTGTTTTTCCACTGCACACAGCACCAGAAAAATAAACCCGTGCTTTTTCCATTAACCAAAAATCCAGTTTGTTTATCTCTTTGGTACCAACAACACTTAATGGTATCCAAAGGTAAAGATGTAGTACTCTTTGATAACACTTGCAGCTGAAGCAAATAACAAATTAGCAATTTACTCTTCAGTGTTAAAGATTATATGTTAATTTGCTACAGAATTTTCTATAAGATGACCTAAGCTAGTTACTATTGATGTTAGTATTTATGCTAAATTCCAAATAACAAGCATATTCACATTCAACAGAGAAATATATAAGCTTTGCTATAAAGGCAATACACTGTTAATTACACTGGTTTTATAGCAAGTCCAACTGTTTCTCTCAGATGGAAAATGAGCTAAAACCAGAACAGCAAATTCTGGTGCT
The DNA here is from genome assembly GCA_034552555.1 of Semaprochilodus insignis. Classification (NCBI taxonomy): domain Eukaryota; kingdom Metazoa; phylum Chordata; class Actinopteri; order Characiformes; family Prochilodontidae; genus Semaprochilodus; species Semaprochilodus insignis. The sequence goes on from CM067485.1 coordinate 27,305,709, forward strand.
TCCCATTTGGGTCAGTTCTTGTTGTTGATTGTGCGGTGGAGCAATGCCAAATGGCCAGCGTGTGGACATATAAAGTAGCTTTTACTACAGTATATAAATGAATTAAGCCTGTGTTGGTGCATAAACTGAAAAAAAATATGTCAACATCAGTTGCAACTGTACATGCTGAGTAGATTCTAACTGAATGAATGGAAATAGAAGTAATAAGGCATATTCTACATGCACCATAAAAAGAATAATAATACCTGCATGTCTGTCCTGTGTTGCTGTGTCAGTTAGATAATCTGCTCAAATCAATATTATTAGCACATATCAAATTCAGCTTATGCAGGAAATGACTACAAATAGCTGCAATAAAGGTTTATTCTTCAGTTTCACATCAGTTAGGCCTACATGAATGATTTGTTGATTTGTTAGCTTGTTCCAGAACTAACAGCACCCAACAGTTGAAAAAAGTTTCCAAAAATTATATTTTACAGGCCATGATCAACAACCCATAAGCAACAAGTGAATGAATTGCTCCACACTTTGCCTGTGGTGGTTATATTTTGTTCAATGTGGTCCTGAATNCATCAGTTGCAACTGTACATGCTGAGTAGATTCTAACTGAATGAATGTAAATAGAAGTAATAAGGCATATTCTACATGCACCATAAAAAGAATAATAATACCTGCATGTCTGTCCTGTGTTGCTGTGTCAGTTAGATAATCTGCTCAAATCAATATTATTAGCACATATCAAATTCAGCTTATGCAGGAAATGACTACAAATAGGTGCAATAAAGGTTTATTCTTCAGCATGATAAGCTCCAGGTTAAAATACATCTCTAAAACATATATCACACTAGTAAGTGGACTGTCAAAGTAGCCAGGGAGTGGAAGTTCAAGGAGGATCTTTATATTGATATAAATGAAATGGTTTTCATTAAGAAAACTACCTACAGTCACTGGCAATTTGATCAGGTATTCCCTACCATGCAGGCGTAGAACACAGTACAGTTATTGAGTGTTGCTGCACAACTTGTCAGACACAATCAACCCTGTCTGTCATTGGAAAGACCATCAGATATTACTTAACAGCCATAATCAACCTAACTTAAAGTTGACTGGGTCAGCTCTAGCAAGGCAGAAATTTCTTATTTGTTGGAAAAGTGGTATGGCATGACAGCCTTTACCTACCGTACATGTTTGTCTGTGGCGATTACATTGCTGCATTCTTGAGTTTTTTTTTTTTTTTTTTTTTTTTTTTTTTGAACCCACTTTTTAGAATTATAATAAAATAATTCCAAATTTGATGCCTGCAACACAATCCAAAAAGTAGGGACAGGAGCATATTTACCATTGTGTTACATCACATTTCTGTTTACAATACTTAATAACTGTTTAGACTAAAGACGCTGACTCATCTAGTTTTGAAAATAAATCTTAGCAAATCTGTGTATGACAAATACACAAACACCCAGACAAAACTTAATATAGCCTACAAAATTTAATATAGTCTCTAGTCTAGTGAACAACAGCCTATACCTTCTAATATCTAATATCTACATTATTTCAGTTCACACTGAAAGTTACTGTTGAATACAAAAACAGCAATTATTAATGTGACAAGTTATTCCAAAACTTTTTTTAGTTTTATGTTTATTAGTATATTTTTATTGTTAGGACTATTGTTAGGGAATTCTGACTTTATGAAATGTGACAGCTCACAGCAGAAAATCATATCAGTCACTGCGTAAGACACTGTTTCTATAAGATTACTGGAATCTTTCATTTTTAAACTCCATCAGCTGAAATCAGCATATTTAGTCCCTAAAATCACTATTGAATCAGTCATGAAAGTTTCACATCAGTTAGGCCTACATGAATGATTTGTTGATTTGTTAGCTTGTTCCAGAACTAACAGCACCCAACAGTTGAAAAAAGTTTCCAAAAATTATATTTTACAGGCCATGATCAACAACCCATAAGCAACAAGTGAATGAATTGCTCCACACTTATTTTCAAACATGACTGTAGAACATAATTTGATTTTCTATAATTTAAATAAACGGAAAAAGGTTGAAAGTCAGAATGTAGACAAAACTCATTACTTAATTAATTATGTACTTATGCTTAAATAGTTTATGATAGTATGATAGCAATGGCTCTGAACCTCTACACCAGGGGATTGGTGTCTCTTGTTCTCATGCAGCTGGATGTGTAAGATATATAGAAAAGTAAATTCATACAAAGGATACAGATGCAGGATAGATATTGTGGTGTAAAGACAAATGAATAATGATCAAGTAAAAATACAATGCTGTCATGATATCTATTGTGTTTTCTCCGGTTTTGACTGTGACTGTGTTTTCTCTGGTTTTTGATGTAATGGATTTGTCTCTGATGCTGTTTACCTGTGTTTTGACCCACGCCTGTCTGGACTCTGATTACTGGATTGCCCCTAACAAAGATTGATGTTTTAAAATGACAGAACCATGCATTAAGCTCCCTACCAGAAAGGTCCTGCAGGATAACAACTGGTTATCAGTCTGTAATCATGAACTGGGTTCAGCAGCAAGATAATGATCTGAAGCACAAGAGCAAGCCTACCGCAGAATGACTACAAAGAAATAAATTCATTTTAAAGTGGCCTTGTCAAAGTCCTACCGTGAACCCCTTTAAGATGATATGGCAGGACCTTAAACAGTTGATGTGTGAAAGCCCTTCAATGTGGTTAAATTAAAGCAATTCTGCAAAGAGGACTGGCGACTGCAATGTGAAAGGCTGATCTCCAGTTATAGGAAGAGTGTGGTTACAGTTATTGCTCCTAAAAAGTGTTGCAAATGTACCAAACAGTAATTAAGTATAGATGGGAATTACCGTTTCACATATGTGACAGGAGTGTTGCAAAGCTTTATTTTTTAAGTCCCTAAATTCAGTACTCAAACAGTCACAAAAATTTCACATCAGTTAGGCCTATATAAATGGCAAAGAGTTCCAGAGCTGCCAGCACCCAACAGTTTCAGACATTGAAGAGAATTCCATTCTATGGGCCATAATCAACAACCTGATCCACTCCATGTGAGCGAAACACACCACACTGTCTGAGACAAACTGTGATAAAAACAGACACAATCGTTTTCTTATTCACAGTCTGTCCTTCACTTTAGGGTATCAGTGGCCAAAAACACATATCCATAGCAATCATCATATATTTCCATAAAATAGTGCCTAAAGTCTGTTTGTATTTGAAATGCAGTGTAATCTTTAAAGTCTTTGCCTGCTGTGCTTATATTTTCTTCACTGTGGTCATAAATTCGACCTGTAAAGCAACAAAATAGGTGAAAATGATTTTCATTTTTCTCTAAGAGCTGAATAGATTGTACATTCCAAATATAGTGAAGGCTTATTTCACAGCATTTTCAAACACAGAGTGTAGAACATATTTTACTACATTTAAATAAACGGAAAAAAGGTAGAAGTCAGAATGTAGATGGAACTTATGTAATTAATTATGCTTAAACAGTATAACTAAATGACAGTAATAGCTCTGCACCTCTACAACAGGGGATTAGTGTCTCTTATTTTGCAGCATGCAGCAGAATGTTTAGGATAGATAGGATAGTAAATCCATACAAAGAATACAGATGCAGAATTGATATTATGTCTAAAGATAGAGAACTAATGGTCAAGTGAAAATACAGTGCCGTCATGATGTCTCCCTCCCTGTGGGGAGACTCCTCTTACTCTCCCTGACTCCGCCCACTCTCCTCTACTGCTCACACCTGCAGCTGATCTAGGACTCATTAGCATTACTGGATATATATATATATATATATCCCTTTGTTTGCCTGCCTGTTTGCAAAGTCTCTGTGTTTCATATCTGAGTGCTAAGCTGTGCTTCTTCTGTGTTTTCTCTGGTTTTTGACTCCTGCTTTGGTCTCCTGGTTTCTGCTGTGATGGATTTGTCTCTGATGTTGTTTACCTGTGTTTTGACCCCTGCCTGTCTGGACTCTGATTACTGGACTTCCCATAATAAAGCCACTCTGCGGATGCAACCTGCTTTAGTCATAATGGTACAAGTGCTAACTTCTGCTATTTTTGCAAATTTGTCAAACCTATTTGTTTTAGAACTTCAAAAAACATTTTTTGTAAATATTTTTTTGTCAAATATTAATACAAATAGGGCATATGATCTGCACCTCCACACCAAGGAATTAGTGTCTCTTATTTTCATAGTAAATTCATACAAATAACATACATGCAGGATTGATATTGCGGTCCAAAGACAGAGAAATAACGATTCATGATAATGAAGTGAAAATACAGTGTTAATGTTTTCTACTTTTGCATATTTGTTTTAGAAAGTAATAACATGTTTGTTTTTTTTATGTAAAATATTTGGAAAAAAATTAAGATATTAAATATTTTAATATACTCCAAAAGCACAATAGCGACTCATCTAGGAAGTCACAAAAGAACCTAGACAAACATCTAAGAAACTGCAGGCCTCACTTACCTCAGATAAGGTCAGCGATTAATAAAGAGGCCGGGCAAAAATGATATCCATTGGAGAGCTGCAAGGTGAAAACCACTGCCAACCAAGAGGAACATGTATTTCACAGTTGCCAAAAACATCTCAATGACCCCCAAGCATTCTGGAATGATGTTTTGAAATGACAGAACCATGCATTATGCTCTCTACCAGATTAGTCCTGCAGGATAACGACCAGTTATCAGTTTGTGACCATAAATTGGGTTCAGCAACAAGACAATGATCTGAAACACAACAACAAGCCTACAGCTGAATGACTACGAAGAAATACATTTCTTGTAGTGGTCTAGTCCTACCCTGAACCCCTTTAAAATGATGTGGCAGGATCTTATAGAGTTGGCATGTGAAAGCCCTTAATGTGGTTAAATTAAAGCAAATATGCAAAGAATAGTTGGTGACAGCAGTAAGAAAGAATATTTGGAAACACAGGGCCAGTATAGGAAGCATCTGGCTGCAGTTGTTGCTGCTAAGAAACGTTACAAACAGTTATCAAGTATTACTTTTTCACATATGTGATAAGAGTGTTGCAAAGCTTGTTTGTGTTCCCTCATGTTCCCCCTGTCTTATATTATATTTTGCATGAGGTTCTGAAACCAATGTGACAAAAATGCAAAACTAGAGGAAATCAGGGGGAACACAGCACCGTATACGGTTTTTCACAGCACCGTATGCATGTAAACAAAGGGCTTTTGCTCTTTGGCAGCCTTACCAATGGTGGAGCTGAGGAGTAAGACCTGTTCCATCTTCTTGCCGTCATTGTACAGTGCCAAATACCAGGTGCCTGGGTCCATGTACTCGATGAAGCCTGTCTCCTGAAGTGAGTTAAGCTGCAGGTTCCTGGGCGGCGAGCCTGGATTCTCTGAACCTTTCACCTCCAGTTTGATCAACTGCTTCCCGTCCAAAAGCTTCACAAAGTCGAACTGGGAGGAGAGGGGGAATAAATGCAAGTTAGCACAGAGGGAACTTTGGAAGAATGTCTCAATCTGTCTCCTGTGAGGCTTCAGCTTCAGGCATCAGAGTGCAACTTGAGGTTTGGCAACAAAGTAAATCACACTGGAGCTCCATTTTAATTGAGCTAATTACCTAATTATCATGATAAAACCGTCTAGCTCCTTGACTTGCACTCAAAATTTGCATCTCATATCCTAATGGATCTTGCTCTGGCCTCTCCTGTAAAGTGCATTATCCTTCTGTGTTAATTGTTTGCGTGTTTGTGTCTGAGGAAGATATGGAAAATGAATACAGCATGTGTTAACCCTTAGAGGACTTAGTTATCACGGGCAAAGCACATAGGATAGGAACTGTGTGTCTTTAGTAGTGCAAGCAAAGTATTTCTGGTGAAAGTGTGGGTTGCAAACTATCAAGTGTGTTTTCATGAACAAAAGAAGACACATTTTATTTAGATTTCACTTTAAGAAAGTTACTGCTATCTGTAGCTTTATTCTACAATTTGATCAAAACCATTAAACTAACTAAAATACTGAACTTCAAAATTCAGAGACCCTTCATTTATTTAATTAGGATATAAATAGACAACATGGGTTTAACGGCAAATCTAACAGATCTGCAAGACCTGGTAGACCATCAAAAAAGTCACCATCAGATAAACAGTACTTAAAGCTTTCATCGTTGAGAGAGAGGAGAAACAAGCTCCATTCTTTCTTCAGATCAAAATAAAATCCTCACATGTTTTTGTCCATCCTTTCACTGTGAGAAAAGATCTCTAAGTGATGGATCTGAAAAGATGTGCAGCTTTCATTACCGCCTATCTGAGAAAATGAAACAGAAATGAATGGAAGCTGAAATGAAAGCAACAAATGGACGTGCTAAATACAGAAAAATGTGATAGTACATGTTCATTGGTGAGGTTTTCTTTTTAATATGTTTTCTGAAACTGCAAAGCATATACCTTTCAATGGCCATTTTCACTGGAAATTAAATCATTTGTATTTGACTTCTGCCCTGTACTATATATGTAATTATGCAATCAGGCAATTATATTTAAACAGTACAGCAAAGCAACAACAGTAACTCTAGATTTCTTAGGGGTAAAGCACTAAGAGCACAATTTGGCAACAGATTCTTCTATTTGCCAATTAGTGTGACATCAATGTGATCACTTCCTTTCTGTTTCCAAAGCATGCGGCATCATCTTTGTTCCATTTGAACCAAACACAATTTCAAATGAATGGTTTTCACCTGGGAATTGATTTTGACCTCCATCTCTTTCAAGGAAGACATTTTATTGATGTGTATAAGATGACAAAGGCGACAGTCTACAATTTACATGTAAATGCTATTGGCTGTGTCTAGAACGGTATAGCCTGTGTGACCACGAGGGATCTAGGTATGGTGCCACGTGGAGATGTGGTGAATCAGTAATAAAACGTTTGTAAATCCCCACTGTGCTCACTCTTTTTTAGGTCTCTTTATTTGCACCGCTTCGGTAGGGCATCATCACAGAGTGCCTTGATCTAGTGGTGCTCTGAAGCCGCACTGTACTGTAAGTCCTTTCTCTCTCACTCACTCACTTACTGTACTGGAGCGCGGCAGCTCTGTGATGGCGCCTGCTCGGAATACTACGAGCCAGCACAGCGGGCACAAGGAACGCCGGGGCCCAATTTGTTTGGATAGGGATCTGACCCGGCCCCAAAGACACTGCTTTTCCACTCGGTGGTGGTTGAGATAACGAGGGCCGGGTCTTGGGCATGCTCGCACGCACACACGCGCACACGCCTGTGCACACGGCTGCTGCACTGAATCACCAGATAAGTGGGCTATGACAGTCCCCTCAGGCAGCCAGTGGTGCCTCACCTCGCTGCGTGTCACTAGCGTTTGCTTATTTCTTCCATGATGAGGAGGGAGGGTTTCAGGAGAATTACTTCTCTCTCTCTGCCACACTCTCTGACTGGTGCACTGCCTTTTTTGTACCAACAACATAAAGGAGAGAGGTGGGTGGAAGGGTTTAGCGGGGTTGGAGGTGGCTGGGGGGGCCTTTCATTTTCTTTGCCCCGAATCCAGCAAATACTGATGATCCAAAGCGCTATGTTAATGTCCCCTAGGACATCACAACCCGTGACTCTGCAGCATCCACAAAAGTGGCACTCGGCCAGTACTCCCCATAGATAGCTATTTCTCTAATGGTTAGAGCCTAACTGGCTCATCATGGCTGGAGCCCTGACTCTAAGTCTTGCAGGTCTGTTTCCATCACCACATTTAGCAAGTTTGGTATCACTGTTTTCAAAGGTATCAGTCCAAATTGTTGAAGATATATGTACAAAATCATTCTAATAAGAAGGCATTTTATAGCTTTCAACTTATAGATTATAGATAAACTAATAGATGAGGAACAGAGGCCCCAATATCAACATCACCAACCACCTGATACCATGTGATATAAGCCTAGTTATATACATTACGCTGCCACACTAATAAACAAACTACTCAAGCTGGCAGTAAATATGCATTTGAATTCAAATTCAGGTGGATCAAGTCCCAATTTTTGCCATCAGGAGATATGTACATTAAAAAATATTGGAATCATCAGTGCAGAATGAAAATCTAAAGATTTTTACACCCAGAACGCACAGCATTTGTGGTGATCACATAATAGAGTCGATAGGTTAATAAGGAATCACTATAAACATATAACTGTAGTATTTCTTATTTAATAATTTTTTGGTGTTTTTGGCTGATCAGTGTGTACTAATAACCAAACTACATTCTGATAGCATTTAAAACCAGGCTTTATAAATTATTATAGAATAAAATAACAAAATTATGAACATGACAAGCAATTCCAAGCTTTTAAACACCGGTGTAAAGTTTACCCTAGAAGCATTTATTGCAGGTCATTTGTAATAATTTAATATTAATTATTTCTTATTTGCAGCTCATTAAAACAAGCAGAACGTTTGTGTCAAAGCATGGATCAAAATTTCCCATGTGAGTGTTTACGCGTGTTTACTGCTGAGATCAAACTAGCAACGTCTGAAGTCCAGTGTAACTTATAACTGCATAATTAACTGTATAATTATTAATGCAGATGTGTTCAAAAACTGCAGAATAAATCAACAATAATATAACACTTCTAAGGGTGAACAGGAGGTAGGTAAGTAGCAGCTCCTCTCTTTAGTCTCCAAGTGTACTTGAAATGGCTCTTTTTGGAAGAATGTATCCTTGAGGTAGGATAAAGTCAGGCTTGCCCAGGGGATTAATGTCACATTAATGTCAGAAAACATCCAATTAGTCTCCGTCATGTTGAAGCTCGCAGGTCTAGCAAGCGGTTAGGACGATGCTTTTTCACAGATGAGTCAGAATAGGAGGGAGAGGAGAAGGGGGGCTGGTTGAGTGCAAATGGCCAGTCAGATGACCTGCTAGGACCCCTACCAGTGGTGGTAAGGCCTGGTCAACAGCAGCATATGTCCGTTTATGTAAGCCAAGGCCTTCAGGCAGATATTGGTCAATGTCACAGACCATGCTCACTCACACAGACACACTGTTTTGTTTTTGTGCCAAGTCAGGACACGGGGTCACCTATGTATTGTACACTGACTGTCCACTTCATTTAGTACACTCATTCTCCATCAGCTCCACATACTCTGCATGCAGCTTTACAAATAATCTACACACCTTGTTGGCCCTCTTTTGGTCATGACTCCAATGGTCATGAACCCAACAGGACCACCACAGAGACGGTATTATTTGGATAGTGAATCATTTTCAGCACTGCAGTGTATGTGTTGCGCTGGTATAAATGGATCAAACAAACATATCCTGCTGGGGTTTTTAGAAACCTCAGTGTCACTGCCGGACTGAGAATAGTCTACCAAACAAAACCATCCAGCCAACAGCATTCTGTGACCACTGATAAAAGAACAGAGGATCACCAACACACACTGTACAGGAACAGATGAGCTAGTGTGTCTGACTTCACATCTACAATGTAGAATGTAGGCTGGAGTGTCTAATTCAGTGGACAGTGAGTGGACACAGTGTTTAAGAACTCCAGCAGCACATGCACTAACATGCCACCACCATGTCAATGCCACTGCCATGCTGAGAATGATCCACCACCCAAATAACACTTGCTCTGTGGCGGTCCTGTGGAGGTCTTGTGAGGGATCACTGACAACATGGCAAACGGAGGCTAACAAAGATCTACACTCTGTAACTAATCTTAAATTATAGAGCTTGTACAGGTGCCAGACTGTTAGCTCTAGCACCATTTAAGGTGGAAAGGAAAGTCCAGAAAACAAGCTGGCGAATAAGCAACAATAAGCAAACTTCAGTTCCCACATCTTTAACAAGATCCTGGACAAATGAAAGTTTGTCAAACCTTAGACAGTATTGAGCAGCTCAGCATTTGACACTGAAGAGACTGAAGAAAGGAGCAGTTCCACCTTTATTAGCATCACAACCCCAACAGCATCCTGTAAGCTGCAGCCATACTCTGTGATTGTATCACTGTTCGCTCGTGGAAGCAGATAATCTTAAACTGAGAGTTTCACAGAGTGTAACATCTTCAATTTAGTTTGTGTTAACATCAAGAACGAAAGCAAGTAGCTAGTACAGGTAGCGTTAAGTTCTAGCATGCTCCAACTAACTAGCGTAGCTGACTAAATGGTACAACAATCTTATTTACACCAGAGAGAATACTAGGAGCCTTATATATATATTTGTGATTGTCACTTCTGTGTCTATTTTTACATGTTGCTTCTGTTGTGATCATCGCAGTGCTTCACTGTAAACCAGCCAATCAGAGCAGAGCATTATCAGATTATTTAGGAGCTCACCAAAAAATTGAAAACAGCCTGTTTCATTCTGGGACCAAATCATAGGGTCGTAAATGGGGTTGTAAAACAGCATCTGGGTTTTTTCACCCCAACCAAAATCACATACCTTCTATGTAGACATCAGAGAACAATTTATATTATTAAATGCATTCTATGGCCCCTTTAATACAGGGTTTACATGAACTGAATAAGAAAACCATTTAGTTTCCACTGGGTCAACACTAACATCCAGTAACAGTGGTTCATGTCCCAACCAATATGTGTATATATGTTTTAAAGCTGTATGCAAAAGTTTGAACACCCCTGGTCAATTTACAGGTTTTGTTGATTTGTGAAAATAACTTCACACATTCTGTACAGAGAACACACCACACTTAAATATAGCATTTTCTGCCATAAATTAGTGCACATTTTCTATTTTTAACATATTAGAGAAAAAAAAACATCAAGTATAAAAATTTTCTTCATGTCTTCATTTTGTTTTCAATTGTGCATTAAAATATTCAGAAGTGTGTTCTCTGTAGAGAACGTGTTAATGCATTTTCACACAACATATCGTGTCACAAGGGGCACCTAAACCTTTGCATATATGGCTGTATATAATAAATACATTAAATGGTTCCACTTCTACCAAAGTTGTAACCTCTTTATCTAGCTTCGTCTGTCAGTGGTACTTCAGGTAGCGCTATAAAAGCTACAATTGCTGATTTTGATTCAGCGCAACATTCAGTGCACATAAAAGAGATTCGGAGACTAAGCCTGCTACTTCAGACGGAAGGATCAAACTAGGAAAATGCATTAACAGCGTTAAAAATACCAGTGCTGTTAATAAATGATCAGTTATCGCATTATTAACTTTGACAGCCCTAATATGTAACAACTTACATGTAATGAGAATTTAATGGGAGTCTAATCCTAAGCCTAACTCTGATCTCAGCAACACAAAGGAAAAGCTTCTTCACCGTTTAGTTATTAATAAAAAAGAAATATATAACTTTATATGAAGTGCTTCACAAAATTAGGACCATTTTGTTGGTTCTGACACTGTAGATTAGCCAGGTTTTTCCCCTACAAAGTCAGGACAAACACTCACGAGCAAACTCAAATAGCACACAGGTACAACCGACTCGACCAGACTTTCTCCAGCAGCCTTGTCACAAATTAAATATGCCATTTGACAGACATTACTGAAGATGTAAGAGGGACCTAAATAATAAATGTGGCTTAGAGTATTATAGAATATAGCAATTTGCTATAGGGTTACCAGGTATCCAGGGGCCTTTAATTAAAAACAAGTTCAAGAGCCTTTATTACTTTGTCAGTGACTGCATCGCTTTCAGCGTTTTCAAAACAGCAAAATCCCAGGGAATGCACGCTGGAAGCAACTCTGAGCACACCGTATAATGGGGAAAGAATTCAAAGGTATCTGGAGGATGTATGAAAAAATGTCCCAGGAGAGAGAAACTGTTGAGACGTGAACAAACCAGATCTTTATGTAGCATTCTCTGCGGGGGAGCATGCGCAGGGCTGTCAGGGCAAAGTGTACTGGGGAGCATAGTAGAAGGATAATTGGAGGAGCAGATGGGGAGCACTTGCCGTACCTGCTCGAAGGGTTCCCAAATACAAATACATTATTAGTTGAGGCACAAATGATGCCTTCAATTCGAATGTCTCCAGTGTTATTCGTGCTTGTTTTTCGCTCCTTGCTCACCTCCAAAAGGAAGACACGGAGCGGAGTTCAGTATGTTAACATTGTTACATTAATTAACATTGTTTCCATATTTCCATCGCACGTGCATTTTTGACACGCAGCACATCATGGACATACTTGTTTCATGTATTTAGCTTCATGTCCATGTAATTGGATCATTTCTGAAATGTGGCACCTTTATTACTGTTACAGCTTGAAATCGCTCTGCATTTCCCTCTCCTCCATAACAATTTGATGCCGAGAGTTTTATCAGGGAGATTTACTGCAGTCATACAGTAGAACAAATTTGCATGTACTATTTATTATTTACGATTTTTTCTACCATTCTGCGTTTCTAAACAGCAAATTCCACTGCAAAATAGCTGCTAAATAGCACTTCCACTGCTTGCTCTTCCAGTAATGTATGGCTACAGTTTCAGTAATGTATGGCTACAGTTCTCCATGTCACTGTGGATAATCATGAAGTTAGTTCATAAAAAAAAAAAAAAAAAAAAGGGTTCTGCATTATGCTAACACTAGCTAGCAACTATTTTAAATATCTACTAATCCAGTATTCAGTTATTTGACGAATGACAGAGATTTTGACCTATTTTGTAAAGAAGGTTACTGTTTCTGATCAGTGATCAGTCTACAAACCACATGATTAGCAACAGCTGTGCTAGCTAGCTAGACACATGATAATGCTGGCTAGCATTAGCTAGCTAATCATTAAATTCATAAACATATACTAAGGTCAATGCTGTTTTGCATAATGTTTTTTAACATTTAAAATACTTCATAATGTAACAGCTTTACACCAATTAAATGTTAGAACCATATGCCCAAAAGCCAAGAACCATTTAGGAACCTATAAGTGTATATATGTGTGGGGCTCTAAATTGGTGTGATCCCATGTTTTAACTGTGTTATGGAGTGAACCGTTGGTTGAGTATCTGTGGACATTCTGTGGACATTCTTTCCTATGATTCATAGTTGAAGCTAGGTCTCCACACAGAGTGTTTATATTTTGAGTGAGTGAAATAGTGTACGTGTATTGCCAAAAATACTTAGTAGTTACTAAGTAACGAGATAAAACAGTCGGGTTTTGACAGTGCCGCATTCTTCATCATTTAGTGGGTAGGCAACATGAAATTCTAGCTACAATAAGAAATTGCATATCTACATTCATATAGCAAATTATTTGGTCTTTACCGAAGATGGTGAAGAGCCACGGAACTATGAAAGCAAGGCTTACAATCATCTTTCTGGCAACAAAATTGGAAAGATTATGTATTGCAAAGACAGCAACAGTTTTTTTGTTTTGTTGTTGTTTTGAAAGCTGAGGTGGAGCCATGGTAGAGTGTCAGCCTAGATAAATATTAGGTGATGGAAAGTTTTTCCAAGTTGGGGAGGACCTGCAGCCACACATCAGTTGTCTTGGAGAAGGCATGAGCTCAGATGTAATATTTGCTGTTTGTAGTATTTTTATGAGCAAACAAATATCTTCTTTGCAGGATATTTCAGCATGGACAAAGTCAGGACATTTTTAAATCTTTTAAATTGCACAGACAAATAGCTGTTGTTCGAGGCACATCAGAAGAATAGTCACTCTAGAACATTTTGATGAATTGCAATTGCAATTGCAATGGAAGGAAGATAAAGGTTACCAAGAACAATAATTTATGAAAAGTTATGCTGACATGGGCAATATTTACTGAGCTACACTTACAGGAATAGTGTCTCTCAGTATGGAGCCAGGCCAGCATGTTTGCTAATGCAACGTGCATATGTTGCGACATGGAGTTGTAGAGGTTCCTAATCGTGTCCTGTGATAATCCATCCCAATGCATCTTGAATATTCTCACACAGCTTCTGCTGATTTTGCGGTAGGGATGAAGGTGGAGTGACACCAGGCCTTTTGGACATGTGTGACAACAAACCGTTCATCTTGGTGCTGAGCACGGTGTCTCCACACGGATTCGCTGGTCGTCTCCACCAAGACAAAAGTGTCCCTTGTCACTGAAGATGGCCCGCTGCCATTCTGAGTCACTCCATGACAGTCTGGCACAACACTGTGGCCGATGTTGACGTGGTGTTAAGGGCAGTTGCCATAACGACATGTAATAGCATGTACTCCTGCGCCATGCTGGCACTAACAGGATGACTCATGGAGGGCATCACTGCTTGCTGAATGGCCACAATAGTGGCTGTTGGGTCAGTCAGGTACAAAATGTCAACACTGTTTTATTCCTGTTGGTTGATTTCTTCTGGGTGCAACTATTTGTTCTTTTGATGATGAGTGTATTTTTCAGTTATATTTGTTTTTAGTTGTTGTGGCACACAACAACAGCACACATCAAACCTGAGCTCATGTCTAAATGATGTAGTCTTTACCAGAGACAATCTCCGGTCTGTGCCAAATCGAAGCACAGCTGTTATATGTGCTCATGGAGGTATTACGCACCATTAGGTAAGCTTAAGTCACAGACGACTAATTTTTTGTCTGGTGAGCTTATGTAACTATGTAATATGTAGTTTACAAGTTTAGCTGTCATCTACATTTATTTAAAGATTTTGTATCTGGCAGACACTTTTATCCAAAGCAACTAACAGTTCAGTCATGTTATACGTAGGAGATTGAGACATCAGAGGTCTTGCTCTTGGACTACTGGTATAGCATGGTGTACTTCCCTGGGCAAGTACTCCCCGATTTGCCATGTGGAGGTCAGTGGCACTACCTACTTTGCTATACCAACACACAGCATGGGGATTTTTTTAAGCTATAACTTCACTGGTATTTCTTTATGTCTAGCAGAATTTTAATTTACCAGTGTCGTTTCAAATCATGATAGTTATCAGCCATAGGACAACCTGGTACACCTATACCAAAACAAACTGCTGTAAGAAAACAATTCCAATTACAAAAGGCAGAGTATCTGAACCCCTCTAGTACCTGTGTGTGTGTGGGTGGGATGTTCCTCCTGCCATACACGCCAAGGAGAGCATCTCGTGAGAGGGACAAGTTGAACTTGATGTAGGTGGGGTGATGCACGGCCATATGGAAGCGCCAGAAAAGCCCGGGCGGGATGACCTGCACCACTTGGGTCCCGATGTCCACCTCCCCGCGGTCTATGGCCCGCCCACGCTGGAACTTATCTGCAACACATGCAGACAAAGATGCACATAGTAAATCAGTCAGACTTCTGTTCATGTTCCACTTGCTGGAGCTATTCACGTGCCAGCATTAAGCGTGAATTGAGGTAATTATCCCTTCAAATTAACCGGCTGGCTGACCTCTTTTGTTTCTTTCTAAAGCGGTCCGTAAAGAGAGTGGCAAAGCCCGTGAATTCATCTTCCTAGACCGCCCCATTGTGTCAGCGTGAATTTAACCTCCTCCAGCCCCTTTGTTGGCCTGGCTCAATTGTGAGCTATCTCCTCTATCCATACCGTGACCTACCTCAGCCGAGAATATATGGCGGCAGAAGCCCTCGGCCGTTAACCAGACAAAGCCAAAGCAGACCTGGGCTGTGATTTATGAACGTGGCGGCTTATTTTCAATCTATAATGCCTAAAGCTCCCTTACTACAAATTATTGAGAGGCGTTGAGTCATTGAAAGGCAGGGGTGATAAATCATGCTGCGTGTCAGCGGTAAAGGAGACATTTTCTTCTGCGGCAGAGTGGACGTGGCCTCTGTGCAGCGCAGTCAGGCTGTAGAGGACTCCGTAGCCGGGTAGGGACTGCAGTTCAAGTTGGTGGCATTCTAGTTGAAACTTACTCATGAGAGCAGGGATCCCTTACATTTGAGGAACAAGCAGAGATTAGCCCATTAAAAACCATTCGTGTGAGCAATTGCCCCTGAGATGAAAGTTTTTTTACTCAGACCTTTGTAAAGACCTCAGTAATTGGGCATAACGCTTTAAGCCAAAAATCACAGATAACCCTCTGCTAGAAACCTTGATTTTCTAGATTCATCCCATGTTGTGCCAATGCGCAATGCACAGCAGTAGCTTTTGGGTCATGGTCTTTGTAGTCATACACATTAAACCTCTAGATAGTAAGGCTAGGACTGTCCCTGCCCCCACCACCCCGTAATACCCAAATGGTCCAGATCAGTTACAAGAGGTCATATCCTGTTCACAATTTACAGGTCTTTTTTAAGACGTTTCTGTAATACATATTATTAATAAAGTGACACTATATTGTTGAACTACATTGTTGAAAGCCTGACTGTAATATCAAATCAACACCAATATTACAACACTTATTTTTTTAAAAGTAATCATGGCATTTAGATTAAACAATGCTGTTCATCTGATGTTGCAGTCAATTTTCTCTAATTTGTCCCCACTAAAAAGGGTATAAATGACAGCAAAGGCAACAAAGAGTGTGCACTTTATTGCACTGAATGTGCACAGATGATCAATGCCCAAACTTGACTGATAAAAAAGTCTCTTAACTCTCCAAACTGAGCGTGGGAATCGAATTCGATTGAAACACTGGAATGTGAGAAGGACGCGTTGGTTAGATAAGCTAATGAAGATTGAAGCTCAAACGCATCTGTATTTCATTACGCCACATTCAGAGCCCAAATCACATTTGGGCGGCGCAGTCAAGTGACTCCAGCTGCAGGTTTGCGGCGCAATAATCTCAGAGGCCCTGGCGCAATCAAGGAACAATGGGGTGCTCCAGAACTCCCTGCGAGTAAAAAATTACAGCCATCAGTCAATCTCGGGGGCACAAGCCCTGTACACAACTTCTGAGCTGACTGGCAATGGCAATTCGGTGTTCTGAGCATTCATCACCAGCAAAACTACATAGTACTTTTACTGTATGGCACTAATGGTGAGACTTGCAGACATCACATATGTCAGCATTGAGAGTAAAGGAACATGACTATTTTATCCTTAATATGAAGGAGTATTCAGATAACATCATACATTATATAATATAATTTCAACTACAGTACTTATTTAAAGCTATAGATAATACAAGTATGTAAAGTACAGTGCAAAAGTGAGAGGGCACCATTCCCTTATTTTATTTACAGCCAAATCACTAATTAAGCACAAGTGGTTCAGTTTTTAGAATACATTTCAGAAGATATAAAATAATCCACTTGCATAAGAAAGGAGAAATTCAAAGCAGAGAAAATGCCATGAAAGAGCTGGTAGACCAAAACTGTCACCATCAGATCAACAGTACTTAGGCTTTCATCTTTTTGGGATCGGGGAAAATCAAGCTCCACTTGTGCTTCAGGTTTGAAAATATTCACAGGTGTTCAGTTCAATGGGTTTGCAAAGATGCGTGGCTGTCAAGAAGCTACTGAGGAAATCAAACAGACAAAAAAGGAAGAACATTTGCAAATCAAACTAACTCAAAACCATCCACTGACCTCAGGGCCCAGACCTCAACATCCTTGAACATGTTTGGAGTAGCCTTGACTGAGAAAAGCAGCCTTTTCAGACTGAAATGTATGGGTATGGAATTATCCCTGCGGATTTCTTTGAAAAAATGACAGCAAATCTCCTGAAAAGTCTGGAATCTGTAATCTGTAAGACAACGACTGAAAACATATAAAATTTGCACCCAAAAGGAATCAAATAAAACTTGGTCGGCAGGTCTGACAATGTGAGACACGCGAAAGATTCAAGTTTCATGCTTGGGCACATGTGATGTAAGCTAGGAGGGGCCACATCGCTGTCCCTGACTGACTATATGAGATCATCCTGTCGTGCTATTGTGTTGGTAGCGTCCTTTGCAAGTGAAGTACGCCTTGGAGAAGAGTCTGAAAGCAGTCGGAAGAGTTTGAAAGGGGTCTCATCATTTCACTCTGGGAAGTGGGATGGTCTTATTGGCATATTGCACGCCATACCGGTCATGCGGAGATAACCATAGTACGCTGTTGGTGGCTGTGGATTAAAAAAGGCACGCACCAGTGACATGAAGGATCTGGGAGACCTACACAAACCACAAAGAGGGAGAACTGACGGTTTGTCCGACATGCGTGGAGTGACCCAACAGCTTCGACTGCATACAGTCTGCAAGCAGTGATGTCCTCCATGAGTCCTGTTAGTGCAAGCACCATTGGCAGACAGATACATGACTCAGGACTACATGCACACACACACACCATTACGGAAACTGTCTTTAACACCACGTCAACATCGCCAAGGACCGCAATGGAGTTGTGCCAGACTGTCATGGGGTGACTCAGAATGGCAGCAGGTCATCTTCAGTGACCAACTTTCGTCTTGGTGGAGATGACCAATGAATCAGTGTGTGGAGGCACCGTGGTCAGCGCCAAGATGAATGGTTTGTTGTCACGAGTCACACATCCAGAAGGTTTGGTGTCACTCCATCTCCACCCCTGTTGCAAAATCTGCAGGAACTGTGTGAGAATATTCAAGCTGCATGGGATGGATTATCGCAGGACACAATTAGGAACCTCTACAACTCCATACTGCAGTACTAATTAAATAATTGAAGGGTGGTCTCTGACTGCTGCAGAGTACTGTAAATGCACAGGAACAGCCTGAATTGATAAGTCAATGCATATCTGAGCTCCTGAGGCAAATCAGGCCATTATGCTGATTAAACTAAAACAGCCGTAGATAAAGGGTGTTAGTAATCCCTCTGTCATGCTGCCCAGATCCAACATGTCCCATCCATCTGATTTCTGGCTCTAATCTTTCCAAATAGACTCTGCGTTTGATGTGCATTATAACCTGAAAAAAAACGTATTTCTAACATTGCTTCTGACATGGCAGCCCATTCATTTGCATCGCCCTGGAGTTATGCGTATAAAACAATTACACCTGTAATCTATTTTCAAAGGAACTAAACTGTCTTTTCAATTAAGGTTATTATTCCTCACACCCTAATGAAGCCTCCATGCGGCTAGCCATTTAATACGAGCCCCGTTTGACAGAGAGCAAATGGAATTGAATTCTGAGCTTCCATAAGGAGTGCAACCTGGCTGAGCTTAAATGGTTTTCCAAAGAACTTGCCTTAGGAGGAATAAAAATATCACAAAGGCACAGGTCAGTATAATTAAAGGAATTCAATTAAAGGTTTTTGAGCTGGTACCTAATAAGATTGCCACCACCTTTCCTCCCATTTTATTGGCAAATTAATGTCAGCTGAAGTCAGTGATGGGATAATTCTGTTGGCCTTGTAGCTGTACAGGTTAATTATATATATATATACGCACGCACACGCACACACACACACACATACACACATACATACATACATACATACATACATATATATATATATATATATATATATATATATACTGTATATGGGTGTGTATGTGGGTGTGTATGTGGGTGTGGGTGAGTGTGTGTGTAATTGTGTGTGTGCCTGCATCACAAGGAAAAAAACTAAATTTATTCTAGAACACTAGTGCACAATTTTTATTTTATTAACATTAATAAAATAGACTTTTGCACAGGCCACATTAGCAGCTGAACAGTAGATGTGCATTAACTTGTTTAGAAAAGTGCTTAAAACAAACTTAATTTCTCTCATAAAGTAAAAAAAAAAAAAAACAACTCAACCCGTGTATTCAACCCGCATTGCAAATTAGGTTTATTAGCAAACTTAGCTAATTTACAAACTTTCAGCTGTTTGCAGTAAACCAATCAAACAAGAACAATTTAAACAGCTCTACACAACTAGCATAAAAAAGTGGTTCAACACAAAATGCCATCTGTAATGACTACTGCAGTCTCTGAAGTCCTTCATAAGAGCTCACATCAGGCTGTTGCAAATCAGGTGCTGTCTTAAGCACATGTACTGCAACTAATCAAGGGCCTCATTAGTTGCATCAGCGCTTCAGATGAAACACATCACATATCTGGACTGGCTAGGTGTTTGTTCACTGTAACGTTTGATTGCATGTTAGAAATATGGCAAGTCAAGACAGTTGTCCAAAAAGTTATCAAAAAGTCCAAAAAGAGATCACTGCCTTGCACATACAAGGAAGAGGATACGAAAAGAGACGCACTGTTGGAAACATAGATCGAAATTTCACAGTTAAAGGGTCACTACGCTACCTGGACATTAAAGGGAGGCGTTAAAGGGGCACGCTATGCTACCTGGATGTGGCATAAAGAGGAAGCTATCATCACCTGCCACCAGAACCCTAAGGAGGCAGGTGGTCAGAAACCCTTGAGTGTTTGCAAAAGACCTGCAGTAAGATTTGGTTTCAGTCTGCACAGAAAGGAGCATACTAAACACTGATGTGAGCTAGTGTCTGCCTAGGCATCACATTTACAGCAGGTCGTAACAGAAAAGGAATGCTCGACTACTGCTGTGTGCTGTAGTAAAGATGCTGATCATAAAGGGTTCAATAATTCTGAGACTGCAATAGTCATTAAAAGTGGCAGTTTGTGTGGAATTTTCTGTGATTTTTTTGTTATATCATATGTATATTTTTCACACTGTGAACCCAGCAGTGACACCGAGGTGTTTAAAAACTTCGGCGGCACTCACACCACCACAACACGTACTAACACACCACCAGTGTCACTGCAGTGCTGAGAATGATCCTCCACCCAGAGCCCTACTCTGTGGGGGTCCTGACCATTAAAGAACACAGCAAAAGGGGATTTACAAAGCATGCAGAGAATCAGATGGACTACAGTCTGTAATTGTAGAACCACAAAGTACAGCTGTATGGTAAGCAGAGCGATAAAATGGATAGTGAGTGTAGATACGAGTGGTTGTACCTATTGAAGTGGCCGTTGGGTGTATACACACGACATATGTGTCGTTGTTTCCTGTATGTTATCAACAATCCTTCAAAAACTGCTAATGAAGAGCTTTCCTGTTGCTGATACTTCAGATTTCATTTTGTGAGCTCTGGCGTGGGACGTGGACTTGTCACTTTAAAATATGGAAAAGGAGGTCCCTCGCTATTCTGGCTATAGCAAGACGCTGTATCACAACACAGGCAGATCAATAAATGTGATGTAGCAGAGAGCAGTCAATCTGCAGGACATGGGAGAGAAGGCAATGCAGAATATTGATGTGTTTAAAAAAAAAAACAAAAAAAAAACCTCCGTCGTCCGCCAAGTGCTTCCATATTTTCTCCAGACAAAACCGTCATCTGATCAGCCATTCCATGTGCGTGAAACACTAAGGGGAAAATTAAGACGATATTAACAAAAATATGATCCATTGTGCATATGTCATGATTTAATGTGTTTTCTAACGCGGCACAAACAAGGCTCTCTGAGTATTTGGTGAGTTATTATGACGACGTTCTTTCAGTTTAACAAAACACCACTGATGGAGCCAGAAGAGCAGACGCTGACAGATTGTGAAGCTGAGTGAGTACTTTTATACATGCTTGGGAAATGAGCTTACCACGAAAGGTGAAATGGAAATTAATGGAGAACGTTAATAACTAAAAGACTTCTGCGCTGTTCACCTCGAGTCATTCAAGGATCTGAGGCAATGGGTTGATTTTAATTGAACAGCTACCATTAGCAGCCATGGGCCCTTCTCATGACATTATAAAATATCAAGCATTTTTAGCAAGCTTAGAAACAGATAGCAGCAAACCTGAAAAGAGCTATTATCTGAGATTGTCTGAAAAGTTATTTTCCCATTTAGGTAGGAAGACTGACCTGGAAAAACCGCAACTTTAATAACACATTGAACAATAAAAAAAGTAATATCTTGGGGGGAGGGGGGGGGGGGGGAGAAACGAAGGTCATTCACATTTCCCGCTCTTATTGACAACTCTGGTGAATAGCAGGCAGTTTGAAACGTGATTTTACTGAGGTAAAATCCAGCTGACAGTAAACTGAGCTGAAAGGCTCATTCATGCTGA
Organism: Semaprochilodus insignis; assembly: GCA_034552555.1. Classification (NCBI taxonomy): domain Eukaryota; kingdom Metazoa; phylum Chordata; class Actinopteri; order Characiformes; family Prochilodontidae; genus Semaprochilodus; species Semaprochilodus insignis. The sequence goes on from CM067485.1 coordinate 27,327,576, forward strand.
AGTACTTCTCTGTACAGTAGGCTAGATTAACGGCCATCTCGTCTCGCCTGCTTCCGCGCCACATACCTGCCATCTTTAAAACGCCGCTGCGTCTGAAATACAGTGCCCGTGACATTATAAATTCGGCTAATCCTCAGGTCGTTTGTCATTTGCTTGCTAATCACACGCTTTGCCGTATCTGCTTGTCTCAAAGCGCCACTCCAGAAGCGGGCGTATCTGACACTGAGCTTTCTTCTTTTCCCTAAAGGAACACTTTACTGCAAAATGCTAACACTGCTAATAATGAAGGAAAGCCAGCAGGGCCAGACAGCGGCATGCCTGCTAAAATTATTCATGCTGACTGCTTCCACCAGCTTTCATTCATTGTTAGCCACGTTAGCGTCCTTGTGTGACATATAGTTTTAACGCTAAGGACCTGTCCGTTATGCTAGGCTGGTCTGTCATGGTGCATGTTCTTAATGGCAGAGGAAGCACATATAACACTCTTTAAATTCAGCCTCTGAAAATGTATTCCCCAGCTTTTATTCATTGTTAGCCGCCCTAGCACCCTTATGTGATATATACCTTCAAAGTGGCCTTAAAATCATGAATTAAAAAAACAAAAAAAGATTTATGTTGCATTGATAAATACTGATAAATATTTGTGTTGTTATTTCCAAGAAACTACTACAAATGACTAACAACATATCCCTAAACCTCAACACTCAAGAACAACATGAAGATCTATAAATATCATGATTAGGCAAATTATAAATGCTGCCTGCTTCTTTTCTCAGTTAGTTTGCTCACTAGCCATATTAGCTGTAAGCCATTAGCCAACTTCAGCCAAATCCAGCAACAGCCACAGATACAGGACAGTACTGTGTGTATGACTGATTTAATTAGACACAAACAGAGAGTGCTAAGTGCTAATAAACAGTCTAATACTACAGCTTTGTTGTGCGGTATAGCCATCTTGGATGATGAGGTCCGGTTGGTGTGGCTCTCCCGATTAGAGAGTAGGAAATCAGGAGGTGCCAAGTGGAAAATTCCTACTGGGAACTCAGGAATTTGACTTTCAAGTTCAAATGGAAGGCACCAAATGTTACATACTGAACAGACCAAGATAAAAACAGAGAAGAAGCCAAATTAATTTACCACTGCAACAATTATGATCAGAGAGATCTTTATGACACTTGATTTTGAGTCTTTATCTTCAAAATTCGTAGGGTCAGTGAGCAATTGCTGAAGGTTTAGCCTTCCCGCTAAGTTAACGCTAGACTCTGGTGCCCAGGATATAAATTATAATTAGCTTAAGCTAACAGACAACAACACAGATTTATCTGCTTTGATTCACTCCTTTATTCTTTAAGCTTGGGTCAGTGAGTCTTCTTTGAATGTTGTGTGTAAAGCTTAGGCTTTCTTGCCAAGACAAGAAATTATAGCATGCTAAGCTACTGCAGTAGCTTGCAACTTGCTAATAAAACAGCACCAGGTGCCAACGAGAGGCCCATTGGCTGATGAGAGCCACAGTAAGCTGCTTGTGTTTGACTCCCTTTGTGCAGCCTTCTATACCTCATCTAGTGATGTGGCCTCTGGACAAAGCCTCACATATGGAGGTGTTGCTGTGGGAGGTAAGGGATGAGGCAAAGAGGGTTGACCCTTAACAGTGATTTGGGCTCAAGACTGTCCAAATTCATGCTTTATGCTTCTAATATGCATGCTAGAGCTTTCATTCACTGTTAGTCACATTAACATCCTAGTGTGACATACACTCAACGACTTCATTAGGTACGCCTCCTTGTATCTATACTCACTGTCCATTTTATCAGCTCCACCTAGCATATAGGTGCACTTTCCAGTTCTTTAATTTTAGACTCTAGTCCATCTGATTCTCTGCATACTTTGTTAGCCCTTTCCTCCCTGTTCTTAAAGGGCCAGAACATCCACAGGATCACCACAGAGCAGGTATTATTTGGGTGGTGGATCATTCTCAGCATTGCAGTGACACTGACATCCTGGTGGTGTTAGTGTGTGTTGTGGTGGTACGAGTGGATCAGACACAGCAGTGCAGCTGGAGTTTTTTAAACACCTCAGTGTCACCAACTAAAACTATCCAGCCAACAGCTTCCTGTGGGCAGCGCCCTGTGAACACTGATGAAGGACTAGAGGACAACCAACACAAACTGTGCGGCAATAGATTAGCTGTCGTCTCTGACTACGTCTACGGGGTGAACCAACAAGGTAGGAATGTCTAGAGTGGACAGTGAGTGGATACAGTGCTTTACAGCTCCAGCAGCACTGCTGTGTCTGATCCACATGTACCAGCAAAACACACACTAACACACCACCACCATGTCAGTGGCACTGAGGTGCTGAGAATGATCTATCACCCACATAATACCTGCTGTGTGGTGGTCCTGTGGGGGTCCTGAAGAACATGGTGAAAGTGTGCAGAGAAACAGACGTAGTCTGTAATTGTCAAATGACAAAGTGCACCTATATGGTAAGAGCTGATAATATACATAATGAGTCTAGTTAGGAGATGCACCTAAAGAAGTGACTGGTGGGTGTATACCTTTGGAACTACTTTTGGAACTACATAACATGTCGGTTGATCTGAGATCGTATATATTCTTAAAAGCAATGGAGGCGTACACCATACTCTTCAAATTCATGTTCTATGCATCTTATATGCATTCAATAGACAACTAATCAGCATTACTTTTTTTTGGTTCAGAGTTGGGGGGATTCACCGTAAGAGCGCTGTCATGAATTCTTAACGTGGCCACTCACTGTGCTCATCTGATAAGATTGCAAGGGGTCCCTTTCAGCAGGAGACAGGTATTCTAAGCACGCAAGGCAAACGGTAACAAGATTAAGCAATTACATTAACGTGTCTAATGAATTTGTAATCATTTCAGATGCAAGTTCCTGATTTAAAAGTGCTCGCCTTTAATGCAATATTCATCACTGGCCTGGTATATGAGAGCAAGCAAGGTCCTTAATCCAATAGCAGAAGTATTGAACTAGTTAAAGCAATATGTAATGAATCTCAACACACATCTGCTGCTGCGGTGGTGGTTGCTGCCGCTGTTTCGTCTGCACTGACTTCACTGAAAACACTGATTTGATTCACACAACCCTGATCGCATTTGACAAGCAACACGACACCGCCGTAGCCTGCCTGACCGGGCGCCAATACCATCCGAGAATATTGACAACCGTGCCGTAGGGAAACAGCAGCCATCTTGCTCGCTCCTCATTACACGTGTATCAAATGAAATGAATGAAGGCTCTGATGCGCCCTTGAAAACAAGCCATCCAAGAGCAGTAATTAGACATAGGCTGACCTCCTTTGGGGCCTCGGTGGATCTTGTCCATGCTGTACGCGTCCAGAGGGGTGACGGCACTGGCGCTGATCTTGGCCTCCCCATCCTGCTTGCTGACGCCGTTCTCATACAGCTGCGCCTCTGCCGGCTTCAGATGCCACGTCAGGCCGAACAAGTGCACGGCTGCAGGGGCAGAACAGAAAAGGCAGTTAACACAATACGAAAACAGCCGAGACAAGGTCAAAAGGCACAATCCGACAGAACACCAATCCGAGAACCCTCCATCAGCATTCCGAGCATGCACAGGGAAAAAAAAAAGAAATAAATAAAGTTTGCGTGAAATTTCCATTTTAAATAACTCTCACTTTGTATGCTTATTAAGGCGCAGTGTGACAGAGGTGGGCAATTAAGGCAGATCTTCTGAGGCTGACCTCGGGCACACATTAAATTGGTAACATATTCTTTTATGCATGACTAATGATCCTTTCAAAGCGTCTGTGATGTCCAAATTCCATATGGAGTTTAGTAGTTTTTTTTTTTTTTCTCCCAACAACAAGGGAAACGGTGAATCCTTCCAGTCCAAATGTTTACTGGGAGAAATAATCAAAGAAACAACACCATAATGAGCACAAAACCACCTGCTGTCTCGCAAACTTTCAAACTACCCCGTCCACATAAAACCGGAAAAGTTTTTTGTCATTAATCATCAATTTGGCAAATTACAGAGCACAGAGTTCATGTATTCACCTACTAATTAAAACAGAAAAAGAATCAAATGTGTGAGGTAACAACCATTTGCGAAACTTATCATTAGCTAATAGATTTTTCTGGTTCATTCTTGCACAGAGAAAGCTGTAGTAGCAGTTCTAATTGACACTGAAGCCTAGACACCTCACAGAGGCAGGTTTTAAAACCAGCTTTCACCTTTTATAACAATAGGAGGAACCGCTGTCGTGTCTTTAACGCAATTTTGTTGACATCCAATAACTGCCTCTGCTAGAGCACCAACACCTCTGTAAAGTGACTTTCACAAAAATGCTCTTTTACTTTTTGGATTAGTACACACACAGAGAGAGAGAGAGAGAGAGAGAGAGAGAGAGAGAGAGCGCAAGCAAGAGAGGAGAAAAAAGCATAGAACGAAGCCGGTTTACAGACTGTCATCCATTCGCTTTGCTTTTTTTCTGATGGAGATTATGTTCTGACTACATCAAAGCTTCGGAGCATATTCCCCTTGTCGGCCAGCCACGTACACTTGTCACAGCCGTAGCACAATGCCTGCTCAGAAAGTGGCCTCGCCTTCAGTCCCTACTGATGAGGAATACCTAATTAATCTCTAAACTAGTTCAAACCAATTTGCATCCGCTTCATACCTCACCGCTAACTCGCAATCTGGCTTTGTGACGATGGTGAATCTCTAATGAGTTTTGAGGGTTGAAGCCAGCGTGGGCACAAGCTTAGAAAATTCTGAGCTCCAACCTGGTTGCACAGCATTGGGTGTGCGTGTGTGTGTTTTGGGGGGGGGTGGTGGTGATGTAATATTATTCCTATAATAAATGAAGTCACAATACACTTTTCTTAGTTTATGATGGATGTTCCTGGATTTCATTTTTCCAGGTAGCTGTTATGGCAAAATATACCCAGCTACTTTTCACAATTCACTATATGCCACTGAATTTTTTTAAAATATATTTAATAAGCTAGAATAGACAAACAAGAATTGACATACTATTATATAGAAACTATGAATATAATTTGACTATGGAGATAAATTCATGCCAAACTGAAAAGCATTACTATGGTGAAAAAACATGAAATGCAAAGCGTACATGACATTACTTTTCCACAGTAGTGCACAATTTGTTCCAAAATCAAAAACTATAGCTCTATTACATTGTTTTCACCTCACTTGACCTCTTTAATAATAATAATAATAATAAAAAAAACAATACAGGAGGATTAGCATTTTTAAAATGTAATTCTGAATTCAAGCCAGAGTTGAATAAATCCACTTTGAAATGCAATGGCAAAGCCATTGCCACCCTGAAAGGCAAAGCTATTGCTTGCCAGTGTTAAATCAATGTTTACGTTTTATTTTGGCACGTTTTCTGCATGTTAGTATTTACGCAGTCTTTGGTTTGCATTGAATTTAAATGAGAAATACATGGGAAGTCCAAAACAGTGGTCAAGCAACATGAAAACATTGTAGCAGGGGTTTTACTTTTTGATTTCTGTGCATATTTTGCGTGTCACAAATGGAAATGTCATGTCACGTCTATTGCATTTCACTGTTATGGTTGCATTCCAATGAGGCAAATCCATTTAAAGTATTGCATGGTGGAAAGCAATATAGCTGTGCCTTCATTACATTTCAAGGACTGTATTCGAGTCTGACACAAATTCAGCATTTAATTTCTTACATGCAAATCATCATGTATTGTTTTTCAGTGAAGAGGTCAAGCGAAAGTGAAAACAGCGTAATAAAGGTTTTGTTTTTCATTTTGGGATGTATTTTGCATGTCACCATGGGCAAGTAATGTCATATGTGTATTGCATTTCATGATTATCCATTGCAGTGGTTGATTTTCAATGTGGTACAAATTCCTCTCCCTATATATCCCCATCCTGCGCTGCTCTTCACACTGAAACATGCAGTTGGTCAGTGTTCTTTAAGTACTGACAACATCTATGCACAGAAATGCATATCATGGTGTAGTGTACCATAATTTAGGTAAAAGTAATTATATAAAGCCAGTGCATAAATCAAATAGCCACTCCCAATCCTTGTCATTTATACCTGACTATACCTATACCTATACTAAATCTATACCTGATTTCTCAAGTTTCAGATATGCGCTGCATGGACTGAATAGTGAATAGTATGACCTAAAACGGTGTTAGAAGAAGATATTAAAATTAGGTTAGGAAAAAAAAAGTTAGGAAAAAGTTGTTTTTTATGATAAGGGCCTATTAAAGAACACTGACTAACCATGTGTCATTAAAAACAGATCTAGAAGAGACTCCCAGGTGGGGTAGCTGTCTAAGGTTTTGCCCCATTGTAAATGGAAACATAATTGATCCTGTTCAATCTGATGTAGTGTTTGTGAATGTGTGAATACTGCTGGATAAAGAAATCACTGTACTCAGTTTCTGACAGCATTTTAAAAATGTACTGTTCTATTGCATCTGTTGTAACTTACAATTCGATGGAATTAAATGAAAAATATCAAGTATTGGTATTACATTTTTGCCATATTGCCCACCACCTACACAGCATGTAGAGAAAAAAGGGGGGAAAAAGAGAACATCTACCACTTTACTCTCTCTTCACAACTTGGCACTGGTTATCACCTCTGCCTCTGGGTTGGGTCAGAGCAATCCAAGCCGTGCCAGTAGGCTTGTACTTTAACACAGACTAAAAGCATCACTTGACTGGGCGGGTGGCTGATGCTGACCTGTGACTAACCCACATGCAGAAAAAGCAAATACAGAACGTCTGCAAGCCCGTCAGCCGTAAAATATCTCAGTGATAAATAAAGACCACAGCAGCATGTCTGCTAAAATCAGCAGGCTAAACCAGTGCAGGTGTATTGATTGCAGGCTATACAATTTTTGATTTAAATTTTATGTGTCAAGGTAATACGAGTCGATTTATAAGCAAGTAATATTGACCGCTCTACACTGCGGTAAACCCCGGTCTTTGTTTTAGTCCTGAGTTAAGGGTTTGCTGCATATTCAGGAGCTGCTCACGCTGAGGAACTGAGCACCTGCTATTTTTGTCTGCTCCCCTTCTTTTTGCTCCATATTACCAAGGAATGTTCAAAGGGGTCTACCTCATTTTACCAAAGTATACACATACTCAAATCACACTCAGTAATCAGTCATACAAAACTATTGTAAATGACTGACTTCATTGTAAATGACTGCTCTCTACATGCAAATTGGATTATACATAGCAAATTAAAAGCAGCACATTATTTGTTATTAACTGAAGTGAATTAAGAGGTTGTGCACTAGTGCAAAACATCACATTAGCAGCAACTTGTTTGTGAGTCAGCGTTTTACATATTATCCAAAGAATTGTACACTGGCTGTTTTTTTAGTAGAATGGTTCGGCACAAATGTAAATGTACACCTTTTTTTTTTTTTACTTACTCCAGATGTAATAGCTTTGGTGTCCAAATTTGGCTTCTCAAGTATAGTGCTGCAGCTACCATGCTAGCATTGCTAGTAAACACTAGAAACCAAGTCTTTCATTAATACGTCCGCAACCTTCAGGCATCAGCATGCTCAAACCACACCCAGGTCTTCATTAAGCTTGCACAAACTTGTTAACATGATTTGGGGCACAGAATAGTTATAAAAATGAACAAAAAAAATGAATACTTTTGGGCCAAATTCTGATTCTCCTACATATGCATACACATCACGCAAGAATACGGTCACCACAGATTACAATTGCAATTTCAGTTCTGTTTATAAATATCTGTTAATCTAAAATTTTCAAACTGTAGACATATGTTCATAAACTAAAGCAAAATAAATTCCTGACGTACTATAGACTTCATATGTCTGTGTGATGCATGGGAAGTAGGAGTCAAATTCTGCTGGGAATTCAGCAGAATGCTTTGTCTACTTTGGCTGCATGGTAAAGTTCTGTTAATTTCATAAGTCATAGTAAGTCATACTGGGCCCTGAATTGATAAGGGTGCACGACCTTAATGGTTGTAGTCCCATGACCTAAGTCATGTTTACATACCCCATGATCTTGCACCTATACAGAAATGTATAAAAAGATTAAAAAAAAAAAAAAACTGACATAAAACACGGCATTTCTACATAGTAATATGTACTTTAGCCCTAATCCTTAAAACACGTACAACCTTAAAACAGAAAAAATTGTAAAAAAAAAATAAAAAAAGGAAAATGCAAATTAAAAAATGCATTATCATGATTTGGTACAAATGTACCAATATGTACTGGCAGTATTCACAAAAGGATAAGTATTTGAAGTGCAAAGATGGGCAGAGGATCACAGTTTGTCAACAAATCTGTGAGAAAATTATTTTTAAAAGGTTTAAAAACTATGTTCCTCAAAAAGAACTGGAAGGGATTTGCATATGTCTCCCTCTACAATGCATAATATCATCAAACTATTCAAGGAATCTAGAGGAACTTCAGTGCATAAACGACTGAACACCCGTGATCTCAGAGATGGCACTGCATCAAGAACTGTCATTTGACAAAAGCTGATATGACCTTATGGGCAAGGGATTACTTTGGCAAACCTTTATCAAGCACTACAATACATTTATATTCAGAAATGGCAACTAAAACTTTGCTGTGGAAAGCAGAAACCTTATTTTAATCATGTCCAAAAGCAGCATTAACTTCTATGGGCTTTGAGGCATCTGAGATGGACTATAACACAGTGGAAATGTGTATTGTGGTCAGGCGAATCAGTAGTACAAATTTTTTTTGGAAGGAATGGATGCCAAAAAGGACCATCCAGACTGTTATCTGCAACATATCCAAGGGTCTGTCATGGTATGAGGCTATGTCAGTGCCCTTGGCAAATGTCATTTTCACTTCTGTGATGGCAGCATTAATGCAAAAAGGTACATTGAGATCTAAGAGGAACATATGGCATGGCTGCGGAAGAGGAAGGTAGAGGTACAGGACTGGAGCCTGCTTGCAGTCTTGACCTGTCGCTCCTCTGTGCCAAAATGTCTTGTAAGTGTTGTGAGAAGCAATGGCAACATTACAAGGTGAGATCTTAGAGGAACATATTCCTACTTTTTTGGAATGTGTTGCAGGCCATGCAAAAATGGATGTATATTACAAAAGAAATCATGCTGACCAGACAAAACAATGAATATCTTGAGAAAATATAAGAAACACTGCATTTTTTTCCATTTTTCATGGAGCCTGAACATTATTCTGCTTTGGGGTTTAATAATTACTGACAAAAGTTGGATGTTATACAATAGATGAAGTTGCCACTCCCATCTCAATGCTCAATTATATCTCAATTATAGACTTATTCAAACATTAATGACATCCTGTGGTAAACTGGCATTACTTCACCTCCCCATGAAAAACCATGTCTAAATAGTGCTTAAATCAACCAGAAAATGAAAATGGACATTTTTACCTTGTTAATGTCCCAGGACAGATTTAGCACAATTCACTACACCACACCAATTACAGAACTAAATTCATTCTTGTTTTCAGGCAACCCTCCATCATAACATAATTACTCGGCCACAACTGAATTGTCTTGTCTTGAATTCTGACTACATTATAGTGCACTAGAGGGCAGAGAGAAAAAAAAAAACAATATTAAACAATAATAATATATATCACCTTCTCCTCCCACCACCACCTCCATGTATCATCAGGAGGAAACACTCGCTAACGCAGAGACTCTTCATGATAATAGTGTATCACTTGGTAGAAAAATGCATTATGACTTCGTATTCACGTTGACTTGAAATGGATTGTGTGTGTGAAAGAGAGATAGACAGAGAGAGCAAAAAAGGTAGGGCAGTTTCACTAGTGCTAAACGTGCAGGAACCCCCCTTTATCTAGAAATATGATTCATTTCATTCTGTTTAAATCTATTCAGAGCCAGTACAAAAGTGTTTTGAGGAAATTTTAGCTTGTAGTGAACTGGCAAAATATTCAACCACTGCATTAGTCACTACTAGTTACTACTATCTGCTATGATACTTATATGCACCACTCTGTTGGTAAACCCAAGTCTTGATCTGTTGTGAGCAGGGGGCTATAAACTGACCTGTGAACTGCTGGTGTTTTTCCAGTTGACAGCATGCATTACACCATGCTGAAATTTCAGCCGTCTCAGTAGAAAGCTCTTTCAATGCAATTCACTGTATAAAAAATACTCTTTTTTTCATAAATCACTCATCCGTTAACTACAACCACGTATTTAATGGAAGCAAAATAATTACCTTTGCAAGAGCAACTTGTAAACTCTATAATTCAAATCCTTGAAATGCCTGTCTGATTTGACTGCATTTGGCTGTCAACTCTTAATCCAAGAACGTCCACATTAATTCGTCTTGTTCCCATCTGAATCGAGCCGTTTTACCTGTGCGTGATCAACCAGCGGGTTCACCACCTGCTTTTAATTTGATTTGCTGCATGCACGCGACAGCGGCAAAAACAGCAATCCATCAGCCAATAAATTAGCCAGCATAATTAGTGGGCACAGTAATGTTTACTTTGTCCTTTGCGAGACACAAACCTTTAATGCCTCTGTACAGCTTTGTCTGCTTTTATTGCACACTGATGCCTTGGCTAACCCCAATTTAGCCCCTGCACAAGCCGAGTCTGGGGCTAAATGCCTCCTGCTTCAGGCTCACATCATCATTCTGCGCTTTTTTCCCTCCTTCACCACTCCTCAGCACCGTTGACCTTTGCTAGACCACTTAGGCGATGTTGTAAAGCAGTCACTTGAGCACACCAGGAGAGGAATTAAGTTAAGATGGCTGGATTGTGTCTCATTGGGGAAGGAGGGGCCCTGTTTCCCCCTCGCCTGATGAGTCCAATTTTCTTTGCCGTATGCCAGACAGCCCCATAGAGGGCCTATTAGGCAGAGATGCAAGGGCCCCACATCACGTAGGCGACGGGATATCGGTAAAATGACTGAGACATGATGAGTTTGGCGGAGGATGGATGTTTTTAGACTTAATGAGGTGTAAAACAAATTATATATTATGCTACTTTCAAATGCACATGGTTTTTTAAGTCACATTCATTAGTAATTCCCTCAAAACACCGCTGTGAGAGTTGGTTATTAACCAGTTTCACACTACATTTTGTGTTGCTAATAAACTAATGCGTTGCCCAATGCAGGTCATTTTTGGACCTGGTGAAAAAAATGAGGCACCAGCCCAACAGAGGAAAAAACAAGAATTACAGATCATTTTGAGTTTATGTGAGTACATTTGAATTTACAACACCTATAAGTCAAGTTATTGTCATTTTGCTGTACTAATCAAATATAAATACATCATTTTTAATTACCTAGTTACAGAACACATAAGAAGTATATATCTGGCCAATGAGAGTAGATGAGTTATCTTTTGTGTATTCGTAAATTTGTTATTCCAGATTTAGTAATGAGGCACCATTTATTCTGTTTACTCATTCAATATCTGCTGAGCAAAAAATATTGGGACACATTTGAAGAGGAACTACACGAATGGTTGGCACATGGAGTCATTCAGAGAGGGCTGAGGTGAAATGCTCTGTTCTATCGAAACAGAAATAGAGGAAGTCAAAATCATTCTCAGTGCTAGTGGATCCAGATGTCTGAAGAGTCAGCATGTCTTAAAGCTACCGCAAAGAAAGTTACTGGTTACCGATACAACTGCCTGGAGATATTTTTTATTTCATATTTACTACTGTTACATTGTTATAAACATTACATATAAATACATGTAAAGGGTCACTGCTGTTCAATTATTTTTTTTTATAAGAAATAAAAAGTCTACATTTGTGTTGTAGACATCATACTCCCTGGTTCCTACCACCATGACTGCGAAGAAATCAATGCTTTCTGAAAAGGAATCATTTCACATGAAAATGAAATTGTTTAAAGTTAGTATTTGTTTCCAAACCCCCCAAAAATAACTGCATCAAATCTGCAACCCACTGACATCACCAGGCTATTGATAGCTTCATCTGCAATGCTCTGCCAAGCCTTCATATCTGCATTTTTACTTTTATGCCTGATGCCTGATGTTATTTTTGGGTTTTGATTTTTTTCAAAAATGTCTTTCGTTTTTCAAAATATTCCACACTATTTTTATTGAGTGTTCAGTTCTGTTCTGAAATGATTCTGATGGGTAAATGCTTTAATCTCACGCTCAAAAACTGCATGATTTTTGTATCCATTTTACATAAAAACACAACCCCTATAGCTCTTTTATGTGTTTTATATGTAAAATTAAGGGAAACATAAACATTCATTTGTCCTAATACTTAAGCTCAACTGAAATCGGTGTTCAAACAGATGACTAAAAATGTATGAAAATCACTGCCAATAATCAGCAATGACATTCTGTGCTGGAGTCTCATGGTCTCAATTTTTATAAACATGTAAGAAAAATCCTTTTCACCTCACTGTCTCAATATTGTTGCTTCTCAGTTGAATTTGATTCAGATTCTCTATTCTATTAATGTACGCAAATGTGGTATTGATTTCGAGTTGTGTTTCAGTGAGATACAACGGAGAAAATATCAACTTAGTGTATCCTGTAACTTCTCAGGTTTAATCCATAGACATTTTTATTAGTAACTATTTTTTTAAAAAGTGGCCTTTATGATGCTATAGCATGCAACGGCACCAGTGCCGCAAATTCCATATTTCTACCCCTTGACAAATCAACACTTCTGCTTACATTCTTTTCACAGGAATGAAAAGTACAGCAGGTTATGTATTCATGCAGCCCAGTGTTTGTTTGTCAGCAGAATAGCCCCCAAAACAGTTATTTGGATTAAACTCGAAACGATTGCGGACAAGGCGGGTGACAGCTGATTAGATTTCGCTACAGATGAAATTGTGTTTGAGGGATTCTCCGGGAGCCAGGTCAGTGTCGTCGAGGCTGGGCGTGGATATGGTGAGAAGGGGGTCAAGAGGGTTCAGGATAAATTGTAAAGAAAATGACAAGCTTATTGATAACCGCTTGAGCTGGAGAGCCATTCCTGGTCCTTATATATGCTCTTTTCAGTGCACCCCAGCACTGCCCCCTTATACTCCAAAGCCAACCAATTTACACATAACGGGAAAATATTGACAACAGGCAGACCGCAGAGCATTCCAGCGCTGAGCACTTGGAAAAACACTTGACGGCCCGCTCTCTATTCAAAACGTTGTTGTTTTTTTTTCGTTGGCAATAATTAACCCTCCCCTTCTATTTCTGGCTGCTTAGCTTCCACTCGCTCACCATTAGCATTCAATGACTGTTTGCAGCAATTAGTAGGTTGTGTCCAAACAACAATGAAAGTGTAAATTTAGTTGTCGGTTGGAGAGATGGTACAAAATAAAGAGGCTTTTGTCCAGCAAAGAGTTTCTACCTGATTGGGCTTTCAAAAAAAAGAGAAAGAGGAAGACATCACAGGAGAAGCCGGTTTGAAGACTACATTGTTGAGCATATCCCGAAATCCTCTGACATCCCCTCTCTTTCTCTTGATTTGACTGGAGGGAACATATTGCCTTTGCTCTGTAGTAAGATCTCGCCCTTTTCCTTCACTTGTTTGACGGGTATTAATCCCTGCGTCAAAGCTGTCAGACAGACTCCAAACCATACACCCCTCTAGGCTCGCCCACGCACACACACTGACACTCTACAGCATGGGCCAAATTAGTGTGATATATCTACGTGAAAAAATGAGAATGTGTGTGCTGACCGGAGGACCGGTTTGACTTCTGAAGCAGGTGCAGATGTATTGGCCTCAGTACTTCTTTATAGCGCAGCAATCACTGCACTGCTCAGTGTCAGTCTTGCAACTCAGATATGTGACTATTAGCACAAATCAGGGGTTACTCAGTCAAACGGAGAAATGCTATTTATGAAATTTTTATTTTAATTGTTTTTGTGCTGTCATTGTAATATGGCCAATTAAATCATGCTCTCAGGCTAGCTCTGCATTCTTTTGTCAGCCCCCTGAACATTTAGCAAACATTGCTATCCACCATTGACCAAGCCTTCATTTTACTACGAGTATGCCGGTGTTTGAATTTGAAGGTCTAGTTGTAGGTAAAATTTGTAACTGGAGGTTTAAAAGTGTCATTATGTACCATAACGTATGTCTACAAAAAGCCCAGCAATTACTTATAATTCTCATTTATTATGCTGGCTTAAACTGGCTTTAGACATAAAGGTAAGACAGGTAAGACATAAATGGGCCATATGTTTTATGCCATTTATAATTATATTTAGGTTAAATGTGCTGTGCTTTTCCTTATCTTTGCACATCTCTGTATGATTTTATCTCAATGATGTCATCTTCTCCAGGTCAGCATGGCCAAGACCTACCTGCTTAGACATGTCAATCAAATTGCCCCAACCTGTCATTCCACTCCGGTTTCTCTACAGTTAATCATAAATCATTTTTTCTTATGCTGTCTCTCAAACTATCTGACAAGAAGAGGTGATTTTACTGACATGCAAACCAACCAACCACATATTTTTGTTTTTGGTTGACGTGCAGGAGCAGGTGACTGTCAAAACATTGTTATTGCAAAACAGACCCACATGGAAAAAAAGGATATCACTGTTTTCCAGCTACCATTTGCAACAATAACAGTAATAATGCATTTATTTATTTATTAATCACTTTCCAAATTTCAAGGTTCTAACAAAGGAGTTCATCCTAGAGTGCTAAAACAGACTTAATCTTAAAATGCTAACAAAGGTTTGCTTCTGGTCAGACAGGAAACATCGTATATGTGACATACAGATATATACCAGTTGTTCAGAAAACACTGCCTGATTCGCTAAGGTGCTTTCTGAGAAGCATTGCATCATTCCAGCAAAGTAAAAAAAAAAAAACCTAAATAAAAACATGCTAACACATTTCAGCTAGCAGGGTTCTACATTACCACATACAAAAGTTGGTAATGTGCATTTCTCAGAGGAAGCATGTGCTAGTCTTCACCCTCAGCTTGCTAGCATCATGTGTTATGGAGAGACCTAACTAGCAGATAGGAATTGGGGTGAAATTTGGGTAAAAAATAAAAAGTGACCGAAAGCACGCTGTACTTGAACCATTTTAACCACATAAAAAACTGTGATTCACATATTGAGCAGTCACTACGAATGCATATGTAATTTCAACACGAGAAAGACTACACCAGGGTACACCACTGTGTCCGACTGGTGATAAACAGTGCATTGAAGTGTGTAATGCGTGCAGTATACATCAGATGGTCCGTGTACTTCTGAGGGCAGAGTGTCTGAGGCTGAGATTAGCATCTGTCTATCTGTCTGGAAGGAGGTAGGCCCTGCTGTAATGGGAGACATAAAAGTTCCCGCTGTGGAGGGATTCCAGCAGTGGAGCTGCGAGTGCCCCGGAGAGACGTGGGCTTTAATGCCCAGCCCAAAGGCCCCACACTCGCTCAAAGCAACCCTGCCCTTCAACTGGCTATCCTGCCAGCCAGACGCACACCACAAGTCACCTTCACAGAGAGAAAGAGAGTGCGGAAAACAGAGGGAGAGCGGGAGAGAGTGAGAGAGGGAGAGAGAGAGAGAGAGCAAGAAAGAGCAAAAGAGAGATAGAATGAGAAAGAGGTAGCAAAAGAAAAAAAAACAACGCTGTTCCAAGGTAGGTGGGCGGAGAGGTGTGATCTCATACGGGCGATACATGTACGGTGAATCCACAGATAAACAACAAAAGAGATTTGAGAGAGAGCGAGACAGAAAATGGCTTATCATTAGCCGTGAAGAGACGGAAGCCATATTGGAATGTAAGTGTAACATTTGAATTAAAAAATGCTCCCGTAGGCTACGAATTAATAATTCACACCATAAAGAGAGTTTAATACTGATTTTCATTAAGATCTAGCACCAAGCGCTGCTGTCTGAGACCCAAATTGATCCATGACGGTATGAAGTAGGGTTGAAGATTGCTTTTGCAGCTCCACAACCAAACCAGCCTTCAACTGCAGCCAATTTTCCGAACAAGGCTGCATGAAGAAGATTTGAGAGAGATAAAAACAACACAGTGCAAGCTAGACAACCTTGGCTTTTCTGACTTAGTGTTTATGGCTTAGAATAGAATTATATCATTAGAATTGGAATTCTAGAATTATTGTTACTTTGCTGTATATTCCATTCACGTTACATAATTACTTAATGATTCCACAATTCTATAATACATAACACAGTTTTGTAATGGATTATCTTTTCATAAAATGAACATTCTATATTAACAGGTCTGTGCCAACCCAACTTTTGTCTTGATATAAAAATGATATAAATATTGCAAAAATGTAAAGTTTGGCTTTTTTTATCCACAAAAAAAACTGCATGCTAAAGCATAAAGCAACAAGTGTTTCAAAGCTCAAAGCATACCTTAAAAGTTCAGTCGCCAGATTGAAGTGTCTAAAAGTTGGCTGTGAAAGTTTTCTGCTTCTTACGATTCAAGTAATTCCCAAATCATAATCACCACTGATGTTGAGGTCTGGGCTCTGGGCTGGCAAGCTGTTTCTTCTGAGAATACCACCTTCTTTGTTTGATCTCAAATTTTCTTCCTTTTTGTCTATTTACTTTTCCAAGTAATGGTTTCTTGACAGCTACAAATCCTTTCAGACACATAGCATTGGGCTTTCACAGTGGAAGGACAGACAAAAACACTTTTCAGACCTAAAGCAAGAGATGGGCTTGATTTTCTCCTCTCTTTCTCAAAGATGAAACCTTTTAAAGGTATAACATGCATAACATGTCCACCCCATAACATATATGGAGAAAATATTTATTTTTATAAATAATGTTTAAAACATTAATAATATTATTAGAAAAGTCATGTAAATAAGAGTTGGAAACTGAATGTTAGAAGGTGTAACAGCCAATTAGCAGCCAATTCAGTCTGAAATATCCACCAAATCCACGAAGTCACAATCCTCTCCATCACAAATGCAGTATGATGTTGATGCACTTGTGTTATTAAGCACAAAAAAATGATTGAAGTTGTAAAATCTGGAAAGAGTAATACTTTAACATACTTTAACAAAAAAATGTTCCTTAAAAAACTTTGCTATATAGTATCTAGAACCAATTTTGATGGGTAACTCAATGTACAATAAACAGTGTTAAGTTTCTCAATAAACTGCTTCTTCAAGCAAGCAGTGAAGTAAACAACATAAAAACTGTGGCCAGTCTTATTAGAACAGCATCTATTTTATGAACAACAACATAAATACACAATTTACATCATCACAACATTCCTTCTTTTCAAACTATAAATGTAGCACTGAACTTTTAGAATTTCCACTGGGACAGAATATCCCCCCTTGCTTCAATGAGCTACTGGTGAAAACCATTTTTACTACATGCCAGATGGCTTTCATGGCTTGGGGTCCATAAGGGTTAAAATGCTGCAGTACATTTGCATCTCTGCTCCAGTTGCACTAGCTGAAAAAGATTAAGAAGCTGACTGATGAGCGCTAATTATCAGGGTTCTACCATAAATCACCAAATGCAACCACTCCTGCCGCATATTCTCTTTCACTTTCTCACCAAACAATGGTTCAAGGCGACGGGACAAATGGCCACAAAGAGGGATTTAAAGGCCACAGAAACAGCGGTGAGGAGAGAGTTTCAAAGTGACCTGGGGACCTGAGGCTAACCCTGGGGGGGTCATAGGGGCGAGTAAATATGATACGAATGAGTGGCGTCCAGCTCCTGCAAGCGGGGAATAATTCATAGCGAGGGCCCTGCTTGCTCTCAGGGTCCTTCTATTCAACGTGCTAAAAGGGCAGCCGGCGCTTCTGCAACCGCCGCACTGGACCGGAATACAGCATTTGGAGACAAAGAGAGAGTGGGCCAATCAATAGCCCCTCAATGAAGCATGAAAGGTCTGCCTCCGCTGGAGCTCGGCTGGCCAGAATGGGAAAAATTCCTGGGGTCGGTCCTCGGCTCCTTTTCAAGAGCCGACGTGCGTTCCGTCGCTGCCGCTGACATTACCAAGTCCTATTGATTATCACACTTTTCAGCCTGTTAAACCAATAGGCCAGCCGACAGATATCCGTTAGCATCCCCTAATGAACTGAGAAAATCGCGATCTCTGCCTTTTCTCTGAGGGGACAAGGCTGTTTTTCAATCTGCTGCTTGGACGGCTCACCTTAAATTCCAGCCTGCACACATCATTACCTCACATCCTCTGCTTGCTTAGCGGTTAACAGCTGTACGTCAACTCATCCAAGTTGCCGCACACAAGACATGGATATGTAAGCACATACACTTACGCATCCTGTCTCTGGCTCGCTTTCTTTACTACAATGTGGCTAACAGTTCACCAGTTCAAATTTCAATGCTTTTAATTCCTTAAGTGCTGAAAGATAGCAAGAAGGCAATCTGTCTTGATTAGGATGGGCAGTGAAATGCCCACTAGCATATCGGCACTAACAATCTCGTACATGCTTTAAACTAATGGTCTCAAAGTTAACTTAATTGTTAATAACACATTTACATCATAATTTCTCAACACTA
Organism: Semaprochilodus insignis; assembly: GCA_034552555.1. Taxonomy (NCBI): domain Eukaryota; kingdom Metazoa; phylum Chordata; class Actinopteri; order Characiformes; family Prochilodontidae; genus Semaprochilodus; species Semaprochilodus insignis. The sequence goes on from CM067485.1 coordinate 27,346,126, forward strand.
GCTAGAACACATTTTCACAGTTAGCCCATTCAAACCATTTGTAGTTCTTCCTTGAAGCCCAGCTGCTCACACACTGCTGGCATGAATTTGTTTATTACCAAAGTAACTTGCACTCAATGTATCATTTATAAGCAAAACACACCGCTAAGCCAGCAATATCATTAATATCAGTAATGTTTGCACAGGGGGACACCTTTAGCAGTCTACACTGGGCAGCGCTCATAGCAGACATATGGATAAATCAATTCGCCAGGCGCTATAAAAAGCAACAGCAGAGTGCAACACTACAGCTCCCCTCCAAGCAAAACATAATGTATAAAAGCAGTGCTGTAACCACAGAGGAGTGAGAACAACTGACAGTATATCAGCTGGAACACTGGATGTTGATGATGAAAACTTGGAACCTATGGAAATCATGTGCTTTGCATATTAAGGCTCACGTGAACCCTGCTTTAAAAATAAATAGTGTGAGTTATTGTCGTAGTTATTGAAAGTATAAATATACTCAGATGAAGCTTTTTTCGCCCACTCAAATAGCTATAACAAAATATACAGCTGTTCTCAAAGAAAAAGCAGTCTTTATGGTCAAATTTGTACAAACACAATAAAAATGAGTAAATGTCCACTAACAACAATTACAGTTAATTAGTTTAACTGTTTGACAGCCATGTTTTAAACACAAGACAATGCATGTAAAAAATATAGTATTTCTTTAGCTGTTTATTCACTGTACCTTCATTATGATAGCTTCTTATTTAATGTAGTTAACATTTGAAGAGTGTTGTATTGATAAAACAAAAGATTCCAGATCTTTTGTTTTATCAATACACAAAACTTCTTTATTTTCAATGCAAGTTAATGTAAAGAGGTTTTATTCCAAGTAATGGACCATTTCTATTGATCCAATCATTATGAAACTTTCACCCAATCTAAAGGGCAACTGCTGTGCTCAAATGATGTTGAAAAGTCAAAATTGTCAAAAATGGAGATGCATGTTTTTCTTTGGACAGAGATGAATAAATCCTTAAATAAAGATTGCAGTAAAACTAGCTGATTACAAAATCCTAGGCTGTCTCGACTCATTAATATTCACAGTGTGAAGATTTACATACACCTGCTCAGTTAGTTTACACGACAGCCGTGTTTTAAACCCAAGACAACGCATGTAAGAATATATAGTATTTCTTTAGTATTCACTGTAACTTCACTATGCTAGCTTCTTATTTAATGTTTTTAACATGTGAAGAATGTTGTACTGATAAAACAATAAATTACAGATATTATTTTCCTCAAAATCATTATTCTGGTCCCTATACTAGGAACATGCTAACAGAATTATGTTGAGAAGAATAACGGTTTTAGAAAACATTAACATATCAGAGTTCATGGAAAACTAGAAAAGTTTCTAGAAAAGTGCATTTCCTGATGGAAATGCAGAAAGTTGTGCCGCTTGAATGGTTCTTCTTGCTAGGCTGTGGTTGCTATGGGGGAATGAGGGATGAATAAATGACACATAGAGGAGTGCGGGTTAGTACGGCTGTGGATAAGAGTTTGGGAAACTGCCCAAAGTACATGCAGTTTGGTGGCTGTAGTTTAAAGGAAACAATAGAGTTTGAATGAAGGGCAAAAACTGAATAGGACCCTATGGGGGAAAAGAGGGATAAAAAAATGACAAACAATGAGTGTGGGTCAGACGAGTGTGGGTCAAACAGACGAGTGTGGGTCAAACCAATATTAAATTCGTGCTTGGGGGGTCTGCCCTGAGATGATATCAGAAACGGTGTCTCTGGGTCAAGCAGAACTACAGTAGATGGGCATGCACTAGAAGAAGAAGAAGAAGAAGAAGAAGAAGAAGAAGAAGAAGAAGAATATACCATCGGATAACAACATATTAACACAATCAGTTCCCTGGTGCTAACATGTAATAAAAGAAATCTGTGGCACTAAGGAAAACAAGTAGGGCAATATAGATACAGGGAAATAGTGAACATTTGAAAATTATTATTTAAAATTAGCCAAGGGAAGTCTTAACTGTGGGTTAAATCATTAGTTGTTGGATAACCCATGAGTAAACAAGGCTACCCTTTCAGATGAGCCAATGAACTAACACCACCAGGACCAAATGGTAAAGCAGTACATGGTGTAAAGGCTTTTTTTCAGTGTTACTGGTTCTAGGCAATGTCAGGCTGGGTAAAAAAAATGTCTCATCATAGTTTGTATTAAATGCAGAGCTAGTATGCATAGAACACTACATCCATCCACTCAACAGGCACAGATAGAGCAAACATACGGAAAAGCAACGCTATCTCTCTCTTAGATAACCAGCAGGGTCCTAAATACTGTGTATAATTCAGTTCGGTCTTCATTGGTGCAATCAGAAAGCATGAGATTTTGCTCTGAAGGCATGTTTAATAAGCTAAGTGATAGAATGTCAGAGTGACCAATATTTTCTCGGTTGAGTTCAATTAAATTCAGTATTAATTTTAATTGAAAGCTTAAACACTCTCCCTCACTTTCTACCTTCAGTTTCGCTAAGCTCCATCAGATCTGCTCCTTCGGCTTCTTTCTCTCCCTCTCTTCCTGGGTTTATTACTCGAGGAAATAATAAGAGATCAATCGACTGCCGCCTCTTAATTCCCATCTACAGGATGAGGCATTGAGTTATGATCAACACTATATGACCTTTTCACTGACATTAACTTACTGTAAACAACAATACATGGCAAAGCTGAGTGTCATTGTTTACAAATACTGAAGAGAAATATAAAAACAAGGAATATACCGAGCTGTCAAAAATGTTATTTCCATTCCTGCCAGACTCTCACACTCTCAGTATGTTAAGTCTCCAGTAGTTAAACTAGTCACCTTGTCAGCTAGCTAGCTAACGTTTGTGTTATCCTAACCCCTTTGCTTTGTCTCATGTGAACCTAGATTTATCTAGCAATTTAACAAGCAACTACCCGACAGCCAGCCATACTGACCATAATCTGCCACAAATCCATATTGCAGGTAAAGTAAGGTATTTTTACTCTGCAACTCCTTACGTATTCGCTTCTGCTTTTAGCCTCTTCAATCTAAGATCTTTAGCTTTAGCAGTTGCTGACCAGGATTACTTTGCAGAGCAATTTTAAAAGTTTATATCATCGCTGACCGTAGAAAACAAGCATCTCCATAATGGTGACTTTACAGGAGAGGGCAAAAGCCTTCTTTATTATCAATGCAAGTTAATGTAAAGAGGTTTTATTCCAAGCCATGGACCATTTTTATTGATTCAATCATCATTTAACTTTCACACAATGTAAAAGGCAACTGCTGGGCTCAAAAGTCAAAATTGTCAAAAATGGAGATATATGTTTTTCTTTGGACAGAGACGAATAAATCCTACATTTACAAAAGACTGCAGCGAAACAAGCCGATTATAAAATCCTAGGCTGTTATTTAACAGTCTTGACTCATTAATATTCACACCATGAAGATTTACATATACCCGCTGAAGTTCCAGCCCAAGAGAAAACAACGACAACAGAGCAACAGCAATGCCGGACTACACATGCAGAAACGCATCTTTACAGGCTGTAAAGGAGATGTTGGCACTTTTCTTACCCTTTTCATGGAACTGTCAACGTGCACAGTCAATGTTCTCTAGCTTCTTAAGCTAATGTTCTGTTCAACGTTAAATTCTACAGCTTGTATGCGCTTGCAGACTGTGCAGTACTTTCCTGGCTGATGTCGGCACTTTTAAGTGTCTTTTGTCTGAATGTAACTGCGGCGCCATTTAAGATGGAACAGAAAACTCACAAAACAGGCCAGCGAATAGGAAGCCAGCTTGGGCTCCCACATATCTAACAGGATCCCAGACTTTAATCCCTATATATTAGTTTGGTCTGCTGTTTGTGTACTGTATGCTGTACTGTCTGTGCCCTGTATGGACCAATCCCACCACAACAAATTCTTAGTACACGCAAGTCAATGAAGTGAATCTGAGTTCTGGTTTATTGACAGGCCTCTCCTGAGTTCATGCCATCATGAGACTGGAAATGAAAGAAAAAAAAAACATGAGGTTCTTTTCTCAGGATGAGGAGGAAAGAGGAAAAAACCCATCACAATAGAGCTGAAGAGTCAAGGAAGAGTGAGAAGAGTGAGCAGCAGTCAGTCCTTCCTCTCCTCCTGTAATTTAGTCATTTGTGTGTCATTCTCTGATTGCCGCGCGATTCCGGGGGCATCATTTGAATATGATTGCCAGGCGATGTATTCAGAGCGGGCTCAAAGTTGCCATCATCACCATGGCACTGCGGTTGCCATAGTGCCCGAGCCCTCGTGATATCTCACGCCTGCCATTTGCATATTTATTTTGGCGGAGGGAAGTGTTTCAATATTGAGTTTTAGCTTCAGCAAGAATTAAGTTAAATGCCACCAGACCCAATTATACGCCTTCACCCCTCCGTGCAAATATTTTATTCAGGTATTTCTCATTTGCTTCGTATTTGAGCACGTCTCGGAATGCAGGCGTATTTGTTTGTGTGTGTGTGTGTGCGTGTGTGTGTGTGTGTGTGTGTGTGTGTGTGTGTGTGTGTGTGTAAGACTGACTCAAATGACAATAGTGAAAATGAGTGATCAGTAGGGGAAGGCAGTTGACATTTTACAGATATTACCAAACACTATAGTAACATGACCGGCAACATGGTACTTTCCGGATGACTGTTATCCAGTCAAAACATGAACAGCTGTCAGGATCATGTGAGCTAATTTAAATCACCTAAAACTCCTTTTATATAATTAGCACCTCCTTTTCCCCCAAATCTCTAGAACAGTACAATACACTAGCACTGGAGCTATCAACAAACGACAAACCAACCAACAACAAAAACCCTATGAAAACTCAATCCAGTCAAAACACAAACATCTGTCTGGTCGAGTCAGGAAAGCATGCACTAATTCAAAGATCCGGAAACTTCATAAACAACAGCAAAAAAAAAAACTGAAGAAGTTATGTAATTAGCATTTTACTGCGTGTGTTTGTAGGAATCAGAGTGGGTGGGGGAATGATTTGGGGAAATGAGGCAGAATGTGAGGAGAACNGGAATCAGAGTGGGTGGGGGAATGATTTGGGGAAATGAGGCAGAATGTGAGGAGAACACAAAGTTGGGGTAAAAGAGATGTCCATGGTTATTGTGATACTGGTTATTGCAATAGCAAGATTGCAGAGGGCTGCATTATGTAAACAAGCCCTCTGACCAATCACAGCTTCAGGTAAGTGTTTCAATGGCACAAAGTATTCAGGAATTCCAGCAAAAGTCAGTTATTCTGGTGAATATAAAGCAGGTCATGTTAACTTTTAGAAGTTGCAGTAATAAAAGTTTGTTGCAATTCATATATAAATCCATGCAAACTGTAATTACTACTTATGCATAGTTGCGTAGTTAAAAGAAATTCAGTTAACAGATCCCCAGCGATGCCACAGCCCTCCATGGCCAGCAGAAAAATTTGCCTTGCTCTCTGCATGTGGCTCTCCCTCCCTCTCCCCCAATCACTCAGCATGATGCAAGCCAACATGGGTGTCTGTTAGCTGACATAACAGAATCAGCAGTAAGCGTTCTCCTCCAAGCGGGTTGAGCTGTCCAAGCTGGCAGTTTGAAATGACGTCTCAGAGGAAGTATGTGCTAGTCTTCACCCTGCCAGCTTGGTAGGGGAAATTTAGCTATCAGTGCTGAAAAAATTAGACAGTATGCTTCAGACAGAGGGGCTATATGAAAGTAAAATGACATCTTTGTTGACCAAAACACCACAGTGGTTCACATAACTCAGTGTGATGAACAGATTATCACTTAATGCCCAGCACAGCAGCTGTGCCACACTGTATTGTGTAGTTTCATGCAGCAGATACAATGCAAACTTTACAGTGAGAGTGCAGATAAATGTGAAATATAAAATATAATACTTATTCATATTGTATCATAATTGTTATACAATATAACCTGATAAATGTGTAATATGAATTGAATTTAGTATTATTTTAATGCACTTTTGGTATCAGTCTACTACCTCTTCAGTTTAATACTTTATATTAAGTCTTGACTAACTAACATGAAGTAATACACTATTTAACATAAAATAATATGTAACAATAATATATATGTAACATCTGTAATATGTAACATAAAATAATACATTAACAATTGTTACAATGCTTAACTAATGTTAAGTAAACACATAACAACTACACGTTTACAAGTAAACATATAACAGTAACCACAGTTATTTAGTTAAATAATGCATTAATCCATGTTAGTTAGTCAACGTAAAGTGTTACCACAAACTCTTTTTGAAAGAATTTGTCTGTTTTACTAAAAGATTGAGTGCCTTTCTTTTTCTCTGCCTTTCTCTTTCTTCACACTGAAACTAATCATAAAGTCAGAACTACAGATTTGAACCTGCAATTAAATGTCTAATTACTTAATTACACAAAATGTTAATATATTGCAAGGCATGTTACAATACATAGTTATGCCATTACCATTATAGCATTTTGCCTGTATCCGGCAGGTCAACTGAAAAAGTGAGGAAGAGGGAGATGACTCTGAGGTTGCTGCATTATTACTCTCCAGCAGCTCGGAGAGAAATGCAAATAACTGGCTATAGAATATAATTGCTACTGTGCAATGACTAACTTCATTTGTGTGAAGAGGCAATGACTGCCGTGCACGGTTTGGCCGCAGGTGACGTAGCGGTGGCGTTTGGCATAGAGCTAATATGCTCCCTTCACCCTGACCCCACTGACACCGCACATCGACATCTTTGTTAACCTCTGGAGCGGTCTGGGGGCGGGAGGGGATTGGAATAATGACCGGCGCATAATGCCTCTTGTTCCTGGAGTGTCAGTCAGCGGAATGGTTTCGCACCAGCGCCGCCGGACCACATCCAATCAATGCTCTAGGGCTGGGATGCGCAGGCTGGCCTGAGCGAGCAAATTACCGACATGCGTGGGCAGACTAACAGCATATTTTTCAGCATCAGAAACCCAAAGCGGTGCTTTTGCGGTCACATTACATAGAACTAGCAGGAACAGTTACCGCGCAGAGAGCTTTGCGTGCACAAAAAACAAAACTAATGGTGTAGCAGAAAAAAACAACAAGTCCACAGGTTCCACCAGAATCACTATATCAACCAGGCAGAGAAAAAAAGCCAATTACAGACAGGTTTATCTTTCATATCTCTCACAAACTCCCCAATCACTCGCTCTTCTATATTAACGGAATACGATTGTTCCAGCATGATTAATCTCTTTCCTGAGAAATTTGCCCTTCGGCTAAACTGGGCCGAAGCTGCTCACTGAGGTGAAAGAGTTGGTTCTGTGACTTGAGGAGAAAAAAAACATTGCTGTCTGTATCTGGTGTCAATCCCTTGTGCAGCAATAACCGAAACTAAATGTTCCTAGCAACTGTTGATTAGTCCTGCATATCGGCTTGGAGAAATTCCTCCGTACAAAACAGCTTCAGCTCTGTTATGTTGGTGAGTTTCCTCCCACGAACTGCTTGCTTCAGGTCTCTCCACAACATTTGGATTAAGGTCAGGACTTTGACTTGGTCATTCCCAAACAATAACAATACTCTTCTTTAATCATTCCTTGGTAGGACGACTTGTGTGCTTAGGGTCGTTGTCTTGCTGCATGACCCACGTTCTCTTGAAATTCAGCTCACGGACAGATGTCCTGACATTTTCCTTTAGAATTTGCTGGTATATTTCAGAATTCATTGTTCCATCACTGATGACAAGCTGTCCTGGCCCAGATGCAGCTAAACAGGCCCAAATGATACTACAACTACTGGCTTTCAAAGATGGGAGAGGTATTTATTCTGGAATGCTGTATTTTCCCTTCTCCAAACATAATGCTATTCATTTAAAACAAAAGGTCTATTTTGATCTCATCCGTCCACAAAACATTGTTCCAATGGCCTTCTGGCTTGTCAGTGTGATCTTTAACAGACTGCAGATGGGCAGCAATGTTCTTTTTGGAGAGCACTAGCTTTCTCTTTGTAACCCTGCCATGCACAACATTGTTGTTCAGTGTTCGGATGATGGTGGACTCATGAACATGAGACATGAATATAAAGTCCTGTGAGACAGGACTTAGTTTGTTCTTTGTGAAGGAACCCACGGCATGATCTTTGTTGGTGAAGCACTCATGGGGAGGGTGATAATGGTCTTGATTTTCCCCAATTTGTATACAGTCTGTCTGACTGTGGATTGGTGGAATCTAAACTCTTAGAGATGGTTCTGTAACCCTTGTATTTGCCATGACACACTTCCACAAACATGTGTTGTGAAGATCAGACTTTGACAGATCCCATTTCTTTAATAAGAGAGGATACCCACTCACATTATCTAATCACCATTGACTGAAAACAACTATAATTTTACCATCACATTATCTACTAATTCTGAAGGTTCGCATACTTTTGTCACTTACAGTTATGTAATATTGGCTCAAGTAGTGTAGTAACTAGGAGGTAGTTGTAATGTAATGGCTGTGTGTGTATATATATATATATATATAGTGTTTATGTATATACTGATATATAGACATATAGATATATAAAGTAGAGGGGTTCCTTACCAATAACATAGGTGAGCAGAAGGGCCAGTGTAACAGTAATAGCGGTGGCACTGAGAGCAGTGCACTTCCAGTTGCAGCACTTGTACGGCTTGTTGAAGGTGAACATGGGCCGGGAAAAGTTGCTGCGGGGCAGAGGCCGCGGGGGCGGAGAATAAACTGTGTTGGAGGTGAGGGGGTAGTTCTGGTTGGCCGCGCTCAACAGGGCTGAGGACCCCGAGCCGTGCTTGAACAGAAAGTGCCTGTGGAAGGGAACGAAGAGAGAGTTATCTTGGTACTGCAGGAGCAAATGGAGAAAATGCATGAGGACATACATGAAAAAGAAAGCACAGCAAGATATATGGAGAAAATGTTGTGTGCATGCCAAATGTGTACTACTTTCTAGTCTACTGGTAGTATTAATATTTTATATGAATATCTGAACACAGATAATTTTTTTATGTCAACGCAAAGGCCGATGCATAAAACACTGTACGTGAAATTCTGTCCTTTGTTTTCAATTATGTATCCCTTTATGTTAAGTGAGCTGCAAACATTACTTCAAGGAATAGTAAAAACGAAATAACTTTTACTACTACTACCACTAATAATACTAGTAATAATAATAATAATAATAGTAATAATAATAATAGTAATAATTATAATAATAATAATACATAGTATAATAATACATATTGTCTGTTATCACACTAGTACTTATGCGTTCATATCCTTTCCTTAATGTGAGAGTATGGGGGTTTTTTTGGGGGTTTTTTTATGTACCACTGTATATGCTTGCTGTCCAAAGAAAAACAAGTATCTAAAATTGTGTCCATATTTACTTTTATGCATCATTTGAACACAGCAGCTTCTGTTCACACTGTATAAACGTTCCATGATGAATGGACCAACAGAAATTGTCCAAAATTGCTTGGGAAAAAAGTCTGGTTCCATTGACTTACATTCAAAATAAATGAGGTTTTCGCCCTCTCCTGTAAAGTTGCCACTTTGGAGATACTTGTTTTTCTTTGGACAATGATGATATGTATAATGACAAAGAATTAAATGAAAATTGAATAAAAAAGTCAATTATGCGGGGGTCTTATTATAATAGCAGTGGTTTTCGAGGCACTATGTTACGTTATCTAGAGCGGCAGTGGGTAAATCTGTGTTTTTCACTAATTTGTTTGATAATTCATTGCATAATTTATTAACAGTTTACTGTAGATTCATAAGTATGACATCTACATAAGCTTGTCATGACAGGTGACATAACCCTACAAAAAGGGCTTATAAATGCTTATTCCAACAGAAGTCATATGACATAAAAGCTACTTTAGCTAACTTAGATCGAAATTGGCAATGTAACCTCTATAGCCTCTGTAGCCATATGAAGAACACCCTGTAGTAAAGTGTTACCCATAATTTTGACATGGTGTGTCATGTATGAATCCATAAAGACAGATTTAGCTAGCTCTCAAGCAACGTCTAAATAACAGTAACGGGCTTGTTATTAGCCTTTGTTTCAGTCATAATAACTTCCACTTAACACTCAACAAATGGCTTAATTTGCCCAGAAACATGTGTAAAACCAAGCAGAATTGACCATTTGTCTTAGGACTTTTGGGCATAAAAACAATTCTTATACACACTCATAGGGCTAGCATTAGGGCTATGTTGCACTGGTGAATAAATGTAACTTAATGTAAAAGTGATAATGCTAAAACAGTGGTTGACATCACAATATTACCTTCACATGTTGGTAGTGTTTGGTGGTATGCAGGTTAATAGTGTACAGCGCAACCTGTTGCTCATCTCAGGCGATGTTTGCACAAGTTCATTTTAACAACGGGTGTCACTCAAACAGTCAGTCATTCAGTGACCCAGTAAGAGAAACTGACTCTTGTACAGCGGTCCAGCATAAAAAGACTTTGCCGAAAAACAAAAGCGCATACCCCTTCCCTGAAAAGATGTTTGATGTAATGAGTAATGTAGTGCCTGCTTTAGGTAATTTATCCCTTATTGTTAACAACACACTGCAGGTGTTTAATGCCAGTGAACACTGAACACTATAAACGGATTCAGCTATTTGATGGGTGCAAAGTGACCTAACCTTAAAGGCACGTTATGATTTGCACAGTGAGTTCACAATCATAGGTGTGCGCCCAATGAAATGCATGTCAGAATATATCGCTGCTTCTCTTCGCCTGGTATAAAAATCTGGTATAAAATCCTTTTAACAGGCAAGATTTAGCATCCAGTGAAAACATGCCTCAGAGAACACGGGATTCGAAAACAAACAGTTACATGTTCCGCGACACCAAAGATCCGTTTGCAAAATTCCACACCCCTGATTTTTATAATGCGAGCTTTAAAGTTTAATGCTTGAAGAGACTGTCCTGGAAATCCAGTCATAAATGTAGTGAAAAAGACTAACTGACACAAGTCAATGGCTAACTCTCGCTCTCTACCTCTCTCTCTCCTGCTCTCTCTCACTTTCTCTCTCTCTCTCTCTCTGCATTAATAACGTATGCCAATCCAAATATGCCCAGGAAGCGACAGCACAGGAATTTTATACAGCTGTGCAGTGTTCCAGAGGGGACATTTGCACACCTTGTGCAATATTAACACCATTTTAGGCCTATGAGAATAACCTCCTCATGCAGCGTTTATTTTGGCGGTAAGGAAAAAAATAGAAGTGGAAGAAAAAGAAAATAGGTAAACGCTGTGGGGTCAGACAGCTGCAAAGCGTCCCCACCTCGGCAGTCTCCAAAGGAAAGTGTGAAACATTCAGATACAATGTCAGCCTCAGTCACCCAGCATGAGCGAGAGAGAGCAAAGAAGAGAACAGAACAAGAGATTTCGGACCTACTCCAGGCTCTTCAGGCAAACGTCACACAAGGCAGTTCTACCCCAGCTGCGTCTCTGCCATTTTAAAAGATGACAGAGAAGGGTGTTCTTCTCTTCAGTCCACTGGCGATGACACCATTTACATGTTTTTGGTTCAGTTTTCACAAGTATCTGTTTCTTTCAATAGACATTGCTATTTATAATCTTTCACATTTCCTCGATCGTCAAAGACAATATCCACAGGCTACACCCAACAACCTCCAATCTCATATAGGAAACCATATTTCCCTGGAGGACTCCCCAAGAAAATGAGTGTTACTTCACTTCAGGAGGTCTGCCTGTTCGAAGAACTACTTTCATAACTGATGAAAGTGCTTCAATTAAAATCCTGACACTGGCAGGGTCACATTTGCAGGCATTGGGTAGTTCAGTAACCTCCAGTCAGATCATTAATAGCAAATAATAGCTATTAACATGCTCAATTCTGTGTATCAATTCTTGCAACACTATCAACACATTTTGCTAGGTATGTTACCTTCAGAATACAGGTATAGAAATAACCCTTTAAAAACCAAGTATCTACAGTATTATCCAAACAAATCGATTCCTCTCATGTAGCAATACCCAATCAAGCCTTGCTTAAAGTCTATGCATAACATACTAGAACGCTTCCAGCAGTTGTGTGAGTGTCTACTTAGGGAAATGTCAGATGGGCTGTAATGTACAACCCCAATTCCAAAAAAAGTATATATCTGAAATGTTGACAAATCTAAAAAATGAAAACGTATGAAGCCTATTTACCTTATGAACTTCACATATATTCTTAATTTTTGATGCCTTCCAAAAAAGTTGGGCAGAGCTTGTTTACCACTGTGTTACATTATCTTTCCTTTTAATAACACCTAATAATTGTTTGCCATTCTTCTGTTAAGTTATCAGCTGTGCAAATGTACAGGGCCTTTGTTGTCATATTTGAGCTTGTCAAGACAGTGGAAAATAGTTCTGGACTTCAGGCTGACCAATTTAGAACTCACACTCTCTGATTATGTAGCCATGCTGCTGTAACACACACAGAATGCTTCTTAAGGGTTATCATGTTAAAATAACCATGAGTGTCCCTGGAAAAAATGTCCAAAAGGCAGCATATTTTGCTCCAAAATGTGTTTAGTATTAATGGTGTGGTTTTACAGGCCTGTAGATTACTCACTAATACCCTCCTCACATCATGACAGACTCTGGCTTTTGAACTTTATGCTAGTAATAATCATAATGATCATTTTCTTCTTTAGCCTGGAGAACAGGATGCCTATTAATCCACAGACAATCTGAAAGGTTGACTCATCCCACCACAGTATACATTCCCACCGTGTCTCAGTCCATTTCAGATGAGCTCAAGCATAGAAACATCAGCAGAGTTTCTGGACACTGTTGACATATAACTTCCACTGTGCATAGTGCAGTCTTAACTTGCATTTTGTGGATGCAGTAATAGTGTTTATTAACAATGATTTTTTAATGTATTCCTGAGCGCATGTGGGGATATCTGCCATAGAAGCATGTCAGTGTTTACTGCAGATCTGTCTGGGGTCAAAGATCACTGGCATTTATTTGTGTTTTTTTGGCCTTTTCCTTTTTCATTTCTCCAGATTCCAGAAATCTTGATAGTATTATGCACCGAAGACAGTGAAACACCTGAACATTTGTAATTGCAGGTTGAGAAACATTATTTTTAGGGTGTTCCGTTTTTTGCTGATGCTTTTTTGGAAAAGTGGCAAGCTTTGACCCATCCTCACTCTTAAAGGTCTAGGCTTTCTCTGAATACTTTTTTTTTTACCTTCAAGGATATTTACATCACCTCTTTAAGATGTTTTTTGAACATTTCTCAAAGTTTATAAGGTACAACTTTACAGATTTTGTCTTGGTACTGTTTTTGTTCAAATACAGCACAAGGTAGCTTTATAAATCATGCTTATAAATTATACATTTGTTAAAATGCAAATAAATGTTTTTATTTGCAATTTACCCAATTTTTTTTAAAAATTATTATTCTTTTACTCCCAGTGTGTTTCTGAAATATTATGATGTTACTGTGTTTATGGTGATATACTGTGTTGCTGATAACATAACTGAAATATATAAATAGTATAAACAAAACTGATAATCTCAAAAATACAGGATTCTTAAGACAGTGCCTGAAGTCAGAAAAGTCCCATTTTGGCCTTGTGTCTGCACCATAGATGTTCTTAAGTTGCTTCATTTCAATCCAAGTCAAGTCTGTAGTGTCTGCTGTGAGAATACCCCACACAAACCAGATGTGGTTGTTTACAGGACTTATTTTTATGCAAACTAATTTCAGTGTGCAGACGTGTTAGCTTGCTTGTAGCATTTATGTAGCATTATTTGTATTTTGACTGCTAAAGGACCTTGTATTTTAGAGCATCCAGTGATACTAGGGGATGAAAAGTATTGGCTTTAGAGAATTTTCATTTACCACAGGTTGCAACAGCACTGATGTTCAAAGACACCACTCATTTCTAATAAAGAAAATATCAGCTTTGACCCATATGGGCATGAAGCCAACTATAGAATGGCACAGGACAGAGGTACATAACAACTGGGTCAGAATGATATATTAGACCCTCATTTTCCATATTCATAAAGTCATCCAGACAGCCGCGTGAAATGGAAAGCACTTCTAGTAGTCTAAACACATTTGCAGAAGTTTAAGAAGTTCCAAAAACTGTTGCTCAAACAGATTTGCTCAACCTCGTGCCAATTGTTAGACGAGCATGGGCCAGAAATAATGGTGGCTAACACACACAGAATGAAGATAAGTGTACACCTCCGCAAAATCGTTGAGCAGTACCTTAAGGGAGTAGATGGCAAAAGAAGAAGAGGAGAAAAAACCCAACTTTGATCAGTCTCCGTAAACCAGCAGTTCAATGTCAAAGTGTCTGGGATAAGCACACAGGCAATTTATCTCCAGTGGGCTAGGAGCACTAATTAATCAGTCCAGGAACCACGTTAATGACAGAACAAACAACAAACTCTAAAGCATTTGTTGCAAAATAAGTGACCTAGAAATGGGAAATGCTTTCCTATTTGTCATTATTTTTCCTGTTCTTGTTTATGATGGAGATGAAGGTGAAATGATTCAGCTGGTGAAGTGGGGGTGGGGGGGAGAGAGAGAGAGAGAAAGAGAGAGAGAGAGAGAGAGAGAGAGACAGACAAAGAGGCACGTCTCATTTCACCTCCAAGCCTCCTGCAGCTGTTTATGGGAATTGCTGATCCTGACTGCTTATCAATTATCACTCCTCCTAACCTGTCACTTTGTTTTAGTGTTATGTGGCTTATCCTTTCTCAAAATGGAAAAATGCAGCTGACTGAATATCACGAAAAAGAAATGCTCTAAATGAAGCAAAAAATTATTTGTTAATTTTAAATTCATTGGCAAAGATCAGCTCTGTGTAATTAACCCCTACACGTCTAGAGTTATCACTGTGGTTTTTCTATGCTGTTTAAATGTAGCAATAGAGTCACATGATTAACCATATACACTCATCGAAAAAATAGCGCCACCCAGAAGGAATCAGCTGACAGGAATGAAACTTGGTGGGTTGGTTTGACATCATGGGACAAGCGAATGATTCGAGTTTCACGCTCAGCTGTGCATGTGGCGTAAGCAAGGACGGGCCATATCAACTAAGCCTGTTTTACATGCTGTCTATTTCTTGTGTTTTCTTATGCTGTTGCGTTGGTAGTGTCCTTTGCAAATGAAATATGCCTGAGAGAAGAGTTCAAAACCATGCCATATTGGTAGTGCGGATACTACCATCACACGCTGTTGGAAGCAGTGTACAGAAGAAGGCACGCACGCCTGCCACTATACTGAGAGACTACACTACTTCTGTATGTGTAGCTCAAAAAAACCCTTAAATTTAAAAAAACGATACATTTATCATCACTTGTTGCTCCTGGTAACCTTTATCTTTTGAATAGCATTGCAATCAGACACTTCCTTCTGGGTGCAATCATCATCAAGCTGTAGTGATGTTGTTTAGAGTCACTAGATGGGTTTTCTGTTTAAAGTGCTACAAATTATATTACTGTACTTCCATAACATATCATATTAATATGGGTTGTTACATTACAGGCACTTAATCAATTTATTATTCAGTAATAATTTAAATACTGTGTAGACTGAAAACTGCAATGCTAGGTGTCAAATGGTGTGGTGTAATGCAATCACTGGACTCTGGAGCAGTGGAAACGTGTTCTCTAAAGTGATTAATCACACTTCGCTACCTGGCAATCTGATTGATGAATGTAGGTTTGAAGGATGCCAGGACAACACTGCCTACCAGTGCATTAATGTCAACAGTAAAGTTTGCTGGGGCAAACAATGTCCAGGATTAGAGTTTTATATATATATATATATATATATATATATATATATAATGTTTCAAAGGAATGGCACATTTAAAGTTTTTCCACTAAAATCTCTCATTAGGTTGAATGAGATGTTCGACCCATTCTTCAGTTGGAGTTTGCTAAAAGAGTAGTCAAACTGAATTTGAGTGAGTGTGTGACGTTAACATAACATGGTCCCAAATATTCGTCACCTCTAACTTTTAAATAGCTATTTCAGGCCTAACAGAGCGACTCGAACAAGGTATTTTAGCTTAGACTCACCCAACTAAATGGATGTTTTTGGTTATCTTTAAGACATCTACAGGCTTACACTTAACGGTTCCAACTAATGAGATGTCTGAACAAAATAAATATCCTGATGTACCACATATACATATGTCACAATATTACATTTTTATTTCTTTTTTCCACAATTTTAAAAATCCAGTTGCCCTTTCAGTTTTGTGGGTATTCATGATGGACAGACCAATAGAACTGATCCACAACTGCTTAGAAAAAAATCTTGTTATATCGACCTCCGCTGCAAATTAAGAAAGCTGTTTTTTTAAGGTGACCGCATAATTCCATGACCGCATTCCTATTTTATAGTTTGATGTCTTAAAGTGTAGCTTTAACATGCTTTTGTTATTGCCAGTGGTAATCATGTCTTCTAACGTTTACATCAATGCTACAAGTTGAACTAAAAGATGAGCACATGCATATGAATTAGGAAGACAGAGAAGCCTGAGGCACAAAAAAGACTGAAACGCATTCACATTTGCCAAATGCAGCTGGAATGCCAAATTACACATACGGTGAGCGGAATTGAGTTTGGTCAGATACAAGCCAAATAATTAGACTTGACTTGTCGCCCCTTTCGAATATTTATATTTAACCAATCATTAATTTAAACAGTCACTGCATCTATTCCTCCTCTCTCTCTCTTTTTTCTTGAACGCGAGCAGAGGATCTAATTACGGGTAGATTCATATCTTATTAAAAACCTTTCTTCATGGCTGGCTGGGTGCCAATCTCATCCCAAGTCATTTAATGTATGAATTCAGCTGTTACCAAGTCTTCATTAAAAATGCAAACAGAATATTTGTCTTGCTGTATCTCTTTTAGAGCAAAAAAAAAATCAACATTCTGCCACATGAAGAAAAAAACAAAAGTCACTTTGCACAGTCATTACCGACACTGTGGATGTTTAGAATGTGGTTTCAGGAAATTGTTCTCAGTGCAGGAAATCTGGCAGAGCTGGCAGAGCTGGCACAGCGGAAGACGGCTAAAAGTCAAAATGGTAGTTACAAATCTGACAGAGTCTCTCTTCGAGACCACAGATGTTCGCACGAATAAAAGGTGCCCAAATGGGACGCACCAGGCAACTAATAACCCAGTCATTGCCGCAGCGCTTTAGCTACTACACCCGAGAGATATTACCTATCATAAGCTTCATCATAAGCTTTATTCTGCAAGTCACCCAATAAGGATTCTTTTACAACAACAATGTGACTTATATGAGGCATTAGGAAGCAAATATTCTAGCCTCATTAAAAGAAACAACCTACAAAAATGGCACAACAAAACCTAAACACAAATGGATGGTTTAATAACAGAAAGACTGCTTATTAACATTTTGCTGCACCATTCAACTGCAATATCAATATTAGATAATTAATTACATAGTAAGTCACATTTACATATATAGACTCTGTACTGACAGTTTTGATTCTGCATTTCTGTCTTGAACTTCTGTATGCACTTCAATTTAAGCATACATGACTTGGTACATGAGGTACAGCTAATAAAAGACTTAATTCTTGCACACAACTGCAAACAATAAATAATGAATTAGGTCTATTCTCATTTGTTTCTCCTGCAAACAGGTTACAGAATACAATGTCTTCCTCTACAACACAGCCTTTAATACAAATAACTTTTCTATGTAATACCCAGCATCATTGGGGCATACCACAGTCTGGGAATCACGGTTCTAATCCACTACAGAGAACACACATCTGTCTACTGATCATTTGCTGAATTTGACATATTGGAAAAAACATAAAACATAAAATAAGGCCTTGCAAAAGTTATGGCACGTTATATGTTATGTTTTCTAATTTTTAGTTTATTAATCCCAGACGTTCACCCAGTCATTCAAACACAATGGAAAGGATGTTAAATAAGGTCTACGGACTGACCTGGTCTCCAGAGGGATGTTACTGTTCAGCACCCAGTTGTTGTGGAGCTGGGCGTTGTCTGTTTGCCCGGCACTTGCTTCAGACACCTGGCTGGCCTGGCTCCGGACAGGCATGGTGTTTCTCTGCAGTGTGACATGGGCGTATGGTGCCGGACGGGCACAGGTGCAGGCATGCGGGGGCGGAGGTGGGGGAGGCAGAGGCCGGAAGGTGAACTGCCCACCTGGACTGCTGGGAAGCTCTGTAGAAACACAGGCAGACAGCAAAAACATCAGCCACCTACAAATGTGAACCAAATGAAAGTACTCAGGATCATAGGACCATAGCATCTAAGACTGGACAAAAGCATACCTTCACAATACCTGACATGTTCTTAATACATGACATATATTTTTTATGATACATGAAATACCTGAAATACTGTAATTGCCATTTGTACCCAGAAATGTACAGCGGGGCAAAAAAGTATTTAGTCAGCCACTGATTGTGCAAGTTCTCCTACTTAGAAAGATGAGAGAGGTCTGTAATTTTCATCATAGGTACACTTCAACTATGAGAGACAAAATGAGAAAAAAAAAGCAGGAAATCACATTGTAGGATTTTTAAAGAATTTATTTGTAAATTATGGTGGAAAATAAGTATTTGGTCATCCACAAACAAGCAAGATTTCTGGCTCTCACAGACCTGTAACTTCTTCTTTAAGAAGTTCTTCTGTCCTCCACTCGTTACTGTTATAAATGGCACCTGTTTGACCTCGTTATCTGTATAAAAGACACCTGTCCACAGCCTCAAACAGTCAGACTCCAAACTCAACCATGGCCAAGACCAAAGAGCTGTCGAAAGACACCAGGAAGAAAATTGTAGACCTGCACCAGGCTGGGAAGAGTGCATCTACAATAGGCAAGAAGGTTGGTGTGAATAAATCAACTGTGGGAGCAATTGTAAGAAAATGGAAGACCTACAAGACCATTGATAATCTCCCTCGATCTGGGGCCCCACGCAAGATCTCATCCCGTGGGGTCAAAATGATCATGAGAACGGTGAGCAAAAATCCCAGAACTACACGGAGGGACCTGATGAATGACCTGCAGAGAGCTGGGGCCAAAGTAACCAAGGCTACCATCAGTAACACACTACGCCGAGAGGGACTTAAATCCTGCAGTGCCAGGCGTGTCCCCCTGCTTAAGCCAGTACATGTCCAGGCCCGTCTGAAGTTTGCCAGAGAGCATATGGATGATCCAGAAGAGGACTGGGAGAATATCATGTGGTCAGATGAAACCAAAATAGAACTTTTTGGTAAAAACTCAACTCGTCGTGTTTGGAGGAAGAAGAATGCTGAGTTGCATCCCAAGAACACCACATCTACTGTGAAGCATGGGGGTGGAAACATCATGCTTTGGGGCTTTCTGCAAAGGGGACAGGACGACTGATCCGTGTTAAGGGAAGAATGAACGGGGCCATGTATCGTGAGATTTTAAGCCAAAACCTCCTTCCATCAGTGAAAGCACTGAAGATGGAACGTGGCTGGGTCTTCCAGCATGTCAACGATCCCAAACACACCGCTCGGGCAACGAAGGAGTGGCTCTGTAAAAAGCATTTCAAGGTCCTGGAGTGGCCTAGCCAGTCTCCAGACCTCAACCCCATAGAAAATTTGTGGAGGGTGTTTAAAGTCTATGTAGCCCAGTAACAGCCCCAAAACATCGGTGCTCTAGAGGAGATCTTGATGGAGGAATGG
The DNA here is from genome assembly GCA_034552555.1 of Semaprochilodus insignis. Classification (NCBI taxonomy): domain Eukaryota; kingdom Metazoa; phylum Chordata; class Actinopteri; order Characiformes; family Prochilodontidae; genus Semaprochilodus; species Semaprochilodus insignis. The sequence continues at coordinate 27,365,909 of CM067485.1, forward strand.
GCCAAAATACCAGCTACAGTGTGTGCAAACCTGGTGAAGGCTTACAGGAAACGTTTGACCTCTGTCATTGCCAACAAAGGTTATGTTACAAAGTATTGAGCTGAACTTTTGTTATTGACCAAATACTTATTTTCCACCATAATTTACAAATAAATTCTTTAAAACTCCTACAATGTGATTTCCTGGATTTTTTTTTCTCATTTTGTCTCTCATAGTTGAAGTGTACCTATGATGAGAATTACAGACCTCTCTCATCTTTCTAAGTAAGATAACTTGCACAATCAGTGGCTGACTAAATACTTTTTTGCCCCACTGTATGTCTTAATGCAATTTATTCATGATGAAAAAATGATGTAATCATATCATCCATTACTCAATCCAACTGCAACTCAGTTTGCAGTTTTTGCAGTGAAGATCCAAGATCCGAATTTGAAGACTAAACTTCAGTGATGCCTGAAATGTGCATTAACAATAGCACCATTAAAATCATGTTAATCTGTTATGCAAATGAAAGTACATCATACAGCATCTTGAAGTGAAAGCAAGATCATAAGCAAGAAATCACCAATGAGAAATTCACTTCAAAGTTATGATTTGAGTGATAAAAGCTGAAAGGAAAAAGCTACAGCATCTCACTAGCATATGTTAATTGCCACCATTAGCTCAAACTCCCTGCACCTATAGCTCCTAGCCAAAATGTGGAGCTACACTTCAGTTCTTCACTCTCATAAGTACACTTTACAACCAGACATTTGTAGACACCTGCTCATCATTCCACCTGCTGCAGCCACAGCCTCTAAGATTTTGGGCTATATATTAGATTTTGGAATACTGCTGTGAGGATTTTAACACATTTCACCATTAGTGAGGTCAGATACTGAAGTTCATGATAATTAGTTCTGGATCATACACTCCAGTACACTTAAAGATGGTTCTTCAAGGGTTATTTAGTAAAGGCAACGGCTCTATTTAGAATCATTAATTCTATATAGAAAGCAGTTCTGATTGATCAAGAGTGTGTTGTATATACTTTTATACCTTTTTGAGAATGGCTCTATAAAGCATGAAAAAGGTTTTGTCTGTTGTTGACGATGTCAAACTTGTAACATTAATGGAGAACCCTTTTTGTGATATATGGATCAATCTACCATGTACGCATAAAATATTTCTATATAAAACTGCCTTTACTAAAGAACCCCTACAGCACTACTTGTACACTTTCATGGTAGTTACTGAATAACTTATAGCAGTTGCTAAATAATGAGTCTTAAGATCACTGAACAAATAATAAGTCTAGGATTTAAGCAGTCGATTCATTTTTTATGATGGTAGGTGCAGCATTCCGTCAAGTGTTGTGCTGTGTTGTTTTGAAGAACTTCAAAAATACTATTTTTCCTCAGTGTGCACTTTTCTGCCTAAAGCCTGTCATTATGACTCCCACTACCAAATGGGCATATCTGTTCCAGATGTTATGGGCTCAGTTCTCCTGATCTGATTATTATATTAGATATCTCTTACATAGACATTTCAAGATTATTCTCACATGTGAAATGTGAAATAAGTTACAACAAAGAAAAAAAAATATCACAATAGCTGCCCAAGGCAGATGTGGAGTCTTTGTGTGACGTTTATTGGATAGTTCTTTAATGTGTCTTCTTAGAGGTACAGCAAGACTCTTGTCAATCTACGGCAGCATTATTGAGCAGGCAATGATGCTATGTGAGCACAACAAAACATTTCACACAGCGCGAGTCTGCATTCTAGTCCAAACAGAGAGCACTTCACAGAGAAAAGCAAGGGCAAGCCGTCCTTCACATGAGTTAGTTGTAACATCATGACAAGGAAAACATCATAAAGGATGCTCAGAAACTGCATGAAGACATTTCAAATACTGTGGTGCATCATATCAGCGTACCTTCTGAATATGAAATCTAAAAGGGCATATAGTTTTTTTGATCATTTTCAGAGTTCCAAGTTTTGCTCTTACTATTTTCAGAGCCAGATTGGTGTGAAACACTGCCATGCCCACTTTTGGCAGCTGGATAACTTTTAATGAAGGTATTATATAAAATCATTTGAAGGCTTTCTGAGATGCGATCTACATAAACTATAAAAACCCCTCATTCACACCGCTGTGAAGAAATGAATGCTATCTCTGGAGTTCAGATTTATGCTGCATACTAGTGATTGCTAGTGAATGCAACACAGTCTCATTGAAAAAAATAATTCACTAATCAATTCAATTCTACACTGGTTTTGCATTCTCTTCTGAACATGCTGAGGAGCTTATTGAGTGATTCACGAGCAGGAGTCAAGGGAAGCATATTGTCGCTGTCCAAAGAAACTTCACAGGAGAGGGCAAAAACCTCATTTAATACTGATGCAAGTCAATGGAGACTTTTTCTCAGTTTTGGACCATTTCTGTTACTCCATTCATCATTTGTACACAGTGTAAACAGCAGCTGTTGTGTTCAAATGACCCATAAAAGTAAAAATTGACAAAAATGGAGATACATGTTTTTCACTGGACAGCGACGATATGCTTAGCCTTTACCCATTCAGGTTGGTGATACCCTCATGAAGGCCAGTAAAAACTCCAAAATAAACTAGAAAGGTGATTCTGTAGTTTAAGCAGCTGGAGAAACAAAAGCTGGATGAGCAAAACCTTGGAGAAACAAACACATATATATATAGGAACCGCCTGAGAATCTTGGTGAGTTGTGTGTGCAGACAGGCTTGTGGTGCAGTGAGTTTGTATGTGTGTGTGCAGCAGTGGAGGAGCCAGATGGTACATTAGAGAGCTTAGCTGCAGTAGCTTTGGGACATGACAGCCAAAGTGCCGTAAACTTACCCAGTAAGACTTCTTGCCTGCACAAATAACGCACGGCCTAGCTCAGGCCTGGAAATGCAGTGATATTTTAAGTACTAGCTGAGAGCAATTCGAGAGCTGCCAGTGATTCCATGTTCTGGACAACAACTCTGTAATGCAGAATGTGAGATATCATATTTCGTCAACACTTGCTGCAGTTGTTTGCCCTGCCAGCTCATGACTTCCAGCATCTAACATCTGATAGTAGTAATGGATGTGCAGAGCCGGTTCAAGAGATGATGATTAATAATACCCGCAGTTCTGGTGAGTGAGACTTCAGCATAATAACAATCTAAAATAATAATAATCTAAACGAGAGCTCAAAAACAGAAAGCATACACCTAGCCAATTTCTGCTTTTCTGACTGTTAAACACATGGACTGATATCTAGTCAGCCACTGAACCTATGCAGTTTATGTAGTTCCCATACACGGGTGCTTAGTAATTGGTCTAAAGTCCTTTTGGTTACACTTGAACCATACTTGAACCCTACAACATAACAGTGACATAACCATGCCATAACCATGCCATAAACAAGCCATAGCCGATAACGTGTAGTGTGATGAGTTGTTTAATGATATAATGGTGCCATGTTGTATAACTGGCAGAGGACAAACCTCTGTCATCACTCCTGACAGCATATGACATCTGCTATAACATGTTTATGACATGGTTATGTCAGTGTTATGTAGCAGAATTCAGAATTCATGTTACCATCTTTTTTATGATACAGTATGGCATCAATTGGCATCATTTGTTATCAGCCATAACTATAGGTAACTATATAATCAATATGCTGTCTACCATAATGTTGGCAACTAAAGGCTCTTTTGACTCTATTAAAATCTCAACACACTGGGCTAGTCTGTTAAATCCTTGCATTTGATTTATATCACTGTATTTCAACTTCTTTTGTTTTCTTTGATGCAATTGAAATCAATTTCTACACTACATAGATTGCCATCAGATATTGTCACCAGGCCAGAATTCACAAATATATGCATCCCTGTTTGAATTTTACATGGATTTAACTTTTTTTTTTAAGTGTAAGTCAAAGCACATGTATGTATAAGCAGTACAGGAAGGTAATGTGGAAAATACTGATTATAACACGATGATTCAATTTTTTTTCTTGGAATCTAGGGTCACTTCATTTAGGTTTCCCACACTTTTATCTGTGTATTATTTTGTGAACTCAGGATCATACTTTAATAATATTACTTTAATAATATTATGCGTGGCAGTGAGGACATAAATGTGGAGCAGACACATTTATAGAAAAAATTAAAGTAGTTTTGCAATTTAGTAACTTCTTTACATATTTAACAATTTTATGTATTTGAAATTTTATCATTTACATTACATAGCAAAAATGTTATGTGTGAAAATGTGTTATGCAACGCTAATAAAATGTTTAAAAATGTGTATTAGTAATAACGCTATGCTGACAAACTTCACAAGATATACTGGATATACTTTGGCAATTTAGCATTACTATTCAAGCATGTTGGACTAGCTTTGCAGGTGTTTTGTGCGCCAGCTGTTGAAAATTGCCAATCAGACAAATATAAAAACTCATCATAAATACACATTTCATGCTCATTAAAGCATTTCCACCTTTCCCTCGCTTGCATGCTCCATGGTTTTCCACTGCCCATAAACGTGTAATTGAACTTCAGAGACGCCAGCGAATGCTGGCTAATGAACTGGCTAAATTAGTTTAGCTAACGCTAAAAATTAGCATGGCTTACCAAAATGCTCTTCCCCTTTCTCAGGGCAGAGATTAGCTTAATAAGGGCATGATAAAACAAAATTAATATTGGGCAATGGTTGTGACCGTGAAATGAGATTGGCTCCTGTGGCTATTGGACATTTTGACATTTTCACAGGGTCTCTGTTAAAGGGTTTTCTTTCTCTTCTTTCTTTTTCTCACCTTGTCATTCCCTGAGAAGGACTGCTCTGGATGTCCTTGAAGTACTTATGTTTATATGTTGAACTCAGAAAATAATGTTTCTTTCCTGGTTCCTGCAGAAGTCGTGCACTTCTGGATGCAAATGTGGTGCAATTTGTCTGCCAGCGATGCTTTCACCACAATTTATTGCTCAGTATCAAACCTGTTGTGTCACGTGGAACACAGCACAGTTGTTATCTATGGGAAATAAATAGAAGTTTGATTTCACATCCTTCTTGAAGTAGTCAGGTTGAACCGCCTATACTTACTCCTCATTATCTATGTAGATAGGACTGTCCTTGGTTGGCTGAGGCACATACTTGCTCTCTATAAGGCTGCTATCTGCTACTACAGTCTCGTTGTGCTTTTAAGATGACAAATTTTTCCTAGCTCAGGAGAAAAAAAGCACCACCTGCTTCCGTAGCCCCAGCTATGACACATCCTTGGGAGGGACATTAGGAAATCATGACTAGAACCTTGTCTCTGTGTTTTTTTTATGCCTGTATGTCTTTAATCCCTTGACCTAAAATGAGTCATACATATATAGCTGTATGCTAATGTTTGGGAAGCACTGCCCAAATTACTTGTTTATTGTTTTTGATGAATAAAAATCAGTTAATGCCGCATCCTGTACAGAGAACATTTCCGTACAGTTTAATGCACAACTGCCATCAGGCAATATTTGCTCGTTTTATGCAGATTTCATTATTTTAGAAAAAATAAACATACACTACATGCATTGTCCATTTTACCAGCTCTATTTACCATGTGGGAGCACTTTGTAGTTCAATAACTACAGACTCCAGTCCATTTGTTTCTCTGCATACTTCGTTACCATGCTCTTCAAGGGTCAACACCCCCACAGGACCAACACAGAGCAGGTATTACTTCAGTGGTGGATCATTCTTTACACTGCAGTGACACTGACGTGGTGGTGGTGTGTTAACTTGTGTTCTGCTGGTGTCAGACACAGCAGTGCTGCTGGGGTTTTTAAACACCTCAGTGTCACTGCTAGACTGAGAATCGTTCACCAACCAAAACTATTTAGCCAACAGAGTCCTGTGGACAGCATTGTGTTACCACTGATGAAGGACTATAAGATGACCAACACAAACTATGCAGCAGCAGATGAGCTATCGTCTCTGACTTTACATCTACAAGGTGGACCATAAAGGTAGGAGTGTCTAATAGAGTGCACATTGAGTGGACACAGTGTTTAAACACTCCAGCAGCACTCCACAGACCAACACACCACCATGTCAGAGTCATTGCTGCCACCACCACCTAAATAATACCTCCTCTGTGGTGGTCCCGTGAGGGTCCTTACCAGTGAAAAACGTTAACGAAAGTTACTCATTTACTCTGGTTTACTCAGAGTTATTACTCATATACAGACATTCAAACATTGGTATTTAGTACCACTTAATTGCGAATAAGGTATATATAAAAAATAAAGAAAGAAATAATTTATTAACCTAATATTTATATATTATAAGACGTGCTATAATGTAAGCACTGTGAAAGTTTCAAAATATATTTTTCACCCTGTAGTCTGTGGTCCATATGCTGAAACTAGTTTGAAAATGTAGTCTTTTTCCAACTTATTGTCATAAAAATCAACACATTTACATATATCTGTAGCCTACAGCAGTTTTGCCCTGCCCATTAACTTTATAAGGAGTGTTTCACCAGTAATGGCGTCTTGGATGAAAATAGCTCATTTACAATTGCTGTTACACTTGCTGTTACATGGTGCAAATGTCATAAATGGGCCTCAAGGAAAAAAGACCTCAAGGAGAAATATTGCAGAATCATCCAATAAATGTACAGTTCTCCACTTAGCTTAACTGGACACTTTTCCTGTTAATATATTAGCCTTCTCTGATTCACAACATTAAAAAAAAAAACAAAAAAACGACAAATTACACACCCTACCTTAAATCACCATGTCAAATACACGGGAGCCAGCCATAGACCCTTAGGGATTTGCCAAGGGGTTGTGACTGGCACAGGCTATGCTAATGTGGGATCATTAGTTTGGACCATAATCTTTGAGAATGATGTGGTGTGCAGTTTTAGGAGAGGCTGATGGGTGAAGCCTTTGATAGGAGCAGTGCTTGCCCTTAGATTACAAGAGAAAGTGTCATCATTTTCATGATATTTTGGCTGAATAAGATCTCTTTTCCGAGAGGCAGTGGAATAATAGCAGATCCACATGGGAATTTGAGTGTGAACGAAAGAGAATTCCTCACCTTAACTAGCCTCACTGTTCCGGAGCTGAGAGAATTGGAAGCTATTTAAGTTATCATGCTGCTATGACAAATCCCTTTTAAATCATGCAAACTATTTGGGCATGGCTTAAGATGCTTTATTTTATCAGGTACAAACATCTGAGAACTGTGGATTAGCTTTGAAGGCTTGCTAGTCTGCAGGTCCTAGTCTGTATTGCAGTACGTTATGGCTTGTCAAACATGGAACCATTATCCTCAAAGTACCCTTTAGCTAGATCGTTATCCGAGAAGCGTTTTTATTGAATGTATTCCATATAAAATACATCTTTAACTTGCAGATTACAATGGTGTAGTATCAAAATTAGCGTATGCTCTTTTTTTTCTCCCCAAGACAGCTATTTGAAATCCAGAATCGGATATTTGCTTTACCTCAGGGTGCTACGCAGATGTTGAATGTCTTCATACACTGCCAGTTTAAATATCAAACTGAAAACAGTACGACTACGAAAAGGTTTGGTGATATTGATGGTGGCAGCTGAATAGCTGAAAACTGATGAAAACTGATCCATAATTGTTAATGATAATTATAGGTGTTAATGGGTGTAGAGCAAATGACTGATGATGAGGAGGATGATGACGCCAATGATGATGATGCTACTAATGACACGATGAGGGGCACCATGATGCTGGAGACTTGGTAATGACGAGAAGATTACAGCATGATTACACACAGATCAAATTGCAAATTACGCAGAGCCTTCCCTTTTGCCATCTTTGAATTTCCGTCACAAGCTACCCTTCAAAGCATCACCACGTCAACTCAGTTCGGCCAACTCAAGGCTTGTAATATATTATTAGTAGGAGCTATCAGAGCGCTACAAGCAAGCATAACAATGCGGCTCTAAAATAATGCCACGTTAGGACTTTTTCACCGTGCTTCTGACAGCCAATGAGAGGATACAAGCTGAAGACACTTTTTTCAAAGCATTTGAGAGCCCTTGAGTGCCTAGTGTCTTTCCCTTGGGACAGAGGCCACATTTTCATTCTGCTGGTTGTGACAAGCGCAGCAGAATCGCCAGGTCCTCCGGCCTTTGGTTTGTTTTTTTTTTTTACACTGTACCGTGGGACGTCTGTGTCGCACTCTCCAGGCTAGTGTCATTGCCACCTGCTCCAGAGGTTACTGTCTTGACACAGCCCACTCGGTGACAGAGCTGTCGTGAAAGCACCATATGAAACCAGATCCAAAGCTTATAATGAGGCTTCGGTTTGAATATGCATTAGCTGTAGCAAGGAACGACGTACAGGAAGCCTCAGTATGATAAAAGCCTGGACTCAGCAGTCAGAGCAGATGACACGGGACCAAGGGGCTAGTTGAAGAGAGCAAAAAAGGAAGTGTGTGGAGGAGGACGAATGAAAATAAAAGAGCACAAAACCCAACAATGAATGTTCACTATGTGTATTAGTGAAGCACGATGCTGCGGCGGCAAGAGCACCTGGTAATTATATTTCTGTGCTTTATAGGAGTGGAGGGGTGGGGGCTGGCGGATTGAAATGTATGGAAATTTATTCGGCAGCTCCGTCAATGCTCGCTGGAGTCAACAGCATTAACTGCGAGCGCTTTCATGGAGCGAGATTGGGGCACAAACAGAGCGAACTGCACAAAGGCTTTACGCGCAACCAGGGTGAAGGGTATTCAGAATTCAGAAGGGGGGTCGGGGGGGAGGTGTAGGAAGGGCGCACCGTCACACAATTCTCTCCACCCCAAAACACAGCCCTCTGTTATGAGAGCATACCGTGCATCAGGCATATTACCTGAGAGACTCCTTAATTGTCTGTATTGGGAGCCATTTTGAAGTCTTTCTTCTCACGCAACGCTGCCACTTTTCTATTTTTGTCTGCTGCACCTTTGAAAAAGGTGCCGACCCGAAGATGAATGGTAGCGTTCGCGTGCTTGGCTGTGCGCTGAAGGAGAGATATAATTGAAGGTTCATTACTAGGCACCTCTTAAACTAGACTCTACCATAATGAGTTTAATTAGCTCATCCGTCAGGGCGGCAAGATGGCTATTGACAGATGATGCGATCTAATGTGTCCCATTATTCATGTAATCTTAGAAGATGTCATAGAAGTCTCGACAAATGACGGCCGAAATATACTGAGGGAATGACCACATCGAGCGGCCTTTTACTCTAGCATCCATATCAGCTGTTAATCGTAGATGGCAACATGACTGGCCATTAATGAAACTCATACAGCGTTTGCCGTGTCACATGAAATTCCTTATTGTTTTTCACGTCGACATCTAGTACGACTCACAAAAACATGTTAAGCCCTCCGAAGCGTTCACTACTTCTCATAAAACCTGCATGCTGCTGTCGTGTACAGTTTAAAACCACTTTGCTAATGCTCCAAGAGGGTTTCGTGGCTAAACCGCTTAGTTTCAACACAAATTGTGGCTGTCGCCTGTTGTGGCAGCCCGTTTTAGAAGGGGGGCGGGTGCACAGAGGAGAGGAAAGAGACATAAGCTGCCGTCTGGTGCCCTGTCTAAAATCCTCTTGGGCTACCCATGGACGGGCCCCGTAGCCCTGGTGTGAGCGAAGTCAGGGTCAATGGGGTGAGGCCCTCTGTGGAGCAAGAAGGCAGCTTGTACAGGAGGGGGTCCTGGGTCAGGTACCTGGCAGCAACATGGGAGCGTTCCGCTAGGCTGGTCACAACTATCAAAACAGACATGTTACAACAGACGCGTGGCATCAACCTTCGGCCGGCCTTCTGGACTCAAGACGACATTTGCAGCTGGTGTTTCATGAGAGAATGGTACACCCCCTGGGGGCATGTGTGGGGTAAGGAGGACGCAAAAATATAATGCCTCATTCCATTTAAAAAAACTCCAAAGCAACAGTTCATTTTGGGGGACAGGGCTGAACCAGTAACAGAACACTTTTGTTTTACTGAATCAGGAGAAAATATGGACATGAACACACTAAAAAATGGAGTCAGAAGACACGTCCTTCGCAAAGTATTGACTGGGTTCTCTTTGGATACCCTTGCAATGAGCTCACAATTATCAGATTTATCCGTTTAGGGAATTCATTTGAAGCACAATCGACATTACAAAATATTTTACTGCATGTTGTTGCATGCAATTACACAGTTCCACCAGAGAGGTCTCCAAATCCCAAAAATGCATAGTGTAGCTTTAACACTTTAAAGCTAATGTGAAAGTGTCGGAAATTGCATATTTATTATTAAAATAACAATTTCTTAGTGCTGCTTTGGCATTTACTCGATATGCAAAGAACATTTAACACAAGTGTATATTTGGGGACTTTTATTCAGTTTGTGTCATGAATCTCAAAACCACACATCACACATCAGTCAGGCTTTATTAATAAACAAATCAATTTCAAATTAAAACAGCATGTGCATCCAGCACAGATGGGACCATGTGTATATAGTACATTAATATTTATAGTAATATTATAGCAGTGTTTATTATTTTATATATTTTATAGAAACACGGCAGCTCACAGAAGGCTCTGGTTATACGTGCTGAGTTTGACAAAATGATTTGACTGTGGTCAACATGCATGCAGCATAACTCCTCTGGCAGTAGATTTAAATTAGGGACTCAACGGGTTTATGTGGTTAAATAAAAGAAAGACTAAAAGCACAGTTCAATGAATTTCTGGTCACAGGATCTTGTCATCTCTTTTTCTGGTGATGAAACAGCAATTAATCTAGTAAGAAAGAACAGACTTGTGAATGACACACAAGCTATACCATCCGAGGCCACTTTGTCTGTGGTCACTTGATTCCTTTTGTACGAAGACATTTCGCCCGGGGCCATTTCATCTGATGTATGAGAGCTGGGACATGACAGTGTTTTTCCCAAGACTCAATGCCATTTTGTTTGATGGCTGAAACTGGTCTAAGGATGTTCTAAAACTAGTGGTGTGAAAAAATGGCGTCATTAGAAGTATCAGTAACGTTATCACAGAAGGACGCTTTCAGCGGACTACATTGAACAATGCCTGGGGAGAACTACAGATAAATCAACAAGACATAACGTAGCGGTTTGACAGCAACAGGGCTGCAGTTGAGAAGGAGTTGAAACATGCAGTCACTAGCTCTCACTAAATATTAGTGAAGAAACCTGGAAGTTGCATTTATCTATATTTTCATGTTCAGCTTCATTAACCCCAAGTTTGTTAATAAAGAAACAACTGTAGAATGTTATGATTGTAGCATTGTGGAAAATAACGCTATAATATTTAGTTAGTTAGTTATTAAATTATTAAAAGTAACAAATACATTCTAATGAAATCATTTTGTTCAATCATATAGCTTCTATAAATTGCACTGGTGGAAGAAAAGTTTCTTTATGGTCAAAAAAGAGCAAATAACACAAATGCAATTCATCTCAACAAACTGCATAAAACAATGTGATTAATAGTGATTAATTATTTTAATTATTTGTATCCCTTTCTAAACTGGATAGTGCAGCATAGATGGTTTTGATATCTGCTGCCACAACAGCACAGGCTTACATGAGCCCTTTTTCCATAGTTCCATTTCTTTTCCAGGTGTGCCCAGGTCAGTAACTGACAAGCATGAAATTGAATATGCACATATGATGCAATATCAGAAAGACAGATAAGTGGCTGGACAACAACATTTTCCAGACAGGAAGTCAACAAAAGTACAGTAGTGCTTGAAAGTTTGTGAAAAAATGTTCTATATTTCTGCATAAATATGACTCACAACATAATCAGATTTCATAAGTTCTAAAGGTAGATAAAAAGAACCCAATCAAACAAATGAGACAAAAAATACTACATCTGGTCCTTTATTTGTTGAGTTTAATGATCCAACATTACATACATGAGCGCATGGCAAAAATACGGGCACCTCTAGGGGTACCATTTAACGTTAAGGCAAAATTAGAGCCAGGTGTTTTCAACCAACGGGATGACAGGTAGATGTGAGTGGCCATCCTGTTGTATTTAAAGAACATCTATCAAGATCAGAGCTACATAGCACATATATGTGCAAGTGTGCCATGGCATAAACAATGTAGATTTCTGAGAACCACAGAAAACAAGCTGATGCTCATCAGGCTGAAAAGGGTCACAAAACCGTCTAGAAAGAGTTCAGACTCCATCATCCACAGTCAGACAGATTGTGTACAAATGGAGGAAATTCAAGACCACTATTACCATCCCCAGGAGTGATTGACCAAGATCACTCTAACAGCAAAGAGTGAAACAGTCCATGTCTAAGCAACAAAAGGCTTCTCTCACAGTGACTAATTTAATGTAACGAGTCAACCATCAGGAGAACACTGAACAACAATGGTGTGCATGGCAGGTGTTGCAAAGAGAAACTCACTACTCTCCAAAAAGAACATTGCTGCCCATCTGAAGATTGCTAAAAATCATGTGGACACACTAAAAGACTATTGAAAAAATATTTTGTGGATAGGTAAGAAAGAAGAGAAAACAACTGCATTCTAAGATAAATACCTTATCCCATCTGTGAAACACTGTGGTGGTAGTATCATGGTTTGGGCCTGTTTTGCTGCATCTGGGGCAGTTATCATTGATGGAACAACGAATTCTGAACTACCATCAGCATCATCAATGAATTCTAAAGGAAAATATCAGGACATCTGTCCATTAACTGAATCTCAAGAAAACGTGGCTCATGCAGACAACAACCATAAGCACTCAAGTTGTTCTACCACAGAATGGTTGAAGAAGAATAAAGTTAAAAATAAATGTTCTGGAATGACCAAGTCAAAACCCTGACTTTAATCCTAAAGAAATGTTGTGGAAGGACCTGAAGCGAGCAGGTAATGTGTGGAAACCCACCAACATCCCAGAGTTGGAGTTGCTCTGTACAGATAAATTGGTTACAATTCCTCCAAGCTGATAGTTAGGACTGATCAACTGTTACTGGAACCTTTAGCTGCAGGTGTCACTGCGCAGGAGCCATACCAGACATTGAAGCAAAGGGCCACATACCTTCGCCACTCACAGATGGACCATTTTCTTTTGTTTGATTGGGTCCTCTACATCTACTTTTTGGCCACATTTATGCAGACCTATGGAAAATTCAAAAGTGTTCAAAAACTAAAGGCCAGATGTTTTCAAGATGGACTGTTGGAAAAAAAGGCCAGATGTTTTCAAGATGGACTGTTGGAAAAAAAATGCCTTTCAAGGAAGCTTTTTCTCTCGCCTGCATGATCTTCATTTAGCTTTTGAGGAACAACAGGACTTTAGCGTGGGTGATGCAGCCCTATCATTTCCCATGCTTGAGAGCTGTCATTCAAAGTCTATCACGCAGCATTGAAATTGCTCGTCAAACCTGACAGGATATGGTGATTTAGCTCTTTCCTGGGCCAATCAAAAGACATCTCGGACTGACAGGTTCCCCGGAGGACAACGCAACAGGAAGACAACCATTAGTGCCCATGCTGGCCATGATTCTTACTCCATTCATACAGAGCACTTATCAGTTCCCATGTGAGGCCCACGATGAAAAGATAAGCATCCATCTAGAAGAATGACAGGCTGCTCAAGAGCAGCATGCCACACGTCTCCCTGGTGCCCGAAGGAACCTCCATCTTCACGACAACCTGACACTGGAAAAAGAAAAAGTCTGGTGCAACATATTGGCTATGATATACAGCATGTAACAATATGTGGCCACTCATGCTGATTGCATGCGACTTAAGTGCAACAAATCATTCCCGCAAAAAGATCAACTGGGCAATGTTGATCACTCGCATGGAGGATTTCAGTTATATCAGACCTTTTAACTGCCATATTTCATGTTCCATGTGCCCGAATAACCTCTGGTGGAGTGCACGCTTCTCATGCAAAAGAGACCATGGGTTCAATGCCTGCATAACGTATTGCTGGTAAGCTGTGTCATGAGTAAGACAGTCCCCAGCATTAATGCTGTATGTAATTGTAAGTGTTTTTCTCAGCTAAAATGCATCGCTGTTTGGTTTCCCTAATAGACTGATCTCGAAATGTTCAGCCCCCATGTATTATTCAACAAGCATTTGCCACCAGTTCATCATGGATGATTTTATGAGCCCTGTCCTAGCGGCCTGCCACTGCCGGAAAGCTCCTGCTGAAAGAAGAAGCCCTCTTCTTGCGGCTAGAGCGCAAATGTCAAGAGAGCCGCTGGCCACCGGCTCTCCCGAGGATTGCCAGCAGCGTTTGGACTTTCGATGGAGGAGCGGGGTAGTCAGAGGAGTACAGTGAGACACGCAATGTCAAGCTGTCTTGGAGCTAGAGAGCATTTCTCGCCTCGTGCAAAACAACAGCCCCTCTGGAGTGTCGTGGCTAGAGACAAAATAATCTTGAGAGAGGCTGAGGCAGCCCGGGTAATGTCTCTTGAAGAGCTCGCCAAATCTGTCACGACTTCGACCAAGAGAAGGTAACAGAATGGGCCTTTTCGCCCGCTCATGGATGTCGCAAGGACACCCACCTCTCTTGCTGATTAAAACAAGTAGCTATCCTGGAGAGAAGCTAAAAATAGCCTGTTAAAGCACCAGGGCTGCCTCTCTACTCAATAACGCTGAGCCTCCTTTTGCAACTTCGCTCTGACATAAACCCCTTACACATGGCAAGCCAGATAACATGCTATATAAAACAATCCCGAGCACGCTGGAAAAGGATGCAAGTGCACAAGTGTTATGAGTAAACCCCTTAATGCTCTGATACTTGCATCATCCCACAATGGCACTCTTGAAGCGCAGTCTGCGACACGTGGGCCTTTGTTGGTCTGCGTATAGGGAATACAAACATTTATGCGTGATTTGAATGCAAAGACAAACTGAAAGTCGAACACCAATTCGTGCAGCAACTTGAAATGCCTCACGCACATGGAGACAAAAAAAATCACGATGAGTGAAAGAACATGTCTCTAAGATCGTGGTTCTCTTTGTTCTCCTGAAATAAAGGAAAGGAATCAGTGTGTGGGCTGCGATATCGGAGATCAAATGGTTATGAGCCCCCACACGCAGGCGGATGGGTGAGGAAGCACAACGGCACGTCTCATTCTCCAGAGACAATTTCAAATGTTTACTTCCTTATTATGCAAACGAAGGGGGGGAACTTAATGGGGGAGACCAAGGAGCTCGGAAAATTTACTGTCAGTGTGTGTTAACATTGCAGGGGTGATTTAATGGAACTGCCAAAGGTCTGTGGAAAAGGATGACGAATGCTGATGAGAGTTAAGGAAAAGATAAACAGAGTCTCCACCATAGAGGAGATTTGACAGTATGATACAAGGAAATGGGAAACGAAACAGGCATTGCTGAAACACGTCACAGAGAGCTCAAGGTGCAAAAAGAGCCCTGGCAAAATCAGGAGAGCAAGAAGATGGGTTCCACAGAGACCTTTCATCCATTCGGTAGTTCAAATGAGAAAACTGAGAAAGACCAGAGGAATCAGTGGCTGTTTGGGTAAATAATGGGCGCAGATTATCACTTGGTAGTAAACAGTGAATTTTCAATTTATTAGGTACATCTATCTTGTATCTCACTGGCCAATTTATCAGGTGTGGCTACCATCTAGTTGCAGTTGGTTAGATTAAAAAAGAAAAGAAAAAAAGGGTTTAAAATACCAGTCCACAGATTAAACAATTAAAATACAATGAATAAATGCTGTCATTAATATGCATCTTATTAACTTGCGCTCTAAGTAAAAGGAAATATTCTCTGGTGGACCTTTCATGTTGAGCATTGGGTTTATTCTATTTGTTCTCAAAATAGGAATTTTGTGGGTAGGTTAATTTTGACCAGTGCCACAGACCCTCAACAGGTGAGAAATCTGGCTTTTGAACTTGAAACTCTAAGAAAAACCCACAGGGTTCTGTTTATTCATTTCATTCTCTATTTCTGTTGTTGATTTTCCTTTTTATAATCAATATTGTTGCTTCTCGGACTATTAGAAACAGTAAATAAAATGAAATCTATAAAATATGTAGAATTATTCACTGTCTGAGCTGATATCCAGCCCTGTAGTCTCTGTTTTGATGAGCTACCTTTGGCTAAGTCATAAATATAAAGTAGACAGGATGCAGGGCAGGTGTGCTGGTCCACCAATTTATAGGTTGGCTGACTAATTGGGCCGATTGAATGCCATTGTAAGATAATTGGCATCAGCTAATGGCATCAGCCAATGCCTGCCTCACAAGGTTGATAAACAAAATGTTTGCATCTTTTCTAAAAGATCCTCTCCTACATGGCAGCAAATCTTATCTAAAACAGTTATTGGTCATTGTTAAATACCTACATCATGCTATAGCGTAACAGGTCAGCACTGACCACTGAAAAGCCACCACTAAACAGGATGGCTACAGAAACCAGGCTGTCCCTAAACACAACCAATTTTACATAAATTATTTAGACATTTTTTCTAGTGTTTATTTTGACTTGCTGATATTTCCACATCCATACTGTGGTCTGCCAGTCGATGACCCCCAATTAATAAAAAAACAGGTTAAAAAAACCTGGGTTTTTCCTCCGTGAGATCATGAATAATAGCATAATAGCAAAATATTTCTATATTCAATTCCATATGAGTTAAGATATTTTTTTCCTTTCTTTCCTTTCCTTTCTACAAAGCTGAGATGTCAACAAAGTCATCTAGGATGTTTTATTTGTGAAATTATTTCTTTTACACTGTCAAATGTACTAAATGTACATTTGTTGTTCATCCAGGTACAATGAGGGTTTTAAGACCCAATTAAATACATTTTTCTCAGGGTAAAGGAATGTACTTCCACCTTTTTCGTAATCTGAGGTTTTAAAACTTGACAACAAAATAAACAGCCTGGAAACAAAACACAGTCTGGAGTCAATACAGCTTATAAAACATAATTACCTTGGAGTGGTGTATGATAACTAAAGGTGCTGAAGAGGTACACTTGAGGGTATCCCAGTGACCAGAAGGGTACCACCCCAATGACTATTTAGTTACATATATATATATATATATAGATATCTTTACTGTGGTGGTGGTGGTGGTGGTCTTCAACACAAATATAGCCATTTTATTTACTATTCAAAACTACTTTTGACAGCTGTGTGCATCTCCTGTGTATTTATATAGATCTGTGGGGCAAATCTAACAATTTATTAAAAAATTAAAGACATTGCTGTACCTGATAGACTCATACCAGCACCATAAACAGTAACATGCTACCAGCATGTCCGAGTTACTGTATCTGTTCAGAGGTGGTCTTTTTCCTGTAACAGACAGGGCAGATGCTTCTGACAAATGCAACACCAGATGGGGTACAGTCAGTAATTGCACCTATTTGGTAGCTACACCTGTTAAATTGGCCAGTAAATTTAGAAACATGGTATAGGGACCTAAAAACTGGCTGCTGGCAAGTGTATACAGTAGAGTACAAAAGCATGATCCCACTAATGAAAATGCTTCTATTTTGCATTGCTTTGTAAGTAATTATATAGATAGTAATTATATAGATACAAATTTCGTTACCTACATCACAATTTGAATGAAATGTGGAATCTTAGAAATAGCACATGAATTTCAGAATTTCTCACTATTTGACGTGTTCATTATTTGCTTTAATGACAGTGTGCACTCGAGCTGGCCCGGACTCCACAAGTTTGCACAAAAGTCTGGGATGAGTAGATCAAATCTGTCAAAGTCATCTAAACACATGTGCCAATGAAAGAGATAACAAAAAAAAAACAAAACAAAAAAAAAAACATTTATATATATATATATATATATGACCTGCTTGTTCAAAGGCCTCAAACAGGTCAGTGTCACACATTTGAATAGTGACCTAAAAATAGTGCAGAATCTCAAATACATTTCTTCTTCATTTTTACATTAATAACTTTATAACTTAACAACAAATAACTTTGTTTTAAATGACAAAATTCTAACATTCTGTTGTATTTTTTAAGAGTTAAACAGAAAAAATCCCAGCTTTTCAATGTAGTCTCTGACTTTTAGATGCACTGTAATACATTATACGTTAAAGTACCCTTCTAAAATGTCATCCTTTGTGAAGCAAAGGGCATTCAGATGACCTGTCACTTTATGCCTTGCTCAGCATAATGTATGACTCTTAAGAAGCAGCGTTTTTACTTCTCTGTTTCTCAAAAATCGTTAGTTTCATTGTATATTCCCAGCATGTTCCCACTCGGAGATACGGGTGCGGGGGAGAAAAGCCCTGATTAACATCAAAGGTTCTGATTGCAGTACTTAACAATCAGTCCTGCGCTTGCCGTGATGAAGATGCCATTTCAAACAAGAGGATCAGGACAGAAACTCTTTGGGTAGGGCTAGCGGAGATTGACCTAGCGTCTCTTCAAAGCTCCGCATCTCCTCGGCTGACCCCATCCTTTCTTTTGATGTCAGTTAGCGAGTAAATTTTCCAGTCAACTCACGCCTTTCCTCATTCAAAAACGTGTCACACTCCTTTTTTCCATACATACATTTACTAAAAGCAAGGCGTAGCATAATGATTCTGGGCAAAACGGTGGTCATTCAAGCGGCAAGGCAACTTTGAGCCATGTTGGAAAACAGATGTAGAGGGAAAAAAACAATCAGATGGAGAGAAACGTTTTTGAGCACTGTGCAGCATCGATCAACCGCAAGGGAGCCGGGGCAAGGCGAGCTTGGGATTACGAAGATGACTTCTGTTCTGTATCGACAGACAAATCAGCATGCACCCGCTCCAAAACATCTCATTCCTGGTGAAAGTCCTAGGTAAACAGCTTGGAGGGAAGTCACATTTGCCTGCAAGGCGCACAGGACCGAGGCTGTTAGGGTGAAGAAACACAAGAGCTCACCCCCTCCCCTGCACAGGCTTTAAATTCACGGGAATGGATCTATTCCAGGAGGGCCCCCATTAGCAGTGTTAAAGATTCACAATGTGAGGGATAGAACGGATCGTGCTGGAAAAGATGGGAAAGATGACCACTCTATGCAGCACCTCTCCCAAGGCTTGTGCAAAAAGCTGACATAAAGCTTATGACAGCAACATGTACTCAATGAGACTGGAACGCAAGCCTGACTGAGCTTCCTGATTCCACAGGCGAGCGCTCTAGCCCCTCAGAACTGTTCCCTTCTGATGAAATGTGAAGCCTGCACTTTCCTGACGCCTTTCTAATAAATCCATCAGTCAGGATTTATCAGAGGTGTCCGTACGAAGAGGGAAAAAAAAATCGAAAAATGAAGACAGAGGAATGAATTGTAACTAGCGCCAGTGTCCCTTGGAGAAGCAGAAGAGTGCCCATGTAATTTCAACCAGTCCACATTTCACACCTGAATCTGATGATAGTCAAAAACTAACTTTAATTGGCTAAGGCTGTTAAAGAAAAAAAAAAAAAACTAAGCAAAGAAGCTAACATGTAACGATACGCTGCTAAATTGCTTCATGAAGCTTGTTTCATTTGCAGTGACTTAGTCATCCAAATTACAGCATGACTCCTGCGCATTTTAAATTACAGACCCTTCTCAAAGGGAACATTATAAGACAAGCGTATTCAAAAACAACAACAACAAAACATTGAGAGAAGGTTGTCGGTGAATGAATCCCAATAAAACAAACATTAAGTCTGCCCTCAAAAAGGCCCCTAGACCAATAAGAAATACAATAAAGGAATATGAACTGGAATAACTTGCATGAATATAAGGCAAGGTAGGAACTTGATAAATACTAGCTACTGCTATTGCCAATTACTCTCCCCTATCTGTTCGTTAATCTGCCCAGGTCATATTCATTAAGAAGGTAAATGTACAGTCATAAACCTGAGGCAACTGTGAGTTCCATTAGTGGGAGCTTTTTGTGGGATTATGGCTCAGGGGATCTTTATCTCTCCTGATTGTGGCTCGAGAGACATGTAATATACCAGATTCATATTAATCTACTCTCCTGTGAAAGGTGACAGGCTGGGTTGAAAAAAAAATTGGTCAGCATGTGCACAGATTCCTTTATAGGTCCAACCAAGACCTAGCGATCGAATCAATTCATTCCCATTACCTAATCAATTCAGAATAGTGTTACAATTTACGGTTCATCTTCTTCCATTAGGTGTTACGGAGTATGAAGTCAGCAGAATGCACCCTTTAAATATGCAGAAAAAGAGGCGATAAAGATCAGAGCCTGCTCCAGAAATGGCACAGCATCTCAGCTAAGATGAAAGTTTGCGATCGCACATTGTACTGCCAGCTAAAAGTTGTGTATCAGAGCAGCGATCTGACACTGCTATCTCAGACAAGCAGACCCTGCGTTCTTTGCAGCTGCCAGGCGGTAAAGTCACCTTTGTACAGTCGCTGTAAACAATTATTAGCAACGTTTATTACAAACATTTCCCTTGTTGCCAATATATTCTCGCACACTGTTTTGTCAATGATTGCTTCAAGCCGCTGGCTGCACATTAGAACCAAATTTACATTCCCATATCATAACGTTAACCATGATGATGGAATCATACATTGCTCATTTCATCTCTCCCTTCCTCATTGGCTGTGACTTATCAGTTCACCCTGCTGCTACATAAATCCATTGACTATAACAGTCAGTAACCCTAGTCGTCTATCTGCCGGACGGCGCTGTTTTTTTATGTATTATTTTTCATGCAGCAGCTCATGAGGCTTCCTGGTACTGGGAGTCCGTGTCCTCCTTCAGTTTGATAAATATTGCATGGCCTGTTTTCCGGGCAATATCTGTAGCAGCTAGGCTGATATTACGGCTGAGAGGTTTATGGTGGCGCTTGTGTACATGTTGACAAACATCTGTTTAAGTGACACAGCGTCCCCATGGTCTCCTGCCTCAACGCTGCTGCTGCTGCTGCAACCGCTGGGGAGCCACACTCATCGCAGAGGAGCCATAAACCATTAACATGAAAGGTGGGAAAAAAGTGTTCCTTGGACCAAAATCGCTATGGAACCATTTCTGATTCTCTGCTCAAATAATCTTCTTTTGGAAATGAATGAAAGTCTGACTGTGAAGAACCTTTTGTACAATATAAAGAACCTCTGAATAATGCAGTCCTAATACCTTGTGCTAAAAGCAAGCAAGGCAAGTGAGTAACAACAACAAAACTAAAGCTTTTCCATTACAATTAATGAAGCTTTCTACACAAGCTGTGAGCAGCAGAGTGCAAAGCGCTCTGTTTTTGATGGACGCCCTGTTTCTATTTCTGACATGTCTGCTATTCCACCTCAAAACGGATGAGGAGAAACTCATCAATGAAGTAGAGAATGACACCTACCAGTATACATTATAAGGACGTTAACAGAAAGGAAACAATTTGGAGGAAAATTGTCAGACTGCTGCAAGCTTTAAGTAAATAAGTTTGTTTTATGTCACTGATTTATGATACTTAACTAGTCAGTATATATATATA
>CM067485.1:27391659-27462217 GCA_034552555.1 Semaprochilodus insignis
TATATATATATATATATATATATATATATATATATATATATATATATATAGGTATTAACAGGCCCAAAGTGTAAGTATAAATATATATATATATATATATATATATATATATATACTGTGCTATATGTATATATGCTGTATATGTACACTATTGCATCAGCCAACCAATATATTGGTCAACAACAATGCTTGCACTTCTATTAATGGAGTTGTACTAAAGTAAGCTGGACAACTGGTCTGATTTTTTTCTTCCTTTGGCAAGATGTTGCTGACTTCTTGTGCTTGCCAGAGCACAGTACTTACAGTAATACTGTGTTTGGTGCTTCGTTTTGCAATAACAACATAACTGCTCCATTCCCTTTATCTGTAATAAATGTTTCACATTCAACAAAAGTATATAGTATGTTGCTGTAGAGTGATTTGTGCTGTATTACTGTTGGAAATACAGATATCCCAAGAGCGTATGTTCATGTTTTCCACAGCAGGAACAAGATGTGGGCTGTAAAGGCAGCTGGAGGCAAAAGTGAGGCTACTAATCTAAGGCATTACAGGCTGAAAATGAAGAACGCACTTATCCGCACTCATCTCGAGTCCATCTCGTCTTATTATCTACGTAACATCCAAGAACATAATGTGGGTATAATGGATCACAGAAGGGTTTCATAATCAGGCGAAATTGTGGGGTGGGGATTTGGTCCTGATTATGCTTGCTTTTAAGCTGCAAAAATACGATTTATGCCGAAGGGTGGACATAAAGACGTGAGTACTGAAGGAAGGACATTCTTTGACTCCGACCTGAACATGCACATGAAAAGCGGCGATTGTAAGCTATTTCATTGCTTAACAGAAGACGAGAGGGTCAGCACAGAAATCTATGCACTGAAAACAATCACTGGCTCTTGAGTAGGCAGAACCACGAATCCATATACTCTGTAAACGTATTCTACAAATTGAATCATGAATCTTTTTTGAATAGGCAGAATGGTTTCTTGAAATATCATATAGATGCATTGTATTAGAAACCCAACGGGCAAACCAGTTGGGAAAAACTGCTCTAAATGCACAGTCCTTGATACACTGAAATCTGGGCTGCTGACTAATGATCAAGGAATTCTTGGAAACAAATGTGAAAATCAAATAGGAAGTTAACATTACACAGGTTTCACATCACACCATGTGAACAATTAACACTGAATCAACTCTGATCTAATTAGATTTTATCCAGAGGGAATGCGATATGCAGGATCTGCTGCTGCTGATGTATTATTAATATGCAAATAGATTATGATCAACGATGATATTGTCACAGGCGCCCGAAGCGTTAACAATAACAGATTCTCAGCATTAATTCCAGGGCTGAGCCAGGCTTGTGCGGTCCACCATACACGAGCCCAGGTTTTTTAGCGCTTGTTAATAACACAACAGGATTTCCAATTTCTATGACAAATAGCAACATTAATCTTTCATATCATATGCATTGATCAGATTCAAGTAGGGGACAAAAAAAGAATATTTCACAGCATCTTTTCTATCAAGCGATAAGGTGCCGTGCACTCAACACCAGATAGCTCTCTAACTGGCAGGCTAGCGAGAAAGCAAGTTTTGAAACTTCTCCCGCCATTAAAACTGAAGGCTGTGACTGTTGGCAAAAGCCACCAGCGGTACGGGGAGACGGCGGAGTGTCCGCAGCCAATTACCAGGAAGGGGAACAAACAGTGAGCCAGGCAGGTAGGATAAGTAGCCTGTGACAGAACAAAGTAAAGGCTCTCTCTCTTTCTCACAGCTGGCTGGGAGCCTCAGACGACAGGAATCTGCACTATAAAACAACAAGAACCTTCTAGAGAAAGCCTGAACTCACTCACAGCTTCTACTCCTGCCTTTCTTAAGCTTCCTTTGAATGACAGCAACAGCTTCCACCACTGCAGCATCCCTAAAGTAACACATTATATATTTTTTGGCTTGTTCTGTTTTGTTTAATTAGAATTACAAAAGAAAACAGGAAGAGGTAACGTGAACAGAACAGCGGCAAAGCTCCCCAAGCACAGAAACAGTGGAGGGGAAAATCAATCAAGGGAACAACAGATAATATCCTCTTTCAGATGCACATTTTCATTTCCTTTTTGTTCCTGCCATACATTCCTCTCCGTCACTCAGGAGGCGATTAATAAGACTGGAGGGCCTCACTTCAGCCTGCCCAACGTAAACAACTTACTGACCCCTTCTGTTTTAATGCTCTGCAAGCAGCTGGCATTCGGACGTAGCGGGATGATCTGACTCGACTAATCTCTTTGAACACTCCTTTGAAGGGGGAGTCATTGTTCGCTTCGGCAGTAAGTTTATTCATCTGTCACTCACAGATAGATTTTCATTTTAATCTCCTGGATGTGCTCGGAGCAACAAAAGGCAAGGCTCCACATTTACTTGCTGTATATCATAGTACAGTAAAGTACACTGACCGATAGATGGAGAGATATAATTATGGACAGGGATGCGCCAAAAATTTCCACTGACAGAGAAAAAATGGCCTAAGATTTTGACAGTAAATAATAATGCAAGACTTTACTAAATAAATTTAATGCTAACGATAATAAGAAACAGTAATTAAAACTCTTCTGAACTGGTCGGCACATACGTGTTTAAACAGCTTGAGCAGCAGCAGAGTAAACAGTAAAAATTATTGGCCATATGGAACTATTTTACAGTTTCTATGAGAGATATTAAACAAGTAATTTATTATCTCTGTTCTTGCCAAGTATCAAAAAAACCTCTCCAAAAAAACCTTCTCCATTACTGATTTGGTAGCAAGTGAAAACACAACATTCCATTCAAAACAAAGGCCCTGCTAGTCTTGGTTTTTGACAAATGAAAGTGCCAAACAGTGAAGTAGAGCAAAAAATATATATATAGGCTGAAGTTGTCTTGCTATTAGCCCCTTCAAACCACTAAACATTGAACTGAAAAACCAAATAAGATTATTACTCAAGTCTTCATTAATAATAATAGAATTCAGTGCCTTGGATGGCCAACTGTTCTTTGACTCTATAGCATGTACTATAGTCCACACAATAAAAATTTTAGTATGTTAAAGTATTTTATGTGTTATATACTCTCTTTATACATTTGGCTCCTACAACCAATACTTTAAACAACTGTACTGGTTGTTCAAATGAGTCTTCAGAACCACTTCAGCTTTATTTTGTGCCATCAGGTTGCTGAACAGCCAGTAGTGCTGTATACTGTATATAAAAGAGATGCAGGGTATATACAGGGGATAGCATATATATATATATATATATATATATATATAACTTTATATTACTGTTATATAAAACTGCATACATGGATGAACAGAGCTATTCTGGTGTCTAGTATTGTGTATATTTATGTATGTCTAATGTGTATTTTTTGTATTTAAATACTGCAATGGACTACATACCTAAGATTTTCTCACCTTCACACCTGTGTAAAGGTGACGTGAAAATAAACGTGATTTGATTTGATATAGAAATAAAACTGAGATGCATCGAGAATTATTTTATAATCGCATATTGACAAAGTGAATCTGAACTGAATCAAAGAGTGGAGATTCCCATCTCTATATCTTATATAGCTTTACCTTCCCAATGCTGCACAGAAACAAGAAGCCCACCGTTGCCATGAGACAGAGATGGAGCGCACGGGCAAGGGCTGTCAAATACACTAGATGGGGGTTGTCATGGAGATCGCACCCCTCATAGGATACAGTCTGATGTCCAAGTTCAGTGCCCTTTCGAACTACCAGGGCCGTCTGCGAGATGTAATCGTTGCCCCTTCTCGGTCAATGAGATAGCTCTTGTGCACGTTCCTCCTTTTAAACGCTCCGGTGACAAATGCCAGTTCAGCCATAACAGCAAGAAAAGTCATTAGAGGATTTACGAAGCAGACAGGATTTGGCAGAATGCTCAAAAAAAAAGGTTATGTGTTTTTACAAAATTATAGAGGAGAAAGCAATCTGCTTTCACACAGGGCCATGAAAATGTTTTCCGATGTTGCAGAGTCTTTTAATGGCATTTTGACTGGATTCCTCGGTTTTTATTTCCATTAAATTGCCAAGGGAGTCAGTGTACCACTACATCAACTCTACAACTTAAAGACCCTAAATGTTAGCAGCGAAAATGATCAATAATGCACTGAGCAATGTTCTTTAGGAGCTAATAGACAAATCTATTCCAGCAGACCCTGGAGGCTAGAGAGCATGCTGAGAGCAAAGCTGGGATTCATACAAGTTTGGCAAAAAAAAAAAAAGTGCATTCTAGTTCTGGCATCTGCTAAAAATGTATCTGTCGCATTGAATGTTTCCAAAAAGCACACTCTTTCATACATGACTTTGCTAACTTAATAACACCTAACAACACAATTTGCAGGTTAAACCAATACGTATTGACTTTACTTATGTACAGCCCTTAGAAGGAACAACCTGGAAGAAAACAACTTTCTAATTTACTTAAGGTGTTTTTTCCTCCCTCCCATGTCCCATGGATATGAGTGACGCGTTCCTCTCGAAGCTTATAGGCCACAGGAAGATTGCGATGAGAAAAAAGGCAGAGACAAAAGGCAACAGCACTTAAAGCCACTTTAGATGTCAGAGAATCAGCCATTAAATAAGAGATTTCTTTAGCACGTCTTCCTGATGCAGAAAGCAAACCTCCTGATGACTGGAAGATGCTGCGGTGTGATGTGAAATAATTAAGCTACATTACAGATGATTGAACAAATCTACTCATTAACAATCCGAACTCCTTCTAAATAATACACACTTTAAAAGCAGACCTGACTAACATACAGCATGCACCGTAAATTGGCTACAAATGAGGAACAATATACTGATGGTGGAAATCCCACTGAGATGATCAGGCGGAGTATTACCGGAAATGAAATTATAAATGACACTGTAACAGCACATGAAATGTGAAGAGATACTCGGGCAGGGCCTTCAATTTTACACAGAATGAGATGAGAAGAGCAGTGTTATTACTTTAATATCTCTGTGGATATAACTTCAGAATGGCTTACCATCAAATAACCCACATCAAAAGCTATCGATAATCCCCAACAACTTAATTGGATTGCGCTGTTTCATTAGAAAATGTTAGCACTTCTGCGATTCGTCATTGCAAAAATGAGAAAAAGAAAAAAGTTCCACCTGGAATGAGGTTGGAAAGAAAGAAACTGCTTTTCTTTCACCCTTTGGCAAAACGCATGTGAGAAGGTCGGAGGAAGCAGGAGAGCGGCTTCTTTGAGATTTTGTCCATGAGCAGAGAAAAACTGCTCACTGAAAGGAGTGCCTAAGAAGTTTGGACTAATTAAAAAGGTCAAAACCACAAGAAAACAAGAAAACGACAGGACTACAGCACTAGAAAACGACAGCACTACAGCACTAGCTTTAGATGTAAACAGTAGGACAGAAACTAGGCCCTTAGCCTAGCTTCACATCACTTGAAGGACGCTCATAGAGCCTACACTCGGATCTCCACTCTAACTTCAATTTCTCCTTCCTTTGGACATCTTTATTCACACCACTTTCAGCCTGAAAACAATCCAGACACACTGTTGAACCTCTCCACACTGTCCTTCAGCTCTGTCCTCACCGACGCCTCCTCATCTCTTTGCAGCTTAAGCTTTTTCCCCACGTGCCGTGCCTGGCTAGCCCCCGCGCCGCCACCTCGTTGTTAAGCACGGGGGTCAGAAGCTGATTAATGCTCTCTCCATCTCTCTGCTTGATCTACAGGCCCTGATGAGCTTTTGAAACGAGGACTAGCGAGCCCATCGCCACAATTATATCAAAATAATTCTTTCGTTATGTCTCCCCGTGCGAAAGCGGAGCCGGTTCGAAGCGTATGCAAGGACGCCGGGCAGACACTTAAGGAGTGCAGAGGGCTAAAATGCTCTGATTGAGATCCAGCATTAAGTTCCAGACGGGGGGAATGTGTACCTGATTAAGTGCAGCAGGGTAATAAACCGAGGATGAAATTGCCATCGAGATTGCTCTGAGATTTTCACAGCGTTTGTTATCTTCTGAGTGAAAAGAAAGAAAGAGGAGATGAGGAGGCAGATCCCTTATTGCTAAAACAATGATATGTTAATTGATCAAAAAGGTTCTCTCTACTGAAGCAATGCTGATGCTTGTAGGCATTTTAAAAATGTGCTGGTGTTTCATGATGTAGTGATGTGAAAGTGCCAAATTAATTTTAGCGATTCATTGTAGTGGAAACAGTAAATAGTTTCTCCAGACATATTTGTGTATATTTGTCACTGAATGGCTTCCTATACAATCAGAGTAGAATTGAAAGTCAGAGATTTCTGACCTATGGAGCCCCGATTGTGACTTTTTAACCTGTGGCCTATTAAATCATGGAAACAAGAACTTAGTAAGCTGTGGGAATAAGATAATTATGCTATGGTCACATCTTACCAAAGCATAAAAATGAGATAAGCTGAGATAGTTCTACAGATAGGTTATAGGATGTATTAGTATTATTGAAAACAATTATTAATATTAAAATTGATCCTTTTGTGTATACATCCTCAAATTTATTCAAACACATTTTCAACATTATATTTTCATATAACCCATGTAGCTGAAAAGCCTAATGGACCCCAAGCAGGCCAAGACCCCAAGTTTGTTAAAATGCAGAAAGTTATTGCAACATATTGCAATATCTCCATATGCCCATTAGCCCATCGGCTACAGCAGAATAACTGGAGGTAGAAAACTATGGATGTAAATAAAGCTATTACATGTAAAATTATTCACACAGGTTTGGGTGTCTGTAATGCAGTTCGTCTTTCTACCTTTATGGGTACATGACAAATGAGGCTTTTAAAATGATAATATAAAACAAATTCCTATTAAAATGTGATGTGAATTTTGATGTACAAAAACCTACTCAATGCACTGATGTATGTTTCACAGTTTTTCTAATGGTATGAATGAATTATTAAACAACATCATTTATTTTCCCACACAGGAAATGTTGTACAACCCAAAACTAATGAAAAATATTATACTGTAAACTTACGAAATTGTGTATTAACTAGTTTTTTTTTAACCTGTATAAAGTCCCTAAATACAGGTATATTCATGTTTTTCATAAATAAACATTATTTTAATAACACATTTCCTGGGGTCGTACCACCTGACTGGTAAACTGAACCAGCCAAACCATAATTCAAGTATGATATTTTTTTCTACATTTATGAATGGGGTACTGACCTTGGCATTGTCCTATGAAGATCACTTGGGCTCTTGGGTTCTGCAATACACTGACCACTCATTTGAAAGCAAATCAGAATAAAAGTCCTTTGCTGTCTGTTGTGCCGAGTGGCATTTGGGTTGAATACTTTGTTCTATTTTTCAAACATAAAATCCTGCCATATTAATATGACTAAATTGCCTTTGTAAAATAGTCTTCTGCATATGTGGTTGTATGATTGCTCTGCCTGACATTTTAGAATAGGAGGACATAAATGTCACTGATGATTTTATTTCTAAGCCCAAAAAATATGGAAACATGTAAACTTTAAAAACATATTACGTAGTATAATGGGATGTGGATCATTTAAAAGTTTAAAAGATGTTAATTATTAACTACTTAACCTAATTAATACTTAATTAATTAAGTATTAATCGATAAAACATTACATTTTGCCATTATCAATGCAACAATAACACCTCTCAAACCATACCAAAAATTCCAAATTGACTGTTTCATTACAAACAATTTGAACTAATTTTTAATTAATTCTAATACGCTGCCCAGTACATGGCTAAATAACACAGCTGTGAACATCTGCACACACAGATGTTTTTAATTAAAACACAAAAAGGTTTAGTTAACTGCAGAAACTCTGTGTTTTGGCAGTGACTATTCTTAAGGTTACACACTGAGTTTCAGATTTCGGGACCCATTTACTTCAAAACAATGGGATCTAACAGCTTACAGTGTAGCCGGGAAGAGCAGAGATACAGTCTCACTTTTTGCAGGGGTGTTGCTAAAATATGATTCTGTGACTATATCTATAGACCTATGAACTAAAATTGTTAAGAGTTTCTGTAGTAACATGAACATGTGGGATAGCATTTGTTGCGTTTTTTTTTTTCTTTTTTATATTCAAAAGATAAAAATATCAAGGGATCAAAAAGATTAAAATACAATAAATTAAGCATTATTCTCACAATTTCAAATTCAGGACAGCCACCTCCCAAAAGAAAGCAGATTATTATTCATGACTTTGCATATATTCACCTAAATACTATTTCAATTAATGTCTTGGTTTTAAATAGATAGGTTGAACAGATCTGAATACTCAGCTGTTGCTGCTTTCTTACTTTTGAGGCTGCTGTCTGAACTAATTTGGTATGTCACGTATTTATTGAATTATTTACTAAGAAAATAATTGGCCTGGCTAAAAAAGCACATCATGTTACTGACCCTCATACTCTGATGGCTCTGTGGAGTAACACTGCTAGGTTATGGCAGGATGGAGTTGAATTAAATAAACTCTGCATGAACCTCCCTGAGCTTCAACTTCTTCCTTTGGACTACAAAATGCCTCGACAGTCAGTGGTCGGCCTGCCAGCACTCTGCTGTTGTTACGAGGATCTCTAAGGCACCACCTCTGCAACAACTGGGGCATCCCGGAGGATGTCTGTGCACGCACTTAAAACCAAACCAGATTTTCCAAATTGACTTGTCTGCTTCAGTCAGCACACAGCTGGAATGGTTCCTGACGTTTTGAAGCTCACATCATTAATCGGTTTCGTGGGGTGGGAACGAGATCTTTGAAGACAAAAAGAGAGACCAAGGACAGCCAGACTTGAAATGCGTGCCTCCTTTTTGGCAGTGTGTTTGCGCTTTACCCCCTCCCCCCACCCCAACCCCTTTCCTTTCTCTGACATTTCCAGTTAGAGTGATAACTTTCATAATAGGTAAAACACAAAAGGCTCTGAGACTTTGTAGTGTTGATGAAAAAGACTGAGGCATCAATAATGCATGGTGGCTACTCACTTTGGCTATGCGTGAGAGTGAAGTGATGGGAGGTGGTAGAAGAGGGGAGACTGCCAAAAAAAAAAAAAAGGCTCAATAAACGTAAAAAATGACATAAAAGTAAAGTCACCTGACATCACATCCAGTGTAACGAATACAACAGTACTATAGAAGCAGGCACAAAATGTAGTCCCACAGGTAAAAAATTATTTAAGGCATTAACATATATTTAACCTTGAATGCCACTGTTTAACAGTGACTCCTTTAGCCCTGGCATTAAGCTGCCACTGCTATTTTCCATTTTTAGCCACTGAATATAACATGGTCATATTTGTGGTCAAAGCTGTAAGTTAAATCATGATTGGTTGATTCCACTGCCAGTTCCTAATTATGCTGGTAGCTAATTTAATAATTAAAGCCTTCAGAACAGCTGCTGAAGGCCTAAACAATGGGCTGTATGACCTAGATAGTAGATACCTAAAAAAAAATACATATTAACATAAATCACTACGGTATTTTCTGCCAGGTTGAGTTTTGAAAGCGACCTCATCAGGCAATATCTTTGAAAAGAAAAAATAATAATAATAACCAAATAACTTTCTTTTGGTCTTACTATTACATTCTAGCTGGACTTGTGACTTTTGGAATATTCTAGATATTTTAAAAGGGACAAACATGTTCAGGTAACACAGATGAGTAAGTATTCTGGGACACTAAAATGAGCATTTTTGCAACCTATAATGGATGACTCATGATGAATGATATTTAAAGCATGAGATATTAAATGGATTCAGATATTGATGAGAAAATAATAGGAGTTTTTAAGTAATGGTGAAGTGTATCTGGGTTTGAAGAAAGCCAAAAATGCTGTTTTCTAAATGCTTTTATAAATGTTATTAATATTCAAAGTTATGCATTTATCTGTGACAACGTTAGAGGCTGTTTAAAATGCCCTTTACTTTTACTTTAAATACATATTTATGCATCATCACTTGGCCACAAATGGCAAACTAATCATAGAATGACTCTAGTCCTGACAATTTTTCATTGAGCGATGAGCCTTTTATTTCCAACCCACCCTTACAATGAAACAAGAGAATTACTACAACACCATGACATACAACAAACATCAGACATTTATGATATTAAAATGATAGACATTTTTTTTAGTTCCCAGTTTTAGTTCCCCACTGGAAACAACCAATGGTGATACACCTTCAAACGAAAACATAAGTTAAATAATTCTAATAATAATGCCTTTGAAATATAAAAATGATATAATAATAATGCCTTTTTCTTGAAATTATGTCTATTCCAAAATTTTAGTAAATCATACAGTAAAGTCTTAGTGTCATAGTATTAGCATTTCGCTATATTGTCATTTGGGTCGCACCAATGCCTATAATCTATACCACAAAGCGATTAGACTGAACATATTAGCACATAGGCACTAGTGTAAAGAATGTTAACTTACTTACTGTCAGTAATCACTCATCCTCTCCTAATGTGTAGTCACTTACAGTCTGAGTTAAAGATAGTCCAGGTTGGTATTTGGAGTGAACATTAAAGAGACATGGAAGGAATACCTGGTCTCTTGGGTAATGACAGAATTTAGTCTCGGTTTGGTAATTACCATATCAGCCGCCTAGCCAGGTCTGCGTATCTGCTAGCAGTACTCCTCTGTCAGTCACCACTACTACTGACAGTGTGACTGACTAATAATAACTAAACTCCAGTAGAGTATGACACTTGGAGATGTGAGCCAGTGAAATGCTGCATGCTTACATGCTTACATTTTCTCCAACAAGTGAAGTGACATGTATTCAAGTTTAATATGTTTTAGTAGTGACAAGGAACTTTCACCAGAACAAAATATTTTGGGAAGTAGATCTGTATAAATATGAGGGTCATATGGAGGTTTAAAGTTAAATTGAGTATAAAAATCAGTATCGGCACTTGGATCAGGTATCCATATTAGTATCAGAGGTGAAAAAGTGGCATTGGTGCATCTCTAATTGCTATCCCCTACTACACTCTGACCCTCTAAGAAAGTGGTAAAAGCATGAAGTGAAAAAGAACAGGTGAAAAAAAACAGGTGCACACATATACAGGATTACCTGCTGACTGATAACAGCACTGGCCATGGCGCAGGCAAGTGCCGCAAATGGATTTCGTTTTCTAATACAAAGAGTATGGTCGGACATAAGGATATGATTATCTGTTGCGTTTGCGTTCTGCTGCTGTTTGTGTATTCCAGGGCCGGCGCGGCTCTCCCCGTTTTCCCGAGACTGCCGTCTCTCAAGGCAAAGCTGCCTGTGATTCGCATTCTGCATGGAGCTTGACACCAGGAGAGGTGAAGAGGCATATCCAATCCCCCCTCTCATTAGACACGACCCTGGCAGGTACCCAACGCAAACAAACTCCATCTCACACCAATTCCCCCTGCTCCGCCCGCCGCTCACTCTCTCTCTCTCTCTCGCTCTTACTCTCCCACCACTCTCTCTCTCTCTATCTCACTCTCACTCCTTCCTTCTCTCTGTTTTTCTACATCTGTCTCCATTTTTCTCTTACTCTTTCTTCCTCACACTTTCCCTTCATTTCTCTACATCTGTCTCTCTGTTTTTCTGCCACTCTCTTACTTGCTCCATGCCTGTTCCTCCTTCTTTCTCTCACCATCCATTTTTTCTCACGTTTCTCCCTCTATCACTCCCCAATCTCCCCATTTACCCCTCTTTTTTCTTTCTTTTTGTCATCTCTCTCACTCTCTATTTTCCCCCTCTTCCCTCTCTTTCTGTGTTGATTCTCTTCATTGTGTTCTGTGTTCATTCTCCATCTCATTCTCTTTGATTTTCCATCCTTTCTTTCCATCTCTCTAAACCTATAACTGTTTCTTTTGCTTTCTTTCTTTTTCACTCCATGTCTCTTTTTCTTTCTATCTTTTTCCTTCTTTTCTTCTTTTTCTCCCTCTCCCTCTTCCTCTCCCTATGTTTCTCACCTAATGCCTGTCTCTCAAACCCTCTACCTGTCTTTTTTTTTTGCTTTCTCCATGTCTCCCTCTGTTTTCCTCCCTCTTTTTTGCCCCTCTCTGTGTACATAAATTCAAATTCAAATGTGGCANAGGATTACCTGCTGACTGATAACAGCACTGGCCATGGCGCAGGCAAGTGCCGCAAATGGATTTCGTTTTCTAATACAAAGAGTATGGTCGGACATAAGGATATGATTATCTGTTGCGTTTGCGTCTGCTGCTGTTTGTGTATTCCAGGGCCGGCGCGGCTCTCCCCGTTTTCCCGAGACTGCCGTCTCTCAAGGCAAAGCTGCCTGTGATTCGCATTCTGCATGGAGCTTGACACCAGGAGAGGTGAAGAGGCATATCCAATCCCCCCTCTCATTAGACACGACCCTGGCAGGTACCCAACGCAAACAAACTCCATCTCACACCAATTCCCCCTGCTCCGCCCGCCGCTCACTCTCTCTCTCTCTCTCGCTCTTACTCTCCCACCACTCTCTCTCTCTCTATCTCACTCTCACTCCTTCCTTCTCTCTGTTTTTCTACATCTGTCTCCATTTTTCTCTTACTCTTTCTTCCTCACACTTTCCCTTCATTTCTCTACATCTGTCTCTCTGTTTTTCTGCCACTCTCTTACTTGCTCCATGCCTGTTCCTCCTTCTTTCTCTCACCATCCATTTTTTCTCACGTTTCTCCCTCTATCACTCCCCATTCTCCCCATTTACCCCTCTTTTTTCTTTCTTTTTGTCATCTCTCTCACTCTCTATTTTCCCCCTCTTCCCTCTCTTTCTGTGTTCATTCTCTTCATTGTGTTCTGTGTTCATTCTCCATCTCATTCTCTTTGATTTTCCATCCTTTCTTTCCATCTCTCTAAACCTATAACTGTTTCTTTTGCTTTCTTTCTTTTTCACTCCATGTCTCTTTTTCTTTCTATCTTTTTCCTTCTTTTCTTCTTTTTCTCCCTCTCCCTCTTCCTCTCCCTATGTTTCTCACCTAATGCCTGTCTCTCAAACCCTCTACCTGTCTTTTTTTTTTGCTTTCTCCATGTCTCCCTCTGTTTTCCTCCCTCTTTTTTGCCCCTCTCTGTGTACATAAATTCAAATTCAAATGTGGCATGAACTGCAATTATCATACGTATCTACATCTCCCACTCTATCTCTATTTTCTGTCTCTCTCTCCCGGTTTCCCTTTTTTCTTTCTCTCTCGCTGTCTCCATTGCTCTCTTTCTGCCCTTTATTTTTGTCATTCTCTCTCACTATAAATTCAAATTAGCTTCACTGGCATGAATTGCAATTAATAACTGTTGCCAAAGCATATCATACATATCTATCTCTCTCTCTCTCTTCACACTTGTATCCATCTCTCTACCTCCACTCTCTCTCACTCTATTTCTCTTAACATATCTGTTTTTGTACCTTATTCTGTCTCTCTCGTCCTCTCTCTCTCTCTCTCTCTCTCTCTCTGTGTAAGCTATGGTAGACTGGTGGGGTGTGAACGGAGGCACTACACCTTTTCTGCAGCATGCAAATGAGAGGTGCCCTTGAGGTTCTGAGGCATGAGCTCGGCTTTTTGTTTGTGTGCTGAACGTGAACTTTATTCTCTAATCTGCCGAAGCTCGTTGGATCAAGGTAAGTGTGCTTGACTGACTCTCCTCACTCGCTCAACAAATTGGGAGGGAACTCTCACAGAGCATTAAGACAAAAGCAGTCAGCTCGGGACAGTCTCAAACACACAATAACGAATAAAGGCCTCTCCGAGACTATTTACACAAGGTGACAGGCGTTTTTCCAGTCAGAATCAGGAGCTTGTTCCAGGAGACGTTGTTCTGACGGACTCCAATAAATTAGCATACATCCCAGTGGGTCTGTAAAGGAGGTAAGAGGGACAGGTACTTCACCCGATATCCCTAACCGATTTCCTGCCAATGAATGTGTGAAGGTGGATTTGGGCCTTATCTAACTCCGCGCCCGTCGAGCCATGGCAGGACTGGTCTTGTGCCATCCAGCAGACCAAATTACCTAAAGTTGCAAGGTATTCAATTCACTGACATCAAATTCACTGTTAAAATGTCTGGACAGTATCTGTACTAGTAGAATAATGAAGGAGCCCAATGCAGCCTGGTGTTAGCAATGCAGACAAGAACCAGCACAACAGAATCTGAAACAGAAAAGAACATTCCTACAGCGGACTGAACAGGCAGCTTGGAACCATCAATGCAGGTGAACAAAACGTGGTAAAAGGAAATCAGCACCTTTTGAATTCTCTCTGATCCATATTTGTATGGGTGCATGGTTTGAATATTACATAAGACCTATTTTCAGTGTTTTTATTTCATCTGTCCCTCCCAGATGTGTTCAGGTGGAACGATACACCTAAATCCCTAAGCATCTAAGCATCAGAAAAAAATAGCTCAATATAAAAAAATGATCTCTTCAGTAGCGCACAACTCCCCACCAAAGAGCAGATCACTGAGTTCTGTGGCGAGATTTTCAGCCTGTATTGGCCAGGTGAAGGCAGCTGTTCATCTGTACCACATACCCCCACTCTCAGGCCATCGGGAAAACACTGATTTTCACCCAACTACTTTAAAAGCACTCTACGGTGTGCACAGTGTCAATCATATAACTCGGTCTCTCTGCATTATGTCACTCGAAATCGCTCCTGGATAGTAGCTTTCTACAGAAAGCACTGAAACTGCCAGATGCATGAGAGGTCAGCGGCTAATGTATTACTTCCTAATAAATGGAAAATTGTTTTTAGCCCAATACTGGAATATTTTCCAATAAATACAACCAAAAATTTGGCACTGCCTGTTCACGAAGCCGAATGGGCAGTGTGTTTTAAGTAGGGAGTAATAAAATGGTGTTTTAAATTGGGGGTGATGAAATAAATTCATAAAACGGTTTTGATAGTCCACTGAAAGTACTTTGTAGATGCTCAGGCTATTAAATGCAAGTGAACTTGGAGTTTGAGTGTGATAGCCAATCACAAAGCCCTACTAAGCCCACAAACTTGTATATTTGCACCATAGAGGAAAGCCTCAGACAATAAAACAAGCTACACTGAACAACAGAGTAAGTTTAAATGCATCACTTTCTTAGCACTTCCTTGCAGCACACGGATGCTCTGCAACCCCCTCCTCAGGCCCCTTTGTCTTCAGATGCCACACTCCTGATTTGAATCTGCCACCAGGGCTGGTTTTGATGGTAGATGCCTAAATTTTACAGTAGAAGAACTTTACAATTGTTGCCATTTACTACCTAGAAAGAGGGATTTTAGCTGCATTTATAATCAAAAAGTAGTGAAAAAAGTATATCTTAGGGAGCTGTTTGTGTCATGACCAAAATAAGAACATGCTTCATTAGAAATTATTAGATTAGATTAGAATTAGGATTAGAATCCTGCTAGCACAGAAGCTAATACATCAGGAAAATGGTCATTCCCCATGATAAGACCAAACGGTTTGTTTTCTTTTTGACAACAGTATAGTTAAAGAGAAGCTGTTTTCACTGTTCAGTACTGACAGTTACACACTAGCAATCTGTTCACTGTTGCCAGATTGGACAACCAGCCCGGATTAACATCTCTTGCTACTTTACACTGTAGCATTTTAAAAACCTTCATTAAAAAGGGTTTAAGTGACACATTCAAAAATGAAATAATTCGACATACAGAGCCCAACTTTTATCACACTTTATCACTAGAAAAAAGCTTAAATCATGTAAATCGTTTAGATTTAGCTGTGGCTTATCTGAAATGAATCACGGATCACTCTTTAGAGTTTTAACATGTCTTTTGCTCATTGCACTTTATATATGGATTATATATGAACTTGTTTGAATGCACCTCTAGCAGAAACATCTGACCAAAAAAAAAAAAAAAAGACAAAACAAGCCGCAACTCACCAGTCTCCCCATCAGACTTCCTTTCTTGCTCTGTGTCCGTCAAAGAGAGCACGGAGTTGGCACGGCTGGACAGACAGGAGCTTTGCTCTGACTTCACATCCTGCATCCACAGGTGGAGCGCGTGGCTGGGCGAGGGATCCACCTCTCCCTCCTCGTCCACATCCGAGCCTGGCCCCAGCGAGTAACTAAGCTGTGGTCCACTGCAAAGTTCCTCCTGGTAGTTCCCGCTCCCCATTTGGACAGTCTTGCTGAACTCCAACTCTGCAATGGAAAAAAAATAAAGGAGGAGTTAGGGGAGGTTTGCAAAGAAAAAAACTTGCTTGGCACACATCCATGACAGCATGTTCCTGCTTTGAGATGTCACTGCGATTGTCACATCTGCAGTGCCTACTCAGGAGAAGATGGAGAATATCTTAAGGACTTTATTCAGCCTATAAAAATGGAGATTTCAGTTAAAGACAAAGAGATCCAGGGAAATGCCATCTTGTATACTGTACATTTCAGCTGAAAGAAAAAAAAATCAATTCATGAAAGGTGTTTGCCTTGATTAACTCTATCACACTGAACATCTTGGCAGGGATGCATTTAGAGAGGTTGACAATATGCCCTTTTGCACATTTAAATCTGCTGCCAGAGGAGTAATGGCACGTGCATGTCTATAATGTGCACAGTAAAACAGGATCAGCCTATGGAATTGGGGTAGCAACAATTTAGTACTACACGCAGGAACAAACATGAAAATGTTTTATAATTCAAAAACAAAAACAAAAGCAAAACAGTATGAGAAACACGAAACACGAGAAAACTAGTTACTGTTAAAATATGAAATTGCTGTTGCAACAAATTGTTGGCCTGCATTTCTTTTGTCCGCCACCCACCATGAACTACCAAGTGCTTTTGTTTGAACTTATTTTCTTAAGTAGAACCAGGCTAATCAGCTAACAGGTTAAACTACATCCCTGTTAATCCTACAGCCTTTAAATAAAAACACTGTAGGATTAACTGTAAAACTGCAGTATGAAAAGTAAAGAATGGTACTTGAGTGACTGACATGCTTCAAAAGTCTGTGTTTCGGTCAGATCTGCGTTAAGGAGAATTAAACCCAAGCTGAATCGTTGGTCCAAGCTAAAAATGATTCTATTTTGTTATAAGCAAATTAATGACGTTTCTTCAACCCAAAAAAAAAAAACTTTCAACAAATGATTCTTTCAATCAAAATCATTTAAAACTGAGTAAAACTTTATTACAGTAATTTCTTTTAGGTTGCACTTTTCACAGTGTATGTACTATGCAATGTAAGACATGAAATTTGGTCTTTTACACTCACATAGTGCCCAGTATGGAACCCAAATAGTGCCCGGTATGAAACACCGTATGTGCACAGGTGTCTGAATCCCAAATGGCTATGGCTAAGACTGTCACTGTGCTTTAATTGCTTTAATGAGCAAAAACAACTACTAAGTGAAGGTTTTTGAATGAAACGTTGCTACATTATGACATGTTCATTATTATACAACAAGTTAAGAAGTTCATGTAATGGCTGCAATAAATATATGTCCAGCAACATACAGATGGGTAATGGAACGTTGGGTGCTTGGCAAAAACAACACACTCTGAAGGAATAACATTTCTCTGCAGAATATGTAATTATACTGATTATTATTAACAATTACTCATTATTAATAATTATTATTATTATTATTATTATTATTATTATTATTATTATTATTATATATTATAATTATGAATATTAATAATCATCAGGGAAGGTCAGTTTAAAAAGAAAGATTTGGACCAAAATAGCTTTGCAGGTTTTGATGTTTCACCACAAGTATGCTGTTTTTACCTATATTTTGGTTAAATGATTCTCATAATTAGCACAGTTCTCTTGTACCATCATTATCCACCCAGACGTTCTTTGCTGCTTTAATACAATGCTGATTTGTCCTATAAAAACAACATCTGGAAAATGATCGTACACTCTTAACCTGTGCATGTGTGCTTCAAGAGAAATCATTTTAATTAACTGACAAGGTAGGAAAAGCTATGGGTCAAAGCCATAACAAGCAAAATGCAGGTTCACCACTGTCTGACCAGAGTGTGACTAACAAGGGAAAGAAGATGTCATTCTGCTACAGATGTCATTCTCCTAAGATGCTGCAGAGCGGGAGATTCGGAATATTCGAAGGAAATAAAAAAGGTCTCAAAAGAGCTACTTCACACTCTGCTAAACACAAAAGGGGAGAGAGAAGATGGATAAAATAAAGGACTAAAGGACGATACCAGACAAAATAATGGCTTGGTCACAGAACCTCTGGTTACCAGTATTGAACCCAGCCCACAAGGCTTTCCATGCAATCAGATGTCCATAAACAGTCAAAACATTTAAATCAAGCCCCCAATGAATATGCATCATCTCTACAAGAATACGTCAAAACAGTCCTGACCTACAAGTAACTTTAAAGCTGTTATACAATGAACACAATGTGCATAAACACCAGATTCAATGCAATTTTATAGGGAAAATTTACCGCACTGTTGGCACTGCAAAATAAAATAAAATAAAATAAAATAAAATAAAATAAAATAAAATAATAAGAAAATAACAAACTTGGACAAACAATGACATGAATTGGCTACTTTCCATTTATCATGGACAGCTTCATTGTTTCACTTATACCTTACAGTTGAAACTAAGTATAGCTTTGTTTGAGCCTAATTTGAGCTGATTTTGGAGATGCTGGCATCGTCCCTGACAAAGCAGAGGGAAAACTAATTCTTTTGATATTTGTCAAAAAGTTCTAGCTGCGGGAACACAGTCAATCCATTAGCTTGTTGTTGCCATGCCAACACCAGAAACGACAATAATTAGTCAGCAAGCTCATGCCGGATGCAAAAGTTCCCAAAAATCAAGTGACAAGAGAAAAATATGAGAAATCACATTTGGTGTGCAAGATATTTTTTGTTATGCATGGTCGAATTCATTTATTGCCATTCAAATAATGCGTTGGGTGTGTAAAGGCATTTATATTGGAGACAACCTGGTGTTTCAGAACCAACCAAGTACTGATGTAAAACAGTAGAGCCAAGCCTAGTCAAGACCAAGGCATTTAGTAGTTAAGTCCAAGTCAAGCCTGAGACAAGAAGGGTCAAGACAGAGACCAGTTTACGAGGTGAACATAAACTGACCTGCAACAATTTCTGTTATAAAATGAAAAAGTGAAAACAAACTACAACTCCAATTTCAAAAAAGTTGGGATGCTGTGTAAGATGTAAATAAAAGTAAATATAAACAGAATGCAATGATTTTCAAATCTCAGAGACCCATATTTTACTTACAACATAACATAGAACACATATCAGATGTTGAAAGTGAGGCATTTACCATTTCATAAAAATGAGTCACTAAGTTGTGACTGGGTATAAAAAAAAGCATTTTAGAGAGACAGAGTCTCTCCAAAACAAAGATGGGCAGAGGTAACCAATCTGCGAAAACTGCATCTAAAAATTGTGGAACAATTTCAGAAAAATGTTCCTCAGCGTAAAATTGCTTTGGATCACTCCATCTCACCATCTACAGTACATAGCATAATCAAAAGATTCAGAGAATCTGGAGAAATCCCTGTGAGCAAGGGACAACGTCGACAGTCAATACTGGATGCTCATGATCTTTGGGCCCTCAGGCGGCACTGCATTAAAACAGACATTAATCTGTACTGGAAATCACTAAATGGGCTCAGGAACACTTCCAGAAATCATTCTCTGCGAACACAGTTCACCGTGCAATTCACAAATGCAAGTTAAAGCTGTATCATGCAAAGAACACGATCAGCAAGACAATCCAGAAACCAGAAAAAGATGTTCTGCAGACTCAGAAGGAGAGGGACCATCCAGTTTGTTATCAGCGCACAGTTCAAAAGCCTCCATCTCAGATGGTATGGGGTTGCGTTTCTGCCTATGGTGTGGGCAGCGTACGAGTCTGGAAAGGCATTATCAATGCTGAACAGTATATAGGGGTCTTAGAACAACATATGCTCCCATCCATACAACATCTCTCTTTCAGGGAAGGCCTTGCATATGTCAGCAAGACAATGCTGAACCACATACTGCATCCATCCCCACAGCATGGCTTTGCAGAAGAAGTCCGGGTGTAGGACTGGTCTGCCTGCAGTCCAGACCTTTCACCTTCAGAAAATATTTGTTGTCTGA
Organism: Semaprochilodus insignis; assembly: GCA_034552555.1. Classification (NCBI taxonomy): domain Eukaryota; kingdom Metazoa; phylum Chordata; class Actinopteri; order Characiformes; family Prochilodontidae; genus Semaprochilodus; species Semaprochilodus insignis. The sequence goes on from CM067485.1 coordinate 27,411,810, forward strand.
TGAAACAAAAAATCTGGCAAAGAAGCTAAAGTTAAACAGCTAAAATCCTACATCAGATAAGAATGGCACAACAATCCTCTGCCAAAACTCCAACAAGTGGTCTTCTCATTTCACAGACTGGTGTCAAAATAAGAGGGGACGCTACACAGTAGACATGGAGTTAATAATGGTAAAATCGTAAATGTAAAATGGTGTGTTCTGTGTTCTATTGTGAATAAAATATGGGTCTATGAGACTTGCAAATCATTGCACACAAATTGACATTTCTGAAAACAAAATTACAAAAATAAAACAAATTTATAAACTTACATTCAAGAAAACAAAAGCAAAAACAAATTTACAAGGGCAAAAAAAAATTACATTTCAGAAAACAAAATTACAAAAGTAAAAACAGATGTGAAACACTTTTACCAGTACTGAAACACTTTTACAAACTGCGGATTCTGAGGGAAAGGATGGGTCTAACACACAGGAAGTGCTTGTTGCGGACCCTTGTCAATCAAACTGTTTCGTGGTTGTAGAGTGAGTGGAAGAAAGAGATGAACAGGCGACATCTAAACCACTTATAGTTGGAAATGTTAATGAAAGTAAGTGGGCTGTAACGCTAGGTATAGTGGATAACCAGCTAGCTAGCTTAAAATGGCTGAGAGCTTTTGCAAAACAGTCCACTTTTTACAGCTCAAGTGGTTTGGACGTTGCCTGTTCGTCTCTTTCTTCCATCTGCTCTTTTAAAAACTGTAAAGACCTTCCACAGGAAAAAGAAAACTGTGCCAGCTGGATAAAATGCGTGCCACAAATGGACAATTCATGCATCAGTGTTGTCACCATCCCAAACTCCACCCACTCTACCACCGGCAAACAGTTTGGCTGACAAGGGTCCGCAACAAGCACTTCCTGTGTGTTAGACCTACCCTTTCCATCAGAATTTACAGGTACTGGTAAAAGTGTTACATGTCTTGTAAATTTGTTTTTGCTTTTGTAATTTTGTTTTCTTGAATGTAATTTTTTTCGTTTGTAAATTAGCTTTTATTTTTGTAATTTTGTTTTCTGAAATGTTAATTTGTTTTGCCACCTTAATTTTTATTTACATTTATATACATTTTAAACAGCGTACCAACTTTTGTGCAATTGGGTTTGTAATAATAACATCACAGTGTATTCTGGGGATGTCTGAACTTTGGAATCAATGAACATCAACACAAAAATATTACTCGGTTTAACCGTCCTGAAAAATATTAATTAGATCACCAACCAGCAGAAATAAATCCAGGCCATGATGGTACTGCAGTTCGGTTTTTTTTTGGTTTTTTTTCCAAACATGGTTAATTATTTGCAAAAATAAAACATCATATTTACTGTATATCAAGCTCTTTGATTGATCTGGCAAAATGTGCATGAGCTAGTAATGCTTATATTTTCAGTGCAAGCATAACCAAAGTGAAAGAAATACAGCAGTGAAGATGTAGCACTGAGCTTCACATGCATGGTAACTGAAACTACTGGTAACTACAGTTCTGTGCTCTCAAGCTAAACCAGAACTCTGTTTACAGCTCCCCTCTCTTCAGCCTGACATCTAGTACTAAGTAGCTGCCAAATCAGCTAACTATTAGATGAGAAAAAGATGATCTGATCGATTAAATCCACAGAAGTTTTTGTTTTTGTCATTTGTGTGGGCTGCTATGCAAAGGTTTGGGAACTCTTAATGCATTATTCCCTTCATTCTGGTTTTATTGATTTCCAATAATAACTCAACTTATAGTTCCCTCTGAAAACAACTTCCAAGTCCACCTTACCTTAAGACAGAGACAAGACCGGGTTCAAATGAGGTTGAGACCGAGTTAACAAGAACAAGCTTGTTAATCTCGAGACCAAGACTGGGCAGAGTACTACAACACTACAACCAAGTCTGATGCAGGAACCCCACTTTTACATCTGACATGCATGACCTGAGTCAAGGACCATCCTACCATAAAGATTTTCATGGCAGTACCATCATGTTTCCTGCGAAGACAAAAGCTTCTGGAAACAAGAAACAGGCCAGGGAACGTAAGAGATCAGCCAGGGTTGTCAGGAGAAACAAACCCGAACCTCTCTATGACAAATGAACTATGACAAATGGACACCTTGTGTTCCTGAACCATAAATAAAAAAGATTAAATTTGCGCTGTTGAGTTACAGCAAGTTCAGTAGATAAACTGTTTAAGGGTTAGAGTTTACAGCTAGAGGAAACTGTGTGAGTATAATGTGTGAAAGATTCTCTCAGTATGGTTAAGTTAGACTTGAGAACTGTGATCTATTAAGCAAATTTAATTAAAGCTGGTGTGAGTAATCTTGTCCGAATAAATGCACTGCAGAGTCTAATCTCACTCTCAGAGCTCACATATCTCTTATGAGATTCTGGGAGCAAGTTTGTTTTATGTAGTGAATCGTAGTTTCACTAGCAGTCATGTAGTTCATGGTTGGCGTAGCGGGACCTCATTTCAGTAGTCATACCCATGATTTGTATGTAATTCAAGTATTGGCAATGTGTGTTCAGATTAATACAGTTACTTGACATTTAAGGAAAAAATACTTTTAAAATACTTACCCACTTAATAAAAAATATATCATATTTAAAAAGAAACATTGTCAATGTTTGTGTGTTACAGTCAGTTTGATCAGTAACTGCATAATTACTGATATTCTTGGTAAAGATGAGCAAAAAAGGTCTGTTGTTAATTAGCTCACCTTGGAAATGTGAGAAAATCTAACCTTTATTTGAAATAAATATCGTCTACAAAAACAAAAACCCTTATCAAAAAAGATGACACCGGGGCCAAATTCCCATAGTCTTTCTTCACTGTGGGTTGATTAGAAAATACACGAACGAAAGGAGAACAAAACACGAAAGATAAGAGCACACAGACATTATAGGTGTCCTCAGGACCATTTATCAAAAAGTGCCCCACTTTTGCTGAGTTCACGAGACAGGTGGCAGTCCTGCTCGGGGGATTGTGGGAGCAGCAGTGGACTGAAGCAGCCGATAAGAATGTTGAAATGAGAATGTAAATGTTGAAAACTTCACTCAAATAGAAGAATTCAATGAGGAACACTGCAAATCAGTAACACTGAGGATCAAGGGGAATTAAGAGCTGCTTTTCCCATGTGTCTTATCAGGATGTAATCTGAATATGTTTCAAATGATAAGATGATCAAGATAATCTCTATGATCATAATCCAAATTCAGTAATGAAGCACCACATGTTAGCATCGCAGAGCCTTAACCTATAGAGTCGGCATTTTTTATAATGGTAACGTAATTACTGTATAGCATCCAAAATTACCTTAAATTATAACATGGCAGTTAGGCAATATTTTCATTTCCAACCAAAGTGGAGAAGTGTTAGATTTCATGTGTTTAGATAACAGATCATTAAAAAGGGTGGGGTTAGTAGTGAGCAGTATGGCCAAAATAAATGTATATCATGGTATAATTACAAGTTCTGGCGGCTTTGTTATATATCGTATTTTTATATAACTGCATTTCATTTTAGATGCTCAAGTAACCTGTTTTTGTGGATTAGTGGCTTATTATTCGTTGATGTCTCTTTAATATAAGTAACGCATTTGATAACTAAAGAAAAATGTAACGTTTGTATTGTGCGAAACGGTAAAAATAAAACTAAACAATACATAGATGAATTTCTGATACGTAAGCATGCAGTAGCTTCTCTATGCTCAACAAAAACAATGTTAAATGCTATTACACTTCCAAATTCCTCATACATCTCATACATGCATCTCACACACTCAGGTTTACATCTACAATCTTGATAAACACTACTAGAGACAGCTGTTAAGCTTGATCCAAGACGAAGCTGAAAGGGGGTAGCGTCGCATGTCGTGCAAGAGGAAGGAGAAGCACAGCAAGCAGGTTAAAGGTTAACTCCAAGAGACTGGCCACATGGTCTACACATTTCATGGTAAGGTCAATCAAAAAGCCACTAACCATTCATGTAAATTTGTCTAACTGTTCGTGTGCTGTTTTACCTGTGCTTGTTTGTGGCATTTCCGTTATAAAGATATAAGAATTTGTACTTTTAAAAGAATTTTAACCATTATTTTGTCCAAGTCTAGATTTTTTAATTGGGTCTGGTCTGTAGTGGTAGGAAGGGTTCTGTCAAATCGATCAACTGGAAAAATCAACAAATCTATCTCTATCCATTTCACTTTCTACAGCAGGGCAGATCTCATGTGCCAGAGTCTCTTTGTATTATTTCCATGTAACCCAGTTTCTTTGCCAGGAAATCTATCTCATAATCTTCCTAACCATTATTTAAAGTATGTATGTATGTATGTGTGTTTGTGCATAGTTAATTTTTCGGTGATATTCTGTTTATATTGCCTATAATTAAGAGCAGTCATTTCTATTGTATGCATGAAAAAAATCATGATATGAGCTTCGGTCACTGTCGATGGATGTTTGGAATAAGTGCAAGCACACATTCAGACTGAAATTTCTTCAGTTGATGTAATAATAAGAGATGCAATTTTCATGCATATTACTCAAAATAGCTCATGAAAAAGCTCAAAGCTTTGTTAGGGCATGTTCATGTTATTTAAAAATTTGAGCAAATAGCTAATTCATATTTCTTCCCTCTGCATAAAGAGGTTAAAGGGTTAAATATCAGGTTATTTTCATCGTGGTGGCCCAGCTCAATCTAATAAATGCAAGCAACAGCCATAGCATACGTCTTATATGCTGAAAGTGCTTGTCTGTAATGTCAGTGCTTCCTCCTGTTGTGTCCTTGCCTCCCCGGGGACCCCAGCTCAAGTAGAATTGAAGAGGGCACCCTGACACGAGTAACCCTGGTGGCTTCACTGGCTTCTAGCGTGGAAATTAAGCACCGCTTGAAACATCTGTCTTCCGCACAAGCTCCCTGAACCAAAACGTCGCAGAGGCACGAGCCAGGAGCATCGTTAAGATAGCATGTTAGCCTCCCCTATTCATAATTCATCCTTTTAAATGCTGGACTCAAGCGCACTCAAGTGGAAAGCGTGGCACGGGCCACTCTGCTAAAAGTAATGGGCTTGGGTTGAAGGGAAGGATGATCCACTCTGGGCCACATGTTAAATTGCTACTAAAGCACTAGTTACAGGTGTAAATCTAGCAGATTGAAGAGTATTTCCACCACACAGGTTTAGCCTAATGTGTTCCTCAGTAGAAAGATGTTGTTAAATCTGTAGGCATGTTATTAAAACCGATTAATCCTGTTGCAGGATTGTTTGCGACACCCAAGATTTGGTGGCATTCCAATGTGGTACTGATGAACAGAAGGAAAGAGTAGGTGGACAAGAACGCCACATCATTGTTTGCTCACATGCAGGATAGAGAGCACAGCAACAGTTTTAACAATGTTGCTCTCAACAGTACATTTGCAGTAATCATTTTTTCTGTACATGTTGCACAACAAAACAGCAAAAATTTTCAGATAAAGAGACGAAGAGTATTAAAGATAATAATCAAGCTCCACCATCGTTTCTTTCCAACACTCCACTTTCAGAAAAGAGGCTGGGGGGCTGAATGGATGTGTAGATGTGAAAAAAAAATAATAATTAAAAAAAGCCCATACTGAGAAAAGGAAAACTCGCACATCTGAGAAGCTGCTAGACAGCTCCCAGTCCAGACCTCAACATCACTGAATATGTTGGAATTATTTGGATCATGAAAGGCAAGAAATGCAACCAACTTCTAAGACTGAACTTGGTATAGAAACATATCCCTGCTGAAACTGAACTGAAAGCAAGCCTCCTGAAAAATTGGAAGCTGTAATAAAGGCAATGGGTATACGCTAAATACTGAAAACTGTAATATCATATTGTTTTTTGAGGCTTCTGTGTAATTTTCTGTTAAATATGTTTTCTTCTTTTTTTCCCTGAAAAACACTGAAAAAACAACAACTTTAATGCCCATTTTAACTGGATGTAAAATATTGTGTGGTCTCATACTTTTGCACAGTACTACATTAACATGAATTACTGTACTTACAATACAAGGCAGGAAAACAGAAAGGACACAGAGCAAGCAAAATAGGCATCACAAGAGACAGAGAGTGCACAAAAAAGGGCTGACTCGAACTAAATCATGGCAAGAAGTTTGACTCTCTTGATGAGATCAAGCAGCAGGCCTACATAATGCAACACTGCTGTCAGCCATCATGAATGCAGAACCTGTGGTTGTTAGCACATTGGACCAAACATGGGAGAAAACAGTGAGTGACACGCTATTGATCAAACCCAACAATACACCCACTCCAACTCTGATTATCTGAAATCTCAAGGTCTATTTTTCCCTTAACACTGGACATGACCTGCATGAGAACAATCCATCAAGTTCTTAATGCAAGCCATTTTTTCCCTTCCCCCCATAGAAGGTTTTTTCCCATTATGTCTGAGGCCAGAAAGGTTTTTTTTTTGAGAATGACCCATTTTAGCTTTGTGTGCTGGAAACTGTACCTCTGGAAAGGAAAACTCATTTCCACCTTCATTATGTCTACTCATTTTTTTCCATGTATGCACAGATAGTAGTCACTGTGCTTGGTGTTTGGGGACCAAAAACACCCACACAAGGATGAGAAATGTTCTTTTACCTTGCGCTTCCTTGCCAAAGGTTGTCTGTCTCTTGTTGTGGCTGTTGTAGTTGAGGCGGACGTCCTGGCCGTAGTCAGGCAGGGTTTCGCGGGATGTGTATGACTTGGGTTGGCGGCGGCCATCCTCGCTTTCATCCGACGAGCTGGTGTACGACATTTCCATCTCCCGCCGTGCCTTGGACAGTGGCTGGTAGGGTTTACAGTCCATCTCTTCCATGGCTGGAAATGCCTCACAGCGCTCATTCAGACATCTTCGACTCGACTAAGGAGGACACAGCACATGGAATCTAAACCAGAGAATGGACAGATTAAGCACTGCTGCTCATTTTCAGCAATTCCATATTATCTGCCAAACAATGGTTGAACTGAGAAGGAGATCATCACAAAAAAAAGCATTCTGGAAAATAAACTTTCTCATTTATTCCTTAATCCTTGTGTTCAGCGTTACACTCTTAGTTCTAAGTCATGTTTGATGATAGTAAAAGAATTATTTATCACCTATAGCCACTAGAAACTAGCTAAGAAATTCTGTCAATAGCGCAGATTCTAAACTTTCCATTGCACATTTGAAGTAGAATAGAAGGAGTTTTTGTATATTATCAGGGGTATTATGGGTAGAGTTTGATGAACTATGGCTTTGTTTTGGAGAAATAAAAAACAGCTACATTTTCAGAGACAGAAAGAAATCAAGTCCCAAAAAAATCCAAAGTGTTTCTGTCCATCCTTTCACTGTGAGAGGACAACTCAACACTACGTGTTCCTCTCAAGACTGAAACAAACATGAACTGGACTCTCTGAGTAACTGAAAATGAATTAAACAAAACTATTGTACTATTCTAATATCTATAGACAAAATTACTGTGATCTTAATTGTTTTTTAACTAAACAGATACGATACACAGATCACTGCATGGTTGTTTTTCCATATATGAACTTTTTTGGGGATCAAACAAATTAATAAATAGACTTTTAAGTAACTTTTGCACCGGTCGAAAGGAATTTTGCAGCACTGATGAATGTTCTAAACACCATGACCTGGGTAGGAGCTGAACATGAATAAGTTGACTGCGTTCTTTGTGGGGGGAGGTGTGGCCTTAAGCAGGGCTACCGCAAAACGGCATCTTGTCAGGCATCTACGAGGTAAAGCATTTAAGGTTCTCTGCAGTCCTCTAGGCAAGCAAACATGCAGAGAAACCTAGGCATTATAGAAAAACGCTTGCCAATAATTAAAACATGTGAATGAGCAGACCGACCTCTCCTGTAAATGGAGAGGTCACGACAAGGCAGGGAAGAAAGAACCAACCAACTGAATGGCAAGGAAACGTCAGGAACATACCGTGTGCTTGAAATGCCAGACTGAGATGAAGTGAGAGAAAGGAATCCGACACGAATTCTTACAATGACCATATTCCATTTTCATTATAAAGGTCGACTAATGCATGTATCCCTGTTGCAGACCACTCTAGGTCTTGCAATAGCTGACCCTGTCTCAGCAGTAGGGCAGAACTGTGCTATATGGCCCAGGTTCTCATTTCTAATCTCAATAGGGAGCCCATGTATTGCACATATTTGTGTTTTCTCTGCTCCAACACACCTGACTGTTTATAAGACCCGCATGGCCTAAATCAGGTGTGCTGGAAAGAAATATGCAAGGCGCAAGGATTTGGATTCATACTCACTACCATATGGGAGATACTGAACTGCGTAGCGAGGTTAGTACATTCTGATGATTAATCATGAACTAAATTAATTTCATAATCATGATTAATTATGCTTTAAGAATCTGAACATGCTTGGCCTTCATTAAGGATGTTTCCTTTTAACTGCCCCAAGATTGTGCATGTATTTTAATTAGAGTTATCAAAGCATTAAAAAAGCACCAAAAATTAAACTCACAGTACTCTGCAAGAAATAAATCTAACTGACCAGTACATCCATAACCCAGCTCACGGCTTTCATCCCACAGTAACTTTTCTGGAAGGGAAAAACAGGACATGTCTTGTTTTATTCATGTAATTGGCTTGCCAACAATATTCCGACAGATTTTTCTTTCCTTGTGAAAAAATCGGTTGAAAGTAAAAGGACAGATGCAGGGTGATGCAGCTCCGTCTCGTCCAAGATGAAAGTGAGGCTCGAATAGCAGGCTACGTTTCAGTGTAACAGAAAATAGTCCCATGAATTCAAGGAGAGCTGAACATCATCTCATAGTCCATATAAACAGCCTAGCCTTGGTTTTTATCAACAGATCTATCTTGGAGCCTGTGCTGAAGGTTCGGAGCAAAACCCATTTGATCATGACTGTAAACAGGCAATTTTAGAGGTGAAAGAACGTGTTTAGCTCTGAGTATAACTAACGTGAGTTGACTCTGACAACCCTAATATCATAATATTACAACATCGCTATGTTACTGTGTTTCAAACAGTATAAATTGTACATTTTCTCAAAATCAACTTCATATCAGTCTTATACTATATAGTTCATTATGTATGCTCAATAAAGTATAATAAAGTTGTATTATATATATTGCATATTTTTGATAAATGCATGCTAAGTTTGTGTTATGAGGTTCTATATCTGCAGTCCAATTAGTATGGCTGATGAAAGTGCGAAAACCATTGAAATTCATGCCCGAAACTCACTGGGAAGGCTTTTTAGATATCTTAGCAGCTTAGCAGCTTAGTAGCCACTACAGTTATATTATCCTTTTCATAAAGATTCTGTAACAAGTCCTAGTTAAACGCAAGTGGAAAGTATACTAACGCAGCTAATCTAAACTACAGACTTGCATGCACATGCATACTGCTAATGTTAGCCAATGTTAATCAGCTTGGGAGTCAGCTGGCTAAATTGTCATTTCCGCGAAACAGAGAACTAAGTCAATAAAAACTGAGATATGTGGTTAAAAGATGAGAAATATGGTTAATGGCTCTAGTAATATTGCCATCTATGTTATTAGTTTGCTAGAAAATAAAATACTATCAAACCGGGTTAGTTGGACGCCTAGCTAACTAACGTACTGCTTAAAGGGTACCCAGATGCTAAGACATATAGGCCCCAATATGGTGTACATGTACAGTGGCATTCCAATATGTTGTATATAAATGTATTATAACAAGTTGACAAGATCTTGATACTAGTAGGTGGCCATCTTTGTTGATGCCTTAATTGGTTGCTCTCGCTCTCTTGTTCACTGAGTGAGGAACAGTGAGCTAAATGTTTCATCATTCAACCTATCCAACATTAGCTGGGGCGTGACATTAACTCAAGAGAGAAATATTTTAATTAACTTATTTTTCTTTATACTGAATCCAGGGCAACCATGACATCCTCATAGTGCGACAATGGTGCTCTACTAGTGGAGGGATTCGTAATAAACAAAACATTTACATTTAGTTTATATGTCATATTTTAGTAGCACTGTTTTAAGGCATACAAGTCTTAACAGTCATTGTTTCCATTAAATGTGCCATAAAATGGAAAACTGTATTACTTGGTCATAGTTCAATGAGGAGAATTTAACATACTGCGAAAACGGTTAACTCCTCCTTCAAATACAAAACCTGCATATGCAAAAGAGAACAGTAAAGCAGTCTGAAGTCATTAATATTTAAACTCATAAAATGTAACATGTCAGCTCAAATTCTGAAACACTGAAACAACAACAATGGAGCAACAGCAACTATGTGGAGAAATCTACCATTCCAGGCACTTTTATATACCCTTCCTAAGGAACTGTCAGCAGTACATTGTTGATGTTAATTTTTAAACAAGGTTGAAACTGGCTTCCTATTTGCCAGCTTCTTCAGTGAATGTTCTGTTCCACCTTCCTACAGCTTGTACAGGAGCCAGAGTGTAACTGAGGCACCACTTAAGGTGGTAAGGAAAATTTTAGTTACATTTAGCTAGGTACCCTAAGAACCAGGTCAATCAAATAGTTGGCTAAACAATGTCAGTCTGCAATTGTAATAACCTCACAAATATTACACTAAGGAACTAACCTCTCAAATAAGAGCTATGTGCATAGTTCTTCATAATTCTCAGAGTGCCAAGAATTATTCAAAAATCCCAAAAATGTATTTTAAACATGTAATTTCAAAAATGCTTCAAAGGCAACTGCAGCGAGACAGTCACAGTAAGCAGAGATTTAACCAGCACAGAGGAAGAGACATAAACAAGACCACTACCACAGCTGCAGAAGGAGAATATTTATAAACTTGATTTACTGCAATAAATACGAAATAATATGCATAGTCTGCTCTTTCTTTATATGGCTTTCCCCCCATAAAGCACACAGCACAATATAGTTATCATATTATCCTACTACTGTAAATGCAATGCACAAATTTACACTGTAATATTGTATGTGTATATATATATATATATATATATATATATATATATATATATATACATACATATATATTACATACATTACATATATATACATACATATATATAAAGTAGTATAAAAACTACTACATTTGTACTACAATGGTCTGACATTTTTTAGATATGAAAATTAACCATCCTGCATCCTTGTTCTATTTTGCAAGTGAATTGTTCAATGCTCAGTACCTGAAAACCATACTGAAGACAAAAAGCTTTAAAATTCTATGCCTGATATGTGCTTTTCAAATAAATTCATTTAATCTGAGACAGGTTATCAATACCACAGTCATTAGTAATCACCATTTGTACATATTTGAATTGTTATCTTTATCTTTTGGACTGACATCTTTAACACCGTGTTCAAAAGACATAACTGACACTGCATTAGGGGAGCTCAGTTCAGCTCAGGAGATTTAATCAGTGCTGGTATATGGTGAGCAGCGGGAGCATTTGTTTTTCTCTTTGTTTAATGCTTCAGCTACACTTTCTGATAGTGACCCCATGCAAAGCATTCATGCGTGTCTTGCCAGGCTGCTGAGACCTGACTGATTCAATAAAGCTTTGCTTGAGACTTAGTATGAACTGAGTGCCTCTGTACGATTTGTCCACTTCTATAGAAATCCATATGCGAATATGTAATCATTCATATCCTAATTCCAATGTCCTGTGCATCGCAGTTACTGCATCTATGGATATATTTTACATGACATGGAGGTATAATCCGTATAGCCTTTAAAAATGCACAATGAATAACATGCACACTGGTTTTTGGCAGTTGAATTAAGTGTTCAAGTAAGCAGTGCATGTATACCTTTACTCTGATTTTTGCCTTTTTTTGTACAAAAAGGAGTGATGTCCAGGAAACAGCAAGCAGCATATAACATTCTCACGAAGTTGGCAACAAAACACTTACGCTGAAACCACAAAAACTGTATTAAGTATGGAAACCACATTAACAATTAAGGTAATCAACAATCATACAAAAACGCTGTTTCAAGCCAGCTAACTAGCCAGACGATTATCTAACAAAGTCAGACTTAATATCATTGATTATGCCTAATGTGAGCAAAATGTCCTGTTGAGCATTCAGTGATATGAAACAAATGACAGCCTCATCTCAGTTTGCTAACACTGGCAATATTTAATACTGGAATGAGGCACTACATTCCATGATCTACACTACAAAAAAAATATGAATTTATCTTGTTATACACTCATCTTCACAAAAAACAATCACAGAAATAGTTGCACCCAGAAGGAATCAACTGACAGAAATGAAACTTGGTGGGTATGAGACACGTGAATAATTCAAGTTTCACGCTCGCAGCGCATGTAACAGGTCTCTTCACTGTACCTGACTGGTGTTGTGCATGGAGTGGCTCAGAATGGCAGCAGGTCATCTTTAGTGACGAGACCCGCTTTTGTCTTGGTAGAGACGACCAACGAATCAGTGGGTGGAAGCACCGTGTTCGGTGCCGGTTTTATTAACGGTTTAAGATTAACAGTTTGTTGTCACGTGTCAAGCATTCAGAAGGCCTGGTGTCACTCCACCTCCACCCCATCGCAAAATCTGCAGGAACTACATAAGAATATTGAAGCTGCATGGGATGGATTATCGCAGGACACCACGTGTAGCTCAATATCAGTCTAAAGTTTATTGTTCCTGATAACCTTTATCCTCCTTCTAAATAGCATTGCAATCCGACACTTCATTTTGATGGTGAGTGAATTAGCAGCTAATTTTACTCGATTTATGATGTAGACTTGAAATAAGATAATCTGTTAACATGGTGAAATTATTTGGTAAATAATACATACTGTAATCCCAGGACAGTTTAAGAGTATTTAGTAACTTGTAATGGATTAATGATACTTTTTTGAGAACCTACCCCAACACTGGCGCTACCTATACTAACATTCAAACTAGCAGTATGTATAGTCTACTGAACCTGTGAGGCAGACTGAAAAAATACAAACTTTCTGAGTGTAGTGACAAACTTTTACCTTTTAACCCTCATTTTTTCCCCACATCTTAACAGCAAGTGGTGCGAGTGAGTGACAAAACCAAAACTCTCACATGATAATTAATGAAGCTGTCTATACCGGCTGAGCAGCAGGGCATGCTTTTCTAATTTTTTGTTTTTTATAACAAAAATAGTTTCAGTTTTTGATGGGTCCCATCTCTCTGCCATTCCACCACTAAAACACTTGTAGGAACATGGAGAGATCTCTATGCCTGTTCCAGTAAATATTATAAGAATTTTAACAGTGTCGAATTTAAGTGCCGAAAGGTAAAATAATACCCTTTGTTTTGTGTCTCTGATTGATAAGGATGCTTAGTTAGCTAAGTAGTCTTAGCAGATACAAGTTTGCAGATAAAACCGAGCTACCCAGCACAATAGCGCAGCAATGAGTTAGTCCAATCTGAGCAGAAGTCTCCTGCTCTTTTCTGAAAGGTCTATGGTTTGTTTACATTTTGACCTCATGCATGCATTTGCTGTTTCCAGTGTAGACATACTGAAGGCTTTACTATTTGTGAATGCTTGCTTGCTGTTGTTTTTCTGTTCCTATGCTGCACTTGGATAACATCCCTCTCAACACCCATTAAATCACACAGAAGAATCTCCTCTCCAAAAAGTAGATAACTAGAGCTTATTTCATAACAGTGTGTCTTCATGTGGTTGTGTCACCACATAACAAAATGGAATAGTCCATAATCCTGACCGGATTATTATATTTCAGAATAGATTACTGAACATAAACACATACAGTCCAGTCTGTAATTGTATGGGGCCCTTGGCTTATGGGGTCCATAAGTGGCTGCCTACCTTTGCCACCCTGCAGTGCAGATACAATGGTGCTCTTTTTTTTTCTGTCATCTGCATGGATGGTTATATGATGAGGCTTACTTTCTGATTGTACTTTGTCAGCTGTAGCTTCTTTATTCTATAAGGCTGCCAGGAAATCACAATGTTATGAATGTAATCCTAATGCTTTATTTGTCTGTTCCTTTCTAAAGGTTTCTATTTCTCTATGAATACTATGGTTAATCATCAATTTTGCTATTTTAAACTTCATAACTTAGTCTGTAACATGCCAGGGCTCAAAAGCTTGTTAGAACTAGCAACAGCAACCAAGCACAACCAGACCAAGTGTTCATTTCTGTTTAAAACTTGCTAAAGGATAAACACTCATGATTATATGTGCATTGGTTATAAACTGAATGTAAAAGGTATTTATGTAGCTAGCAAAATGTTGCTATACTTCAGTAAGCTTCATGTTAGACTACACAACTGGTTTACATGCACACAACACATTTCTTTGTTGGCTGAAGAATTGGGACCAAACCAAGAAGTTGACACGACTGTATATAAGGCCAACATAAGTTCATGAATAAAAGGCCAGTCCATTTACAGTCATGTTTATATGCTCACTAACATAGACTCAATTAGTTAATGGAAATAAGGGAATAATAATGGAAATAATTGTCAGTGGAGTGATCAGAGTGTCAGTGGAGTGATCAAAACATTTAAATTACAGTCCAGGTAATATTGGTCTAGCCAAGTTTTGATAGAGCTAAGCTTAGATCAACTACGACCTAGGCCAGACCATGCACTGTAAACATAATCATCGTCTTAGTCAAAGTAGCAGTTTATAATTTGTAATGTAAACATAGGTGTTTCTTCTTTACCGTTTTAGGCTTTTCCTAGCACTCTGCCCCATTTAACCAGTTTAATTAAGCTTTTAAGACTACTTAAAATATTAAATATTAAATGAAATGTTTATTTCAGAGAAAAACTTCAAACTGATGCTTGACTCCTTGTGAGCAGACAGCCTGGAAAAGAATTCCAATCCGGCTGCTTTTATTACAGTGGTATCGGTGAGCTTGTGTTCACTGATAGGATCATGAACTCAGAAGTGTATAAATGCATTCTGAATGTAAACCTGCAGAAGTCTGCAAAAACTCCGCCGACAACAACAATCAAAAAAACACCAGCTGCCTTTTTTAAGAATGCTCTGCGAATTGCTGTGTGGTCTGTTTAAAATAAATGTCACTTGGTTTGACATTTTGTTTCCTACAACAAAGAAAAGTGTGTAATAATGTAAATATGTATTATAAGTATAAGTATTACTCTATTTACACACCTGTACAAAAAATGGCAAAACTTTTTTTAAAGTTCCTAACAAATGGAGTTTTTGAATAACAGAAGTTTGGGAGGAAGACCCAGCCTGAAACCCCTCCTCCTTCCAATCTAACACATGATAAATTGTCGCAAATTCTGGAAGTTTTCACAATCTCCACCACCACCATCTCCTCTCCTCTCTGTTCCTCCTCTCTGTTTTATATCAGCCCTAACACAGCCACTAAGTGAGGGTCCGGCCTACAAGCTACAGTCATCCAGTCTTCCCTTTAAACTTTTTTTGAGGGTAAACTTTACAGTTTCTGCTTAATCACAATGAGATGCATGCAATTTGCACTCCTGTGTTACTGTGCAGCTACATTTTATTCATCAAGGTACAAACAGAGTAAATATACCCTCAAAAGTTAAACTATGTACCCTAAATAAGTTTTTCAGAGGGAAAAGCTGCATATTTTTCCTGCCTGGAGACAGTTGCAACTTAAAAATTCTAATTGCAATGAATTATGGTGCAATTACAATTACAGTTGCTTAACTACAAGTATTGAAGACGGTTCCTTGAAGACAGTAGCACGCCAGAGACAGTTTAATTCTGTCAGTTTTTTTCTTAGAGCGTATTCACTTCTGAATAGCATATAAATAATATACATGTAAATAATACCATGCACTGTGACTTCATTTTAATACATATCCTGTTCCATAATACATCTCTGACACTATATTAATTTGACTTTTTCAGAACAGAGACGTTCATATGTACATTCATATATGAGTTCACTTAGCGATGCTGGTCCAAGTTCAGGACCCCTTTTTGTACAAGTGGGCTGCTAGTCTTTTAGTGCTATTTAAACTGAAGCCTTCTCTAAGTTTAACTTGCACCATTGTTTTACCTCCCTTTTCACATGCTCATTCACACAACATTTGGTTCAATTACAGTCACACATCTTACCCTGTGTGTAAACAAGATTCTTTGTTTCGGTCACTAAAAACATTACTGTTAGCACATTGTTAGCTATCAGGAAACAAATTGCCTGCACATTTTCTTTGTCTACACAAGTAAATTAGCTCCAGTTACTCGTGTTGGCAAATCAGGCCCCAAGGCACTACCCATGATGCTTGTTAACTTGTTAACACAACACGCAGTAAATAGTAATCTGTCTCAAGCAGAAGAGACATAAACCTGTCATTATGGAATACTGCAGGACATAGTCCATGTAGTCAGTGAAGCAGCCTTCATTTCAATTAGCTAGGTGCGGTGTTAGTATCAGATCTCCTGGTCTTTTTTCCTTCTGTTATATTTTTCCCTTCAGCTCCACATATGTGGGTTAGTGTACTGAAAGCATCATAATTCATTTTTATATTTACTGATTTCCAACCTCTCTTTATCTCTTAGAATTAAACAGGCTGATTTTGTTTAGGCACACCAAGTACAGTTTCTTCAGATGAGAAAAACGAATGCAGTTTTTAATACAGTGAAACCTTCACACCAAATCTGATACTAGAAGACGAAGGAGGAAGAAGAAATGGATTCCTGGAGAAGCAGCAATGATGAATGTATCACTTTTCTTGAATGATGCACACACAAGTTCACTTCATTCTATTCACAGCGCTACCTCTACTTTTTGCTCCTCTCATTAAAAGAAGCAAAGAGATTGTGGTTCTTCATAGCTATGTACAGACTAGGAAGCACCTAAAGCACAAAAAGGCTAAACGCAGTCACAATAACATACCGTCATTCTCCAGCCCTTCAGCTGAGGCATGCCATATATTTTATTAAACCTCAACATTTTTATATTCAGACTGTTGCCTGATGTATAAACTTCTGTGCTCTGATACCAACAAGATTCAACCACCGTCCTGATGCAGAGAGATCTGATTGGTCGACATGATTTTTAACGCATCAATACAACACAGAAAGTAGAGCAGTAACAAAACATGCACGTTGACCAGGGGTGCCCAGTCTTTGCATACAAACTTGGTATTAGTCTATTTACACGCTTGGTCTCTGTTCTGTAGGCTTCTCTGTGTTCTGGAGAGAAACACTCCTTATTATTTTACTATGAATGGCTGGAGCTAAACTAAACTGCTGTAGACTGAACACAAAGTTATATGTAAGTGTGTTGTTTTTCATGACATCACTAAAAATAGGCAGCTTAGTTTGAGACCATGTGGACCAGTAAATTAGGGTTCATTTGAAAGCTTATCTTTGGTCATGTTCAAGCAGCAGGTAAAAGTGGCCCAAATCCAATCCAATTTCTTCATATGTGACATGGATGCATTATCTGTGTGCCAGTTTGACCTAAAAAATTGAATTCTGATTTGGGAGCCTTTCATATCTGGTACTGAAATCCAATACATACTGATACGCGGCAATGCAACTCAGTCTGAACAACAAGATCCGAATTCATGGCAACTTATACAGCGATCTAACTGCACATTTGTCATAATTCTGCACTGCCGAGACCTAATAAACATTTGGGGTTGTTTTTTTGGGGACCAAACAAAAACAAATAGAAGGAACTTATTGCAGGCGTGCCAAAAATATTTAGAAAGAAAACGTGACCATTACAGAACGAGGCTGCCGTGCCAACAAAAAGCTAAAAGCTTAAAGAAACAATGCATGCTCAAACACATTCTGGTTGATAAACTCCCATGTCAACCATTGGAACTTCTTATGATGCGGACAAGGATGAAGCAAAAATCTCCGGGAACGGACCTGCATCAGTTGGCAGTCAAGATTGTTTACTTCTAGATGAGAAGGCCAGGTGCAGCATTGTAATTTTGCGCATGCGGGTCAATTTAGGAGGACGATCTATTCAGACCGATTTAAAAGATATCGTGAACAGTCTAACAAGAAAATTGGATTTGGGCCACTTTTACCTGCTGTGTGAAAGCAGCCTTTCCCCATATTACATTAGACTCTTATTTCAAACCCTGAAAAAACATTTTCTTTTCCCAGAAACAGGTCCTTTAACATAAAGAGAACTTTGGATGTGGCC
This sequence comes from Semaprochilodus insignis, assembly GCA_034552555.1. Taxonomy (NCBI): domain Eukaryota; kingdom Metazoa; phylum Chordata; class Actinopteri; order Characiformes; family Prochilodontidae; genus Semaprochilodus; species Semaprochilodus insignis. The sequence goes on from CM067485.1 coordinate 27,429,967, forward strand.
AAGGGCCTCAGGGAACCTTTGTAACACTGCATAATTTCGGTCTAATAAGCTAATATATCATTTCAGATCAACTGCTGTCTTTCCTTCTGCCGCTGCTTGTGGGCCTCATCTCCCCTTGAGCTGTCATCAGACTGACAACGAAAGGCCCAGTATGTGGGTTTAGCAACAGAACCAAGGTTAATGAGGTCACACTGGAAAAGAGGCCTCCAAACAAGTAAATGAATATGTAATTATGAATTGATTGCATGTTTTCAGTAGTTTAGAAGTACATCCTTGAGGTATTAGAAAATATCCCCATTGCATTATTTTCACACCACGTCCAATGATTTCCAATTCCAGCCGTGATGAACAACTGCTATGTACAATCACTGAGCACTTTATTAGGAACATCTCCTTGAATCTATACTCATTGCATATTTGATCAGCTCCACTTACCATATAAGAGCACTTTGTAGTTCTACAATTACAGACTGCAGTCCATCGGATTCTCTGTCTACTTTTTTAGCCCCTTTTCACTCTGTTCTGTAATTCTCAGGACCCCCACAGGACCCCCACAGAGCTGGTATTATTTGGGAGGTGGATCATTCTCAACACTACAGTGACAATGATGTGGTGGTGTGCTAGTGTGTATTGCACTGGTATGAGTGCTGCTGGAGTTTTTAAACACCTCAGTGTCTGAGAATAGTTTACAACCAAAGCTATTCAGCCAGTAGTGTCTTGTCGTCAGTGTCCTGTCACCACTGAGGAATCACTAGAAGATGACAGATGAGCTATTGTCTCCGCATTTACACTACAAGGTGGATCAACAAGTTTGGAGTGTCTAATAGAGTGGACAGTGAGTGGACAACAAAATGGACAACGGTGTAAATACATGGAGGTTCCTAGTAGTATAGCTGGCTGAACACATGAATAGTTTGGCAAATGTGGACAATTTGATAATTACATGTATGTATGTGGTAGACACTAGGGGTGTAAAATATGCACATACACTACATACTAAAATGTAGTCTACATGTAGATATAAATGAATCAAGAATTAAGTTCATTAACAGCCAGGTCTTGTGTTTCTATATACTGATAGGGGATTTTTTAATGTTTCTCCGAGCAAACATATTAGCATTCCTATGGAGCCAATTCTTGGTTTCACCCGATTGGAATCAAACCTGTGGGAAGAAGCTGTTAAAGCTAGAAAGCTAGACTATCTTTCTATTCAACAGCTTCTTAATAAAATTTTCCGTTCCAAAACAAATGGTGTTGCAGTTCAGCTGTTCCAGTAAAAGTGCAACAGAAAATGTAATAAGAAGCTGGCTAACTTCTTTTTCACAAATGAGTTATATTTTTTTTAGGTACTACCATGGGTATCTGATCCTCGCATTTAGCAATTTTGGCATCACTGGAGCTATCACACTTTGCCCATCATTAGTTCACTTGAAGGAGAAACCTTACTATTTCAAACAGCTTGCCTTATCAACCATTCAAGGCAGGTTAAGCAAACCAACCAAATCACCAGTTCCAATAGTTTTTATTTAACATTGATGGCTATTACAACTAGGAATATCCTATTTTTGTGTAAAATAGAACTATAAAAACCATTCCTGTTATCAAATATTTTGAAGCATAAAATCAAGCTGTATACACAACATATATTGTCTTGTAACCTCATACATGTTGAAGTTGGCAAATTTGAAAGGGACACTAAAGTAAGCAAATTAAAAAAAATGAATTCCAATGATTATTAAATGGTTACAATGCAAACAAAGTAATTTGGAGTGGGGTGGTGTAAGAATTGTGCATTGTGTGGTGGTCATCGTAACCAGATGTCAGAAATGTTTAATGCCTCACAGAAAGTTATTGCAGGTAATGTATTATATTCTGAATGATGCCTGAAAGTTCTGCAATGAGAATTTGGCCCTATATATATGGTACACAGTCAGATATACCACTATTTATCTCATATAAAACAGTAATTGCTAGGCACTACTTCCGTGACATGGAACAGGTTTATTTTACATGCACGTTGTAAACCCTGTAATTACAAGATGAAAAGCTGTATTTCACTTTGGCGCTTTAAGTTTTTGCCTACAGAAACCTACAACTTTCACATATTGAATTATGCCTGAACCACACTACGGGATTAAAAAATCCAAACTGATGTTGAAAATATAAGTGACCCCACATATAATGACATTTTCACTGATTTTTTTGTCCTTGATCGTTGCTAGTCCTCCCCTGAACATAACACCACAAACTTTAGGATTATGCATATCAACAAGGAACCTGACCAGTGGCTCCAGTTCTCAAAACCTTGTGCGAGTTTCTCATGAACTTCTACACCACAGGATTTCTTGTGAACATAGCAAGGCCAATGCTATGCTGGTGATGTGTGCTTTCTGTACAGAAAGGCAAGAAGAGGAAAAAAAGGTAGATGAAGCCATGGCTGAAAGGAGGGAGTTAACAGGGTTCATACATACTGCAACACAAGCTTGAGGTGAATACATACATACATACGTACATATATACTTAAACAGATGAATATTTCATTTTAGCTGCCATGCTTGCAATTTCTTCTGCACACACTGACATGTTCTGACAAGAAAATTAGCGTTTACATGCACCCTACATGTAATCAGATCCCAAATTATGTACATGCGCAGAGTAGCACTCTAGTATAGATGTCACCATGGCAATGTTATAAAATTCCATCATGCCGCAAATACATAATAAAACATTCTGATTGGGAACATAATTGGAAACAAGCGTTTACATGGCTTGTATACTTCTATTTACCAGATTATTTACATGGTTAACCATTTCATTCAATTGGACAGAATCTGTATTCAGATTGGCCTCAAACCAGGCTGTTCCTACTGAGGTGTATACATACCCTATTCTGACTGCACTATTAGTCGGATTATCAGGCTCCATGCAAACCTGGCTATTGGTTGACAGTCTTTCAGGCATGGCGTCAACATCCTGTTTCACACCAGAGAATTGCCATCCACCCCACACTACAGCCATAAATACTGAACAAGTTTAATATTTACAGTTCCCAACTGGGGCCAGCCCTGAGTGGACTAGGAGCAGAATGGAGGAGTGAAGATTAGATTACAGACATCCCACACCACAGGATAATCTGGGAAGATCATTGTTTAAGATCACCCTGACAGTGCGATTGTCGGGAGGAACAAATCAGCCTCAAAGTCGGCCCAATTATCCGGTAGCGTAGACCAGGCATAAAAAGGTGGATGTCTGGATATCATACACATGTAATGAGCCCATTTAAGGCATCCATCCACTAAATCCACTAATACAGACAGGCTAAAGTTAGGTTACTAATCCTTGAATTCAGCCTCACAGGCCCTCTTATTAGTTGCGGAAAACCTACAGCAGCTAAATTTAATCTTGTACTTGTGTATTTGGTGTAAGTGCTTGCTTGCAAATTATGTTGCAATTGAAACACTGTGTACAGTTTTAAGGGGACATTACCCGCAGCATTTCGAAATGTAGTATAGCAGTCTAACAGTGTATGTAAACATTCCCCTGCTAAGTTTTTCCTGGCACCAGCCTTGAAAGGCTGTGGGGTGATATAATCACTAAAAAACTATTTAATTATTTATGGTAATTGCACCTATAGGGAAAAATTGCCCATAAAAAAATATAAGCCCTCTCTGGATTTGAAATAATTTGCTGTTTAAAATCCACACAGACATGCACACACCGATGCACAGACCAATGTGACGTGTTACACTTTTAAAAAATCGCATTACCCTACCCATCCATTAAATTACCTTACAACCACAGTGACAAAGCAGGAATTCTTCATTACTTTGATCACAGGCACAGCAATCCACTATGAGAGTTTGGTCCTATGCGGCCTTTTCAAGTTAATAAAGGAGGCGTCTCTGCCCACCGAGTTGTGTCGTCTCCTCCAACCTCATCTCAGTCTATCTGCTGTCACGTAGACAACTCAGTCTACTACTTAATTAGCTTGGAAATTTAAAGGAGATTATTTGCGCGCAGCAGGTGAACGAGGTTCAGAAAATGCTCAAAGCTACCCAGCTGTGACAATTAAGCTTTGCAACTGTGAGAGACAACTTAACAGAGCCAGATGATATTGCTCACCCACCAATAAACGTACAAAAACTTTAAAAAGACATACAAAACCCTGCGTCACGCCTGATCTACAGAACATCAACATTGGTTATAGACTCACTTACACAGCATTACACTGGTATCATTTCATATCATACAAGCACATTTTCTTACAGAACCTTTTTTTTCACCTGACGTGGTTAAAATGAAATCAGATGTCTTCCATTAAACCACAACAATTGTGTTGTTATTGGACAATGATTATGATTTTGATTAATTACCACACATTTCTCTGTCAACCAACTTTGACCCTAGATGCCAACATCCACTGATTTTTAAACAAATCTGCATAACTGTTGTTGTAAACAAAGTTAGTTAGTGTGGTTTGATGTGAAATGGTGCATTGTGAATAAACATAGTTTAAATATAAATAAAAAATAAGTATAAAGATAAATAAATATAGTATATTGCCTCACATTTCTTGACAACGGTCGTGATATCAACAAGAGTTCATGATGTCATGATGACAAAATGTGAATATGTTTTTGTTTACTATGGGAAATTACCAGTAAACCTACCAGTAACCCTAAACACGAGTTGTTATATGAAATACTGATCATAGAGAAATGGTAGAAATCCGGAACAGTTTTTGTTTTGTCTGTTTTGTATGTTCTTCTCAAATATGAATGCTTTTTCATTTCATTTTTTCAAATATGTTTTAGGCCAACAGCTTCTCAAAAGTATTCTAAAACAATGTTTCCGTGTCAGGCATCAAGCAGCTTATTTGTTATGATTTCATGCAATGACTTTCAGTGCAGTAGCTTTTACATACATTTCAGATGTGTAGTTTGCATTAAAACCACTGTGAATAATTCCGAAGTTCATCTAGAATGACACATTTTGTGTCAACTTGGAACAAGAAGTTCAATGTCAGAACAGGATAATTCAAAAAATTAGCTGGGAAATAAGAAGTTAAACTTAAGACTCACAGTTTTAATGCTGGTGCAGTGTTTTTGATATGCAGATATAAGCTATCAAAATACCCGATGTGTGTGGAGCTTCTGCTATGGTAAGTCATTTCAACAAGGATTCTTCTAACTGGTGTTACAGCGCCACCAAATTCAGACTGCTGCTTCAACATAAATTTGGTTGGTGTGGCGCAATGGATAACACCATTACCTGCCAGTGAGCTACCACCCCATGTGGGAGACTGGGGTCTGATTGAGTCCTACATTGCCTACCTTTAATATTATTAACCTTGTAAGTCGTTCTGGACAAGAGCATTAGAAATATGCTATACATGCAAATGTAATGTAAATTCATTTGCAAAACATGAAACTCACTCTCTACATCCAGTGTGTGGTTTGTCTATTCTGAGCAACCGCAGCAACGTTGCGCCTCAACATGTCTCTGCTGGAAAACAGTCCACCCCAATGTAGACATGAAGGCAAATTCTAAGCTAATGCAAACATAATGATTTGTAGTTACAGGTAATTACATGCTAATGAAAACATATGTTTGTATACGGTATACCATTTTTGTTAATAGATCGCCCCTTAAATATCACACACTGCTCCTTTAAGCAACAAATAGGCTGTATAAAATTCAAACCATTCCAAAAGCCATGGTGTTTAATCTTAATGTGCCATACTTCGAAATAACCTTAACATTCACCACAGTGAATTTAAATAACCATCTGCATCAGCTATCTCGAAAGAAACAGGTATCTATCCAAGCTGTGTCAAATATTCCTCATCCGTATTAGCACCATCACCTCCTCATCTTGCTGAAGGCCATTATGAGCCATTTCCTGAGGAAAAAGCCACAATATTAAACTTGAGATGGAATCCTTTCTCAGCGAGACACTGCATTGTTCTCTTGACCTCTTGAAGAGGATCTGCAACGCAGAGCATGCCAATTATGGCATCCCGAGTCAATCCCGTGGAGATACGTTAGGGTAATCATACCTGTTTGTTCGGATCCAAGTTTACAACTGACCTTTCTTTAGCTGACGGAATGCTTTTATTTCACTTGAAAGGTCACACTCTCTGGACTTTCTTTTCTGCAACTTAACACTCGTGCTGTTGTGACTGCGCCAGTGAAAAGCCAGGCTGTTCATTTCAACAAGTAAAAAAAAAGAACATCTCAGACTCCAATTACTTTCTTTCTTAGCTGCAGTTTTCCTACTAACAGGGTTAAAATTAAACATGCTGTGTGACAATCAAGACAGGCAAACTTGTGCTAATGTTGTTTTTAGTTCTCACTACTGGAATAGTGTTTTAGGACGTACCCTAGAACTGTCTTGTTGACTAATTGGGGGTTAGACTTTTGCATAGGCCACAAGCATTATGTTAAGGGGTGGGGGGGAGTGGCATGCTGGCTGGCGACACCCATACAGCTGAACCTCGTACTCCCTGGGGTACGTACCACTGAAAATATACTTGTCACTTAGAAGGTTAGATTGCTTTTTCAATCATTTGTTTTATGATCTTGTTTTTTGAACAAGATAGGTAAGTAAGGACATATTAAGGCAAAAAAAAAGTCCCCTTGTCCTGTTCTGTTCTGCGTGCCGACTCTTGTACGGCAACTGCTTGGTGCAGTTTGAAGGAATAAATGCACATTAAACATGAAGTCAGTGCAGTGTGCCAGGCTGGGGACCTCCTGTTGTAAAAATTCACTGTTGCCGAGTATGCTGGGAATTTGCTTTAACCGAAGGCTTGGAGCAAGCTGCAGGCACTAGCTGCTCCCGCACTCTCTAGTGCTCCACCAGCCTCCTCTGATGTTTGTGAAATATGCATACCTGCTATCACCGAACGGCCATTTGGGGGCTTATTAATTTGCTCTGAATCCTCCCCCAACCAACTCTTCTCGGAAATCCTCGGGTGCACAGCAGGGCTTCTTTGTATCCGCTTCCACAGGTAAAAAGAGCATAAGATCCTTGTTTTTCCATCAATAGAGTTTTAGAGCTTGCCAGTGGTAGTGCACTGGAAAAAGCCTCTCTATTAAAGGAGTTCTAATTAAGCGTTTTTATGCACTTGCTCCAAATAGCACTGCCCTTGTCTCTAATTCCTTACTTCAACATCTGAACATAATAAATCAGACATGCACATTAGCGCCCTTCTGACTGTGCTACGGTCTAAGCTGCTTCAGAATCTTGCCCAGCGGCAAAAGCGGTGTTACGTAACAAACTAGGGTTGTCACTACATCAAAACTTTCACTCATGATAAAATGCCAGAAGAAGTATCACTCAATATCACAATATCTCCATGCCAACAATCTTTTTATGCAGCAAAATTAACCAGGAGGGTACATCGTCTTAGGGCTGCAGGGTCCTCTCTGGCATACTAATTTAGTAAACGACTAAATAAATAAATAAAATAAATAAATAAATAAATAATATAGGCATGCCACTATCAATTATGTTATTAATTCTGAACATTAATCCAAAGGCCAAACTTCCTGTACAGGGAAAAGATACAAATGTGGCATAAAATGCAAATGAATGGGCGTGTCTGTCAAGCTCTGTCTCTTACTGTTTGGCAGACTAGTAGACTAGTGTCTCATGCAAACTGACATTAAATTATTGCAGTTTCATTGAGATAATTAACATCATCTTTAATGATTTGTATCTGGAGACATCAAGTTTAATCAAATAATCATGACATGCCCTAAAATGACATCACATAGAGACTGTAGTACACAGTAAAGGTAGATGAAGATCAAGATATATAATACATATTAATATTTAGTTTTTCTGAGACTAGCAATCAATATGCAAAAAGGGCCACATTAAAAAATACAAAACATGCAGAGAACAAATGAGTAACTGAGTAATATCTGTCTAAAAAACACATAAAAAAAGTAGAAAAAATGTAAAAATAAATAAATAAATAAAATAACATCTAAACAGCTACTTGTTACTATGTAGTCGCCATTCGTTGGTTTTTATTGTTTACAGCATCTCTAGAAGTTGTGCTCGGGACACATGCAGTTGTTCAGAGCTGTTGTTAGACATGGCACTGATCTGATACCAGGTATCGGCTAATGAAATGTAGAAAATGTAGGATCAGAAATCAGAGGAAAAACGAAATCTAATTTTAGCTCATTTTGAGCTGAACTTAAAGCAGTTTCTTGAACAGTTTCTTAAACTGTTATACACATTTACAATCATATTATTTTTCATTACTTAAATGGTAGTGACAATTCTTACACACTGATCATCAGACTTTGGTACACATTTACTTTAAAACATTAGGACATAACTGCTCACCATCTGGCCATGAGGGACAGGGGGCCGTCTCACTTCCTGCCCTAAAATGCTGGGCCATGGTTAAAACCTGACTACGGTCTAAACCTCTTGTGTTCTGGCAGTGACATAATAACATGGGACAGCATTTTTTGAGGATTGTTGTATTTTTTTTATCACTTTAAAAAGTAATGTAATTAAATGTAATCATTAATAATAATTGTTAGAATGGTTATAAATCATTATAAATCAAACTCACAATTAACTTTACTTTGAAAGATATCAAAAAGGTACATGTAAAAAATATGAGTATTATTATCAAAAGTTTAAAAATTACATAGAAACGTAGGAGCGGAGAAGTTTTGTTTTATGCAAACTGACATTAGAAGAGGCTCATAAGAGGCACACGCATCCTAAAAAATGTAGCTGTCTATGGTCTAAAAGATGTGTTTTGTGTTATTTGTGTCATTTTGTGATGGGCTGAGGATTTAGTTAGTTGGGTTGAGTGTTTAGCACAGTGAGGAGTCCTATGGCTAAAAGTACCTCCCTGCAGTCTTGGCTGGTTTTGAAGTAGCTTTTCTACTGTGTTCCTAATAAAGCAGAATTTCCAAGCAGAAGTTATGACCTTTCCTGATTCTTTCTTCTGCACAACACTACATTATTTATCTTAGTACCATCTCTATTCATGGCTTTGGCTTAAATAGATCATAACATTATCCTTGTAAATATAAGGTACGAATACTATTTTTTTTTTTACGGGGAGACACTTGGAACCTTTTATATTGTGACGTAATTTGTCACCATAACAATAACATTTGCCCACCCTCCACTATTTATCAAAGAAACAAGCTCCATCAGAGATTAAGATTGGTCACAGCATGTTTTGCAGCATTCACAGGGCTCTTTTCAGACTAAAGTGAGTATCCTTCCATCGACCAGCACTGATTTTGCAGGCTGCCCTTAGGAGACCTGTTCGTCTAATGCCTCTAAGCTCACTGTCTGAGCTTACTCCTGCTAATTCTGCCCCACTGTAGGGTGCCCATTAGATGCCTTGATTTCCCATTTTGATGTAACACCCACTACCTTGTTCCTCAAGCCAAACTCATTTCATGTGGAAAAAAAAACACTGGGCTTTGTAAGCTTGTAGCACCCCCAGACATCTCCTCTCTCTCCCTCTCTCTCCCTCTCTCTCTCTCTCTCTTTTACTCCACTCAGTTGAAAACTCCTGCATGGCACTACATGCAGTGTTTGACCTGTATCCAAAATGTGCACTGAAATAATACATTTTTGATAATACTTTACTTGAACCCTTCTCCAAAACATTTAATATACAACCATGCCACAAAAAGAAGTGTCATGGCATATGTCGGTGACTTTGCTGAAATGTTTATATTGGTAACATTCCTTATAATCGATTCTACAGTCATCCATTACTAACAACTCAAGGTAGAACATGGGTAAAAGTGAACGAAACTAGTGAGCGGGATGTAAGTGAGATCACGCTAAGCCGTCTATTCTTCATTAGCATGTTTTGGATGGAGTATTGGTTAAATTAATATGTCTTTGAAGCAATGAGTACATCAGGTTCCTAATGTTTTAGGAGTGAATTAACAAAGTACAACCCTGTAACCTTTGCAATGGCACAGATAAATGAATGTCTTTAATTGCTTTTATAGTGAGCTTTGAAATATCCTCCAGCTATTGTTCATAAGTTCACAGAGCCTGAAGGTTTGAAATTGAGAAACATTAAACAAATTAAAAATGCATGTGGAGACAATGGGAAGCTGAAACAAATCACTGTTCCCTGCAAAAAAAAATCTAGCATGGAGAACATTACATTTGAAGTGATTCGAACAATCCAGCCTCTGGATTGATGGCAGTCAATGAAGGAAGCTGATCTTATTGCATGGTTGTATAAAGATCATTCTGTAGTTCTGTAATATATCTGAAATTACCTAATACCTCTGAAACCACATGTTCAGAAAAGCAGAGCTGGAGACATTAATGGGGGAAAAAGCATATTGCTCAGCTGTCCTGATTTTCTTTGACTAGTTCAACCATTGCTTTAAAAGCTATACCTAATGTTAATCCATTATACCCTATGTCCATTTCATTTCATTATTTATTATTTATTATTAAATTCCAACAAGCTGGATGCCAGTAAATGCAGCCAGACATGTGCCCTGAAAACATTACATATTAATCCATTTCTCTGTCAGCATGCCCTTGTCTTTGAAAGGTTTCCACAAAACTAATTATGAAGTTTCCAACCCTTTTTAAGTCTTTGCTGATTCCCCTTAAGAGTACTGGTGAAAAAAGAGAGAGAGAGATCCTGTAGCTTAAGAGAACTGTGAGAACTCGCTAACACCCCTGTCTACACCTTGCCTTAGCATTTGTTGCGTCAGTGATCTCTCTTCACAATCTTATCATGGCACTCGGGCCTGGTGTAGATCAGACGTTAATCTCATGACTTCTTTGCAACTCATGGCTTCTGTCAAACTTAAGACAGAATATCTCAAAAGTAAGGAAACACCCATATACGATAAAAAATGGTTTGGCAGACGGTGATCCAATTTTAGACATGAGCTGTGAGGGAAAGGAGAAACCTGTTAAGCCATGTCACCAATATGGCAGCCATTTTGACTGCATCCATCTTGGATTCCGTTTCAGTTTTGCAAAAGCATATGTGTGATACATTAAACTGGGAGAGAATTTCACTGGAACAACTTCATATATATTCATATATACTGTCCACCATGTTCGAGAGTTCGAGAGAACTTTCACCAACACATCTGGCTGAATGCTGCACAAGCTTCAACAATTCTGTTTTTAAGGTGAACAACATTCTTTTCATTCATTCAACATTCATTTATTATTTTCACAGAGTAAACGAGTGCCGTGACCTGACTTCACAGATAGAAATCCAAAGGGGTCAAACCCGGAGGATGTGATGGCCACTTATTTGGACCCTATAACAAATCCACTCTGACAACGTGACCGAGCAGTGGTGCGCCATCTTGTTTCCCCATTTTTGAAACACCTTGTATAACTACACCTGTTCCTTTTCTTTTCTTTCACTATCCAAAAGCTTGAGTATCAGCATATACTGATACTGTTATGTTTTTTTTATTATTATTTCAAAGTGGTTTGAAGAAAAAGAAAGCTATTACAGTAAGAAAGCTATTAGTCCAAATGGCTATGAATACACTGCATGGTGCCTGAGACACTGCATTATGAGAGTTCTGAGAGAATAGTTTGGCCTAATATGTATTTTTTAACACATTACTGGCAGACAGATGCATGAAGACTGTTATATGCCACAATCTATATTACAGATTACCATATAATACATATAACTTGACATACAATGTGTAGGTTAAAAGATTACTTTGGATAGTACATAAAAAGACTATATTTATGGTGTAGATAGCACAACCCTTTCCAATCACCACCACTGTAAAGAAAGAGTCTATTACTAATATTTTTTTCCATCAAAACACTCTGATGACTTACATCTTAACACTTGAACTATGCAGAACATAAAAAAGTATCCCCCCCTTAACTCTTTGACAAAAAAATCAATTACAGAACAAATGTGTGCAAAATGACACTATTTAAACTGTTAGTACAATATTTTGCAAGCATCTACTATTATGACTTATCACTCTCTTTTTTCTCCTCAAGAAGACCAGCACATCTGTTTTTTTTTCAGGCTTGAGGCCCAAATGCAAAATGTAGGCAATTTAAGGCAATGCTGAATAATTTAGTACAATTAAAATTACAATCTTGCAATTTAAAAATTGCATGGTTTAAAATTAGGATGTTAATATGAAATTATTTAGCCCAATTTGCTACAGTTCATCTGTATCTGTAACAGATTATGTTCAAATTTTGTTTTCCTCTAATTTCCAATTAAGCATATATTATGATTAATCATACATTAGTAGTATAATACTACTGACTTGTATATGATTGTTGCTTTCTCCAAAAGTAAGTAATTTGCAATAATAGATCATAACTGGACAACTATAATATTACCAGAAAATTCAAACTAGGGATGCAAATCTTTTTAAAATGCTTTTGACTGAAAAATGACCATCATGAGTCGGCAAATTTATTGTTAATCGGCAAGCCTAATATAAAGGCCCAAATCAATTAGAAAACAGGTCCAGTTCTAAAAGTTGATGTCCTAAGCCATTTTCAAAACCACTGTAGCATTGCTGACATATTCACACTTATGAGAACATACAAGAACTGAATTCTGTAATAAGCTCCACTGATTTTTCAAAAATGCTACATAATTAAATGATTAAGAAAGTCATTCAAAGTGGTTTGGTGTGTAAATGCTCAGTTCAAGAGAAACTGTCATGATTGTTAACATTGGTGATGATAGCAACCTGACATATGAATCTGAATTTATTGTCTCTAAAAGCTCACTCAAAGAAAGTTATTACAGTAGGTAGATATACGCTGCCGGATCTTTTGACACTTTGTTGCATGATAGTTCTGTGATAAAGTTTTGGCTTCTAATGTATTTTCGTCAATTTTATTCATTTTTACATGTGTAGGTTTACTGGTGGGAGTCTGAAAGTTTCCCTACAATTAAACATTTCACATCAAACCACTCTGATTTTATCTGTTTACATTTCCAAGACTGAATGATGCAGAAATGTTGAAAAAAGTGGAATTCATCTTTAATACCCCAAGATTAAGAAGTGGACTACATATGGGGTGAGGCCAGTCATCAGCATGTCAGCCCTACATAGGAACCCAGTTTTGTTTAAATCGAGGGATCGACAACTGCATTCATGATTATTGACCAAAATCTAAAACTGATGTAATGACTGGAATATGCAAATGAAGTTCTTAAAGACCCATTTTCAGCCCAAATGTACATAAATGCATGACTGGAGCTAGTGTTGACTTCTCAAAAGCCCCCACCATCCATCACATCTTTCTCTGTTATTACTCTATCACATTGTCTTTTGGAGAACATGAACAAACGGTTATCTCTCTTAGCTTGCAGATGTTTGCCTTTGCTTTGGTACATCATTATAGTGCTAGCTTCCTTTGTAGCTGTGTATTGCTGTTTACTGGAAATTAAATAAATTGAAACTTTTATCTCTTAATTACTTGCATCCCTAACGTGAAAAATGTCATGATGGACCCATGAAGGCACAAAATGGCAAGATGACCACAAGCTCATTCTGCCACGCCAAGGCCTGGCGCTACAAAAAACAACAGCTAATAAGAACATTAGCATGGCCCAGCAGAAGGCCAGAAGATTAACATGAAGAACACGCAGCTGTTTAAATGAATATTCCAAAGACACACACACACATATGCATGTATGCTTTAATCCCCGTCCATATGAGAGTAATCATAGAAAGTCAACTCCTTTTGATGGCCACATCATTCCATTTTTACAGTGTGACATTATCTTATGCTGGCTTTCTGTATCCTGCTTATGGATGTGATGAACTGGCATCCACCAACAGCTATACTTAGTAAGGATTTATGCCCTTTCCTCTCAGTATTTCATGAGGAAGAAAATGGATGGCAAGAAGAACCCTATCTATAGTGAGAGGAAACAAATGAATAAAAAACTACTGCGTTTACACCTTCGGAAGCACGAAGTGCCTTATTGGAGAAAGCAAGGCACAGAGACAGAGAGCGAGAGAGAAGAGAGCGAGCAAGTGAGAGAGAGAGAGAGAGAGAGAGAGAGAGAGGACGCAAAAAAGAAAAATGGAGGCAGAACTTGCCCAGGACCAAGAGTATCATGTCACAGGAAATAACCATCAGCTGTTTCATTTGAGCTCAGTTGGTGTGGAAAAGATCCAATCTCACAAAAGATGGTGTGCAGTGTACTATACAACGGAGGCTGAATGCAGGATAATGCCTTTCGCAGAGTAACTACTTTATCACCGAAAAAAAATGACTGCGCTGGTTATATTTTGTTACACTCCCTTAGTGCTTAACTCAATCTCGCATGCACTGATTTTATTTTTTGTTGTTGTTGTTGTTGTTGTTTTTGTAGTTGCTTTGTTTTGTTTTGAAAAACTGTATTATTTATTCCTTAGTTATTTGTCCTGGAGACCAAAGGTCAATCCAAGCATCTTTTTGAATCAAGTGCCTTCTGTTTACTTTGTTTTCTTTCACCTTTTTCCCATTTTACTTATTGTGTAGTTCTCCCCCATCATTCAACAAAACCAAATTAACTTTCAGGATGCCTGCAGTCTTGCAATGACTACATAGAATATGCTGAATATTATGTATTTTATTAGCCCTACATGGGAAATATGTCATTTTACTGCCTAACTACACCCAATCTGTGAGCAGCAGAGAACTGCCCAAGGACACAACCAGGTATACTTAGGAAGTCAGGGGATTTGAACTTGTGATACTTCTTGCCTCTCCTATGACCAGGCTACCAGCCACCCCAATGGAAATGCATCAACATGCTCAGAGGAGAACATAAATTGCTGTGCTTGATGGCTTCCTGCAGGTGCACAATGTATAGTACAAAGGAAAATAGACCTTAACAACATTAGCTTTGACTGAGAATATAGCTGCTGGGGCAAATGGAACCTGAAACTAGGTAGAACCTCTGTGGCACTTTTAGGACCGTGTTAATTGAATATTTAAGAGCAAAGTCGCTTTCATTGCTTTAGGTTTGTAATAAGCAGTCTAAGTCTCCAGAATTGTAGTTATGGTCATAGTTAAGTCTGAACTTACTTCTGCAGTCTCCAGTATACCATTTAGGAGATGTGTTGTGTTTAGAGCTCCCAGATCAATCAATAGATGAAGAAATCAAAGTGCATGATCTGACACTCCACACAAAGCCCCACAAAGAATGCTGAAAAGCACAACAAAGTATACAACACCAGCATCAAAGCAGTTGTTGCAATACAAATGTCACTTTTCCTAAAGACAAAGTGTTACATATATAAATGTTGAATTTATGGTACATCACTGCAATTCCCCATGTCTTTCTATCAGCTTACTATCTGCAAATCTAAACATTTAATCATTAATTTAATCACATGCCATACATTTATATAATTAAATGCATGACATATAGTTAATAAGTGATTATAGATAGTGATAAAATAATAAAACAAAATAATATGGATGCACAATGATAAGGGAATAGTATTTGTATCAGCAAGAATTTGCTTTATAAAAATGATCAGCATCAGAAAGATGTTTAGATTAGGGATATACAATATATGTGTATTTGTGTAATAAATGTGATGCACAATATTGGAAGTGTGGGCAGATGCCGATTTTCAATGTCTTCAAATGCCAAAACAAAATTTAGATATTGTAGATTCAATTCAAAACAAGTTGGGACAGTAAATAAAATGCAAATAATTGCATGAATCTACTTGACCTGTATTTGAATAAAAACAATACAAAGACAAGACACATAATTTTTTTCCCTTATCAACCTTTTTAACCCTTTTTATACTTTCATTCTAAAATTGGTGCCTGAAACACATTCCTAAGAAAAGTTGGGAGAAATGCAATTTAAGGCTAAGAACTCATGTGAAATGCAATTATGCACGGGAATAAAAGGAGCATCCAGGAAAGGTTTAATCCTTTATTAGCAAGGATGGACTGGAGCTCACCAAAAAAATGCATCAGTACAAAATCTAACTGTTTAAAAATAACATTCCATTAATTCCTATGACCTTCAACTACTCAGACAGCACTGCATTAAAACCAGGCATGTTTCTGTGATGAATCTCACCACCATGGGCTCGAGAATGCTTTAAAAAATGCCATCTGTCAAAAAGAAAGAAAAAAGACCATCCATATTGTTACCAGTGTAAAGTTCATGGTATGAAGGGTATCAGGGAGTAATCTGCCCATAAGTGAAAGCCTCATTAATGCTTAAACCCTCAATTGAAACATGTCTTATCATGCTCAAAATATAACAACAAAGGCCTTTTAAAGTTGCACAGCAAACAGCCAAACAAAAGTATTTTTTAAGGAAAAGTGCTGTAACACAGCCTGGTCAACAGGCTCCTGCCCTAACCTTTTGAAATATGTTGCAGGCATCACATTTGAAATGAACATATATTTACAAAAACAATGAGTGAAAGCATATAATGTTGTTCTTTTGTAACATTTGCAATTTATATATTATTAATATTAATACGGCATTATAGAGATACAAACATAAAAACAAGCACCTAGTCATGCAGTCTGGCTTTTACACATTTGTGAAAGAATGTGTCATTCTAAAGACCTCACTGCATTACAGCATGGTACTGTAATAGAATGTCACTGTCAACTCAGAAAGTCCACAGCAACTCAGCCTCAAAGTGGCATGCCACATACAAATGCAGATGGGGGTTGCTGAGTGTCGAGGCAACTGTGCACTGGGGGCTTCATGGCTGGGTGTTCTGTGGAGTGACGAATCAGGCAGTCTGGGACGGGTCTGGGTTTGCCAAATGCCAGGACGCAACATGCCTGACTGCACTGGACCAACTGCCAAGTTTGGTGGAGGAGGTATAATTACAGTGGCCGACTGAGTCATATCACAACAACATTTACAAAGGAAACAAAAGCTGAGAACACAACGCAAATACATAACTGAAAACACGAAAACATTACAGGGAATAAAGCATTTAAAAAAGGCTGCATTTTAAGTAAATATAGGTATTAATTCTTACTTCTATTGCATCTACATGTAAGTGTTACATTTCACTGTAATACTAATTCAGGTGGCTCTACTCCCAGTTTTATAAATCATTTTGTATTAGCATTGGTGGCAGCACCAGCAGATACGCACTTGAAAAATATCAGTGTATCAATGGCAATAGCATGTGCTTGTGCAAAACATTGATCTTATGTAATGTGTTATACTACAGCAACTGCAAATGATCATACATGCATAAACAATACACCTAACCTGCTTCTTATTAAACATAACGTCTACATTTTCAGCTTCCCAAAATGGAAATACTCATGTTAATGTTACAAAATTAACTGACATTTAGCATTAATAAACAATTTGACTCTTTTTCATAATTTTTTTTTGCCAAAAGCAGCAAATGAGAGAGCAATTAAATTACATTTCAAACATCTTTTTTTACACGCTTATATATCAGTGTCCACCAAATACGAAATATTTCATTCACTTCAAGGCAAAGTAAAGAGTAGCCATGTCAAGGCCATCTCCCCCTTTTATACTGACTGTAACATGTCACAACACTAGAGATGACTACTGGATCAAGCCCAGCAGCTTTGGAGGTGGCATCTCAAGCAAATCTGGGAACAGCTGCACACACACTGAAGACCATCTTCCTCTTTGTGTGATTTGCTGAAGTGATAACACAGTATGAGTCAGAGGATACTGGTTATCACTGCTGACACATCTCTGTCATATCAGGTCAATGATGATTTCATGCACTTCTTTACTGGCATCAACTGAAATGTTATATGTTTTGAACTGGTAGACACACGTTGTGTGACTGATAAAAGAACGTTGTTGGAATAATAAAATATTCCTAGGACGCAATGTGGGATGCAATGTGATGCAGTGTGTTTACATTGAGGATGCAAATTCTGGTAAATCCTTTTCAAAAACCCATCAAAATATAAATTAAGAAACATATTCTGAAATCTGGCCGGCCAAGTCATGTTTGATGCTATTGTAAAGCACTTGATATATGCACACTTATGAGTGTAAGCATCAAGTACATTCTGTATTAATGGCCCAAGATATTTATGTTCTGTATATGCACTGTGGTACATAGTACTGATCAGCGGGGGCATGCACTGGCAAGTAACGTACCAAATTGAATTAAGTGTACCCTAGGTAAGAGCCTAAGTTAACCAAGGGTCTGAGAACTGTAATACTGCGGCTGTCCAAAGAAATACATGGATCTCCATTTCTGTCCATTTTTATTTTGTACATCATTAAGGACCAGTATTGTTATGTTTATACTTCATTTTGTACACTATATCCTTATTATACTTAATAAGGATACTTGAGTCTATAACTGGCTGCTATTGCACAGTTCTGTCTTTTATTTGCACTAATACTGCGTACTGAACAAATGTTCCGCTATTATGCCTTTCAGACTGCATATTGAAAAGACTAGCAGAACTGCTTCATGTTTGCTCGGAATTACCTTCACTTGCAATGAAAGTTAAGAAAGTTTTTACCCTCTCCTGTAAAGTTACATTAAGTTACATTTATCATTTATTACTAACCCAAGTTAAAACCATATAAATGGCATGGATAGCCCTGTTTTAATATTTTCTCACTTTGCTGTGCATCACAAGAACATGGACTAAGTGTTTGTTTGTCTTTTCACACAAACAGCTTTTGCAGATGTTTGACTTTGAAAACAGCGGTCATGCACACCAGTTCCATCGTCCCTTCATGATGCGAACAAATTAAACCAAAGCCTTTAACTTGATTAATAAGTCCATCTGTCCAAATAGGAAAATAGGAACTGTTGTTTATTTGGAACAGAAAGCATTCCCGATAGCATTAGGTTAATCGTTGTCCAATAACTGTTAATCGGTTAATCGTTTACGTCCATATTAAAGCCATATAATATTTATGCGCTACTCCAAAGAGTGCAAATTAGCCATGGATAAAAGGGAGAAAATGCACAGAATAAAAAAAGCTGGCATTCATGTGCACCATAATTCACTCTCTAGCAGCCATTTTGGAGTATCCCACTAAGATTGGAGATTTTCTATCTCAAAAAGATCCGCCTCTTTCACCTTGCTTCCTCCTCTAATGTGCTGCAGCAGCCAAGGCAGTTCAGTTCTTCATGCTCCATAAACCAGTCAACGTATAACAGCCACAGGCACAAAAAGAGCCAAAACACAGGGACCCATGGACATGGGCTCCTTAAAAATGAATCGAAAGAAAATCAAAGCGAACAACAACAGCAGTTCTGCACTACTTTGGAAACAACAGAATCACAGATGGAAGAGGACAATAAACAATTCTTTTTTGTAGAGCTTTTGGTCTTGCTTTTGTTGGTTGTGTTTGTTGCTGGAATAATATGTCATGAGATGGGAGGCATTCAAAGCAAAGTGAATTAGGTAGGTTCCAGAACAGCTTCAATTTATTCAGAGCCCAGGGAGAAGAAAGGCCCCCTAAGAAGTTCTATCTAGCTTTCAGGGAGAGAAGCTCTTTTTTTTATTTATTTATTTTTTTTTTTTTTTGAGAATCCACTAAATTTCATATGATCTATTTTAGGATCCTCTTTTTCAGCTCAACAAGCACAAACCTGAGAGCATTTCCCCCCTCATCTTGCAGTTTGTGAGGTAAATGTTTTTCGAATTCAACCTAGAAATATTGTGAACGCTCTTAGATGCAAATAGCTTTGCAAAGCCTGAGGGAGAAAACACCATCATCTCAGTAATGGTTTATTCCTCTTCTTCATTTCTGATGTGTACTTAATAAGCAAGCTGCTGACACAGTTAGTCCAATGCAACAATCGAACCATGTGATGAGGCCAAATCAAGCCTGGCACCCCAACAACCGACCCTCCACTAGGATGTGGATAACAAACAAGATTTTCCCGGAAATAAATCGGCTAAAGCACCGCACCTACCGGAGGGATAAAAAGAAGCAATTAATTGCTAAACCCAGCCGGTGCCTGCTTCCTCGATGGATGCCAATCCCTTCACACAGCCTGACTTTTCACAGCTGGACAGGTCTGTAATCACTTGGACGTAAAAAAACGGAGCTAACAGCAGTCAGATTAGACATCGGCACGGGCATGCATCACTCCCTGCAATCCCCCCACCTCATTTTCTTGCTCCTACATGTTTGGACATGTAATGCACATGAAGCAGCAGTACAGAACAATTCATCCTGCTGGTAGATGCGCTTTGCTTCTTTTTGGCTCTTTTCGTAATGCTAGGCTGGAGTTTCTCTTTTTTTCAAGGAGGCAGGGTTGAAAGGTTAATGCACAGATGTACAAAGCAAATTGTGTGTTTGCGGTGAACTGATGAGTCCTGTACCTCTGGGTATAGTGAGAGTTATGAAATAGCATGGTCACGATCATGGAGCCTGGGCAGTGTCGTTAAAATTCAAGAGAGCACCCTTTCCAAGCTGGTTATCACGAATACTTAATGTCAAAATAAGAAATTTGCTTTGATTAGTGACGCACAGTTATGAAGCAGTACCAGACTGTCATGAGGAGAATCCCATTACATTTCTCTCCTAGATTTAAGCTCTGGTGATCAAAGCAATGACAGCACTGACACATTTAGAAGCTGTCACAAACAGCGTAGCAGTCCGCAAGCTGACTTAATATCATTAAGAAGGCAAAAGTCAACTCTGTAGCTCCAATCTGTCCAGTCTCTTGCTCTGAGGGAACGTTATCTGCCTCATCAGCTGGCCACGTGGCTGCGTACAACTGCCGGGCCTTCAAGCCAAAGGTGTAAAATGCTGACTCCAGTAGGAAAGGGAAAAAAGAAACATGTACACACACCACAACCGCTTCCTAATCAACACAGCCAGATACTACGTCTACTCCAAGGCAACAACACATTGAGTTTTTCAAGGCTACAGGGAACTACGACTTGAGGCTTGGCAACATGAACTAATCCAAAATAAAGAAGTGAAAAAGCATTATTTCCATATATTTCCATCCTTTGTTCCTACACATCAAATTCTATGTCTATGCCAAATGGAATGGTTACAAAAATGCAGCACGTTCGGAATTGATTTCACTTAAGATTCCAGAGATGTTTGTACGACTAGAGAACATGAGCGGAAGGTAAGTTTTCAGCTTCAGAAAACAATCATTCAGATAATTTGTTCATTTTTACATATTTAATAATAAATCGATAACAAACATGTTTTTGTAATATAATGCATGTATTATTAGTTATTCTGAATGGTCTACTATGATTAATAACAAACTCAAAAAGAAACAGCTCAAAATATAAAGCGAAACAAACAAAAACAAGATTGTGCTACAACAAAACTGTCCAATCAAGCTTTTTCATATTCCTACCACTGCCTCTGAGTGCATTAGGCTTTAGACTTTTGGGCAGTAAGCTTAGTGAAGTGTGTTGCACAAGTGACAGCACTGATCTGAAATTAGGCTTTGACCCCGGCTCTTCTCTACAGGCAAAAAAAAGAGACAAATCTGCCTTAAAAAGACAGACATCAAAAGAAAACGTGGCTGTGAAGCACTATGATGAATTCCACACAGTGAATATGCATACTTTCACGACTATGGCCTTTTGGCCTTGGATTTTAAAAATCTATTTAAAATTCCCTGGACTGTAGTTGACATCATTTATAAAATAAATGCATACTTATATGGCATACATTTGTCTGACTGAATTAATTAACCTTAAAATACAATAAATACATCCTAAAATGAATTAATAGTCGGTCAGTTCTGGAGACCATCCAAGAGACCATGCAAGAAGCTGTACAGTATAAAGATCCAGCTATCTGTTAAATATGTTGAGGATGGTACTTGCTCTAAGCAAGCTCTGACACCTTTGACAAGCACAGTCAAGCTAGGTCTACATCAGCGCAAGTATTAAAATTCCAGTCAGATTTCCAGTAACAAATGTTATTAGCTGATATTTTAAAACATGTGACAAGGCCTCTGGCACTTAGGATTCTGCGTAAACACAGCTTAGCACATGCACTGCAAGTTTTCATTTAACGTTACAGATCAAACTCAGCCTGCTGATGTATTTTAAATGCTATGAAATATACAATTGTCTTATTTGGAAAGCATACATCCCTGTGCTGGCATAGAAGAGAAAGTCCGTTTCAAACCGAATTGAGAATGATATTGATTCATCCAGGGATTGATTTCGATCTCCTATATTCTAAGAGTAGAGCTCAATAACATACTGCTTCATTTTTGCTACCACTGTGCAAGGAGTCCCAAACAAGCTAATTTTCTAGACGGAGTAAAACTCATTTATTTACACTTCTCGTCAAACCATTACAAAACAGTATGTTCAGAATTGATTTCTGTTAGATCCCAGCATTGTACAATGGTGAGAAAACACAGAGTTTCTGAAGGCAGGGTTGGCTTTCAAATAAACTAAGGCAGGAGTCAAGTGATTTTTCTCTGTGGCGTCAAAACTGATCTGATTCAGTACCAGCAGCCAGTATTTCCATGTCCACTTTGACTGATCAATATACAGCATTTCTGATTTTCTGATTGTAATAGGGATCCGAAACAATATCAAAATCATATGGTCAGCGTTGACCAGTGCTTAGATTTAACCAATAGAATGTTTAGGCAATGCTGGGCTACTCATATGCCTGCATTTTATTTATTTTGCTTCCATTTAATACTGTATAGAAATAAGTCTTTCTGCATCAGTATTGGAAAAAATACACTTGATAATTACTGAATATCAGCATCAGCCCAGATTTCCCATATTGGTACATCTTCTAGAATAAATGTCATGATCAAGACAGAAGTAGGAGTGAAGTAATTAACAGGGAAGGCACTGCTACTGCTATTGCGTTATAAATGTTTTAAGTGGTTTCAGTCTTATTGTGATGTTTGCACTCTTATTGTGAAGGTGTTGTAGCACTTACACATAAAAAACAATCACTTAGAGAAATTCCCAGCTAGAGTTTTAAGAATAAATATGCCATCATAGATCAAATGAATAACGTAATCTCCTCAGGTGTGAAAATAAACATCATGCCTCAGTTGAGTCACATTTCACTTTTTACCTATGGCACACTTACTCAGTACATGGGATATTTAACAAATATGTAATCATAACATACTCAAATATAGAACAGTATTAATTTTGATTCTGATAGGGTAGGTTCCTGTGATACCCATATGACTCCAACACTGTCATGCACCCATCCATGCATATCTATACATACGTATACTGACCAAAATAGTGGTTTGGGCAGCGGAACAATTTCAGCCGCACTGCCTGAGCATCATTCTAACTCTAAAATCTAGAAATTACTTGTCCTCCTAGACTATCAAAACGAAATGGAAAAAAGCCAAAGAAACTACAATGAATCTATAGTTAATGATGTTGACAAGTATTGCCAAGCTGTGCGCTTTAACGCCACAGCCAATTTATGTTCCGATGCGTTTGGAAAGAAACAAAAATTGATTTCTTTTCTCTAAAGTTGTCCGGTGACTTGATTAATACCTGATTTCATTTGGAGCTACAGGTCCCAGCAGATGCAACTCTGCAGTGCCAGCAGTTCATCAGGCAGATTCACTACTGTGTGTACAAGATTAGTAACTGTTTATTGTATTCTCTGCATTGGAGGTCCCCTAACCTGAAATGACAAGGCATTGCTAATTTCACACCTAGGAGGGATTCAAAGCTGGATCCTCCAATATTGCAGTGTCTAATAGTCTTTTTTCATGTCCTTTATTTATTCTTTCATTATGGTACCATTTAGCTCTGCAGTGTCCTCTTCTGGTGCTGCTACTGTTGCAACCACTATTATATTAGTGTATTCCCTCCCTCTTTCATCCTTTCTGGAGCCCAAAGGCTCAAGCATGTTTGCTGTGCTCCATCACTATCCACTAAAAATAACGACTAAATGTGTGTCAATGTCCAAGATGTTATGGCTAGGTCAGTATTATACAGTATGATGAATGAACAATGAAAAGAGTCATTTAATGGCACACAGTGTACAATGTACTCAGTGAGGTGTAACATAAATAAACCCCTGCTATTCTAGCTCAACTTATAGCTCGGCCTTACTCTAAGGGATATTCTTCCATATCCAGGCCAATCCTGTCAAAACGCAGGGCTACACTCATGTGTCAAAGCTTGATTACTCTTTCTTAATGCACTGATAGAAGAAAATAAATTGGATTTTTTTCCCTCCTCATACCAATTTTGGACCAATCCATCTGACTTAGTATCATCTATGATTTCCGCCCCCAGCCCACAAATGAATAGATTACGCCTTCCTAATAGCACCCTGCACCATGACAACAGCAAGCTACTCCAACGCCCCAGAACATGGAGAAGAAAATGAGCCATCTGCTGTTAGAAGTATAGTCTTTCTGTCTTATTGCAAATGAGTGCTTTAAGTGGAAGGAGTGGGGGCCTTATTGGAGTGCTGAGCAGTCACCTATAGCTGCACAGCCAAAGCTCAGGGAAGTGACTGAGTAATTGTGTTTTTTTTTTTTCTACCATGCTCATAAGACAGTAATTTGAAGGAGGCAAGTCCACAGGCGAAAGTGTTTAAGCTTGGCAACTGCGTAGACAGGAGGCGCAGCAGGCAGTCAGGCCCTGAGGGAGGGTGGATGACTGGAGATGAACTGTGGGTAACAAGTGACATGTGACATGCCCAGCTATTCTTGTGGAATGAAGGCATGGCACCAAGCCTTCCATTCAGTTGACACATAGGTATGATAAGATTTCCAAGCGCGGCAAAGCCACGGAGAAAGTAATCCCATCCCAAAATGGCCATGGGCACCGCATCACCACTCCGACAAACATCATTTGGTGCGCTCTGCACAGCCACCATCAACTCGGGCAGTGTACACAAATTTCATACAGTGCATTATTTTAAGCCCAGTTCTAGAGCAAGTACAAATCAATAGGGCTAGAGAGCATGCAGTGCCACAGGGTATAGTTCATAAAATGAGAAATCATAAATAATGCAAGACGGAGTAACAAAAGTGATCTTATTGCTTGGCGGGAACATACAAAGGAGGGAAAAAAGAGAAATGACAGGGGTACATGGGATCGCTCAGCATTTTCCTCAACTTAGCTTATTCAATAATTCATCAGCAAGGAGACCATATCCTGAAGATGACGAAAGTTACTGACATTAATCATACGTACAGGGCCCTATTGCACGGCTACAATCAGGGCTATAAACACATGGCATATAATATATCGTCCCTGTACCAAAAAAAAAAAAACATGCATCTCAATTTTTGTCTGTTTTTATTTTTCTGCATCATTTAAACCCAGCAGCTGCCATTTAAATCATGTAAGAATTTCACAATGAATGGGCCAGGAGAAATACCCCGAAATTACTTGGAATAAAATTTTTTGCCTTCTTTTGTATATGTTTTCCCTAGGATGATATACTTTAGGGTTCAACATGGTAACTCATTCAGAAGCTGTCTGTTTAAGAGGAATGGGCTTAAACAACCTCTCAGGTCAAATCCAATGCAAATCAACTGCATAGCAACAGCGAATGTCTGAAGAACAAAAATGGAAAAGCAATAGCTGAATAAAAAAGGGGGAAAAAAGCTGCTTTGCATTCTAAAGCTAAAAACAAAAGAGTGAATCAACAGCCATGACCCCCTGAAGTTAATGGCATTCATTATAGAAGCAGTGCATGGACTGGGCCTTCATTTAAAGCTAACAGTAATGACAGCTAGACTGGAACCCTAGGTGGCATCCTGTTTAGCAACGGAAATGCACCACATAATGAACAAAAAAAATCAATCAGATGACAATTTCAAACAGCACAATGGTCATTACAATAGCAATTATACAGTGATTTTCATCTGAGGGTTGCCAATTACTTTGAGTAAGCATTAGGTCAGCAGGCAGCAACTCCCCCTTCCATTAGAGGCGCAGTGGACAAGGTGCAAGCTGCTTTTGATCAGTAATGTCACAAGCAGGCACATTAGCATGTCCTTAATAATAGTTTTGATTTCCAGATGTTCCACCCCTTTAAACAATACTGCCAAGATGACAAGGTTTTTCTGTGATTCAGTGTCAGAACCAGGTGCAACCCATCAGTTTCTCCCTTGGGGACTCACTAAGTATCTTGGACTCCTTTCAAAGCAGCTTTGGCAAACACACCATGTGTAATCGCTCATGGAATCTTTTTTTAATTTCTCCCCATTATCACTGGAATGTATATATAAGGCATGGACGCAAAAGTGAAGGTGTTGAGGGTGCTGTAAGTAAAAAGAACTTATAAATATTGGAATTTGATTGAACATACACTCGTCATCAATAGAATAGTTGCACCCAAAAGGAAGTGTCGGATTGAAATGCTATACAGAAGGAAAAAAAGGTTACCAGGAACAACAAATGATGAATAATCTAGACTGATATGGGCAATATTTATTGAGCTACACATACAGAAGTAGTGTCTCTCCTATAGTGTCAGGACACCATGTTTGCTAACGCAACATGCATACGTCTCGGCATGGAGTTATAGAGGTTCCTAATGGTGTCCTGCGATAATCCATCCCATGCAGCTTGAATATTCTCACACATTCTCATGCAAGCATTTCGCGGGAGGGTGGAGGTGGACTGACACCAGGCTTTCTGGACATGTGACGCGTGACAACAAACCGTTCATCTTGGAGCTGACCACACTGTCTCCACACACGGATTCGTTGGGCGTCTCCACCAAGACAAAAGCATGATTTGTCACTAAAGATGCCCCGCTGACATTCTAAGTCATTCAAGGGCATCACAACTCGCTGAATGTCCACAGTCATGGCTGTTGGGTCAGGTACATACATCTCATGCATAGCTGAGCATAAAACTTAAATCATTCACATGTCTCACGATGGGTCAAGTCAAGTTTCATTACTGTCTGTTGATCCCTTCTGGGTGCAACTCTTTGTGCAACTAATTTTGATGGTAAGTGTATATACATACATCTCTGTTGTAGGGCAGAGTCTGTGTTAGATATGTTTTTAAAAACATCGTTTGTAGTGTAGCCTTTTGGAAATCAGATATTTGACAGTCAGTCTTTAGAATAAAAAGTGACATTTCACCCATTTCATAAACTGAAAACTCGGGAAGAGAAGTGCAGGGTCCAAATCAAATGCTGGAAGAGCACAGCTTCAAATAAACATGTATATCTGCTCTAAGGTAAGTAGGTAAGTCTTTAGCTAACTATGAAGTCTGTGTGGCTAATCATACATACACAAAGCAGTTAACACAACACAACACAAAAAGACTCGCAAAATATTATCATTGAAATGTATATAATCATATGTTTATGCACGCTGTAGCACAAGAAAAAGACAGCTCTGTTATTTCCGTGTAATCTACACTGATTTCTATCTGCTGGTTAAGCTGTGATGTATCGACCCTTACGTCCGGGTCCAAGAGAGAGATTCTCGTTGTCCAAAAACTACTCAGTGATCATTGTAGTGCCTTGCTTGCAATAAGATAGAGAAATGGCTGCAGCTGATAAAGTGAGTTAGAATTCTTTAACCAATAAAGAGGTTTGATGCCAGGCTAGCTACCTTCGCTTTAACTGGAGAGCACTAAAAACAGCTAAACCAGAACATGAAGATGTGGGTTCACAGCAAAAACCACCCTATTAAGCCCATAGTCTATATTTGAGGTATCCACAAATGGCCAGTTTGGTGTTTGCCAGTGGTTGCTGACGTTACCAATCTTTGTTTCACAAGGAAAGTGCTAGAATGATAATTGAGTAGCTTTTTGGACTCAGACAACAAAAACACAGATCTGCTGCATGCTGAAAAGATGAGAGCCTCAGCTGGCTCAGCAGAGGCTTCGACCCAGATGTGTTAACAAGCCGACTGGAGTGGAAAGAATTTAGACCCTTTTTAGCCCGCAATGGTGCCTGAATAAACAAGGAAGCGACTGTGAACAGGTTTACAAGTTCTGTGATTGTCAAATGATTTGGGGGTCTGTGGTGCGCGTTTGGACCCAGTAATAGCTATTTACATCAGCCTTTTTGCTGATTTGCTGATGCGTTCTACATTTCCCAGTGATCTGCAGACCTTAGCCTTCACCTTTGTTTTTGTTTTTTTTTAAACCATCAAACTGCTGGGAGATGCTAATGTTATGTACGTAGACTATTTTACATACTCATTTCTAAAAATGTGTAAGTGATTATATAGAAAACAATGCAAACTGGCTGAGTCACTCTTAAGTTACAGGCATGAGGAATGAAATCCTGGACCACCTTAGGTTCGGTGGACTTTAAGAGGATATGGACTTGGAATTCCAGGGGGTAAACCCTCTATTTACCCTTGAAGGCTCTATATTTAACATGCTGATCTCTAAAGTTTGTCAGAAGTAGCAACAGTGGCCATGATCTTCACATTATTGCTAGTGTGTTATCAATAATTGTGTCCAGTAGACACAAGCATTACTCACAGGCAAGTTTTGTTTAATGTAAATTATCCAAACTAATCTAGTTCATTTAAAAAAGAAGTATTTGGCATAGCATGATGTTGGATGTCATGTAAAAGCTGCTTAAAAAAAAGCTGCCCCTCCATCCAAAGACATCTTCCTGCATCCCTGCATAAAGGTTTTCGTGAGTGCATGATCATGAGTCTTAATTCAATATGCCAGCTGTACCTCTTGGACTGTCTCCTCCCAAGTTCACTGGAAATAAGTTCATTTCCACAATGCTACTAGTCTTATCATGACGAATCCTGTTTTCCAGTGGCTTTTGACTAAGGCAGACAGCCTGTAGGAATAGGTTGGCTTTCCAATAATGAACAAGAACTAGGGTAGAAATGCATATAAATACAATACAACAAGTTCAGTGGGTTGAGACTTTTAATAGCCAAGAAAAGGCCAGAACCTCCATCCATGGTCAGCTCCTGTGGCGAAATGTCTCCATATCGACCTGGGGCATTGGATTGTACAGAGCCCTGTGGTGAAAGGAACTCTACGCTGGCTAGAAGGCAGCTGTGCTACTGCTACCCTGGGAGGCTCTGCATCCAAAAACAAAGTACAGGCCCTGCTTATGCTCAGCTGGGTGGCCAAGAGAGAAGCAGCATGGAGCTAGAGAACTGTTGCAAGCGGACCAATGCTGTAATCCTAATGGAGATCATATGGTTCCTCACATAAGCGCTGCTGTTTTCCTCCATGTTTTTCTTCTTCATTGCATAAAGGAAGCCCTTGGACCGAAAGGAACCCTCAGCATCCTGCAGAAAACTCCAAATTCAGCCGGAACTCTCGAGGACAGGCTTCGCTGCCTGTTCCAACAGTGCTGTCCAATGCCCCACTTTAGACACCTCCTACTGGATAAAGGCCAGGGAAGTGTCAACCACTCACTCAAGGCAGCTACGGTGCCCGAAGGCTGGCACTGTACGGCACGCACGAGGCGCTACATAGCCTCTCTGCTGGAGAGGAGCTGACAGCCAAGAGTCTGCTTAGTGCCGAGTGCAGCCTCAGAATCTCAACACACTACTCCACGTACACCTCCACAAAATTCCTCTCTTGGCAACATCTGTAAGAGCCAGTTTTGCGAGAACCAGTAACCCGCATTAGTCATGTTTGACAACAAACGCTGAAGCAGTGGTTATTAAAGCAAATAGCATCCTGCAATCAGAGAGGCTACATATAGTAATTATATGAAGATAAAATGTGTCAAATAGTACCGGCTGCTTACAGCTGGTAACACTACGCTGTTTTGACATGTGAGTGGAAACCCTGTCATGTACAGGATGGTGCATTTTCACACATTTGCACTATAATTAGCGGCTAATGCCCAAAACTGCTTTTGGTAAAAACAGTAGCAATCAGTATTCCTTGATTTACAAGCAGAGAGTACTGGCATGTTCTCACACGGATGTTTCTATTAAGCCTTGTATTATGGCAATAAAAGGCCCTCTGATTCCTTTTGCCAGTGGATTGAAGCTAGCTTGCATATGCCATCTTCTATTTCACAGGCTGCTCCTCCCTGGAACAATGGGAGAATTCAGACTCAGTGTATGAGTAGGTGGTATACAGTACACAAGCACAGATGCTCATCTATTAATCACGAATAGCAGCAACAGATTGCCACGGTTTTTATCAGCACAATTAATTCAGGGGACTAGAGATGAGGAACGCACAGCTACGACACTTCGGTTCCTGCCAAACAAAAGCATGTAAAAGGAAAACCGTTGTTGACTGATCCAGTGTTGATTTATGTGGTCATTCTAACATGAAAAAAATTGCAGGTTATGGTGCGATAGCAAGAGTTGCCACAGGGAAGAGCTGAAGAACTCGGCCAGTATCCTCTTTCCAAGGTGGGCAAAAAAACCACCAGCAAACCTGAGTAACTCGCAGTGCAAATGCAAGGTTTTCAAACCGTTGATGGGAAAATGAGTAGGCCTACCTCTTAAGAACAAGACCCTGGCAGAAGTGACAACGACGGTGTATGATTTTTTTCTCTCTCTCTTTCTTTTTCATCCAAAGTGCAATGGCCACCACAGAATGAAAGGTCTACCAGATGGGCTAGTGTTTGGTTCTACACTTAGATGCAGACTGACAGCCTGATGCATGTGATACAAGAGTTAACATCCAAGTTGCATGGTTGTGCATTGACAAGAAAGGCCACTGAACAAAAGATGAGGAGCTCCCAAAGGCCCGGTGCTGTGCTCGCATCGGTTAATACAGGGGAGCTGTTAAATTCTCAACACCTGGACCATCATCCATGCAAATGTCACGCCTTACTGGGAATGGATTTGCTTAAGCACAGTATAATTTGCCTGGAAAATAGAGGAAATAATATAACTATGATGGTGTGAAATTTTTTTATTAAAGTACTGGATAAATAAAATAACTTGATAGAAATGTTAGCCCTGGTTAGAA
The DNA here is from genome assembly GCA_034552555.1 of Semaprochilodus insignis. Lineage (NCBI taxonomy): Eukaryota > Metazoa > Chordata > Actinopteri > Characiformes > Prochilodontidae > Semaprochilodus > Semaprochilodus insignis. Next base: position 27,460,823 of record CM067485.1, read on the forward strand.
AACTTAAATACCTGAACATATGAAAGAATAAAATTGGTATTTGCCGTTGCATTCATTTAATTTTAAATCCCATGACTAAATGATCACACACTGGCAAACAGTGTAACATTTCCAAAGCAGCTCCTGATCATATATGAATAACATAACCTAACCCTAATTAATAAGTTAACACAAGAAAGCGCGTCCTGTATCTGGTACAGCTGTCACTCAGTCGCGTGTGCAGTGGCTTAAAACAACGGCGAGCTAAAGTTTTGTGCCTTGTTGCTCTCAGTAGCAGTCTTGTGTGAGGCAGACGGCTGAATTGTGGTTAAACCCAAGGAGACGTCCTAGTGAAACAACCCAATATGCGATTTGTTCAAGACATTCACCCTAAGCAGGCCCTTAAAGTGAACCAGCCCATTCCAAATTCAGCTCGGCTAAAGCAGCGTTTTTACCAAATCCTCCCTGAGAAGTGTCACCACAGCAAGGCAACACCCCGCGCCGGGGGTCGACCCCAAAACCGAGACTGTTACAACAGTGCTGCCGCGTCTGAGTTCTGAGAAAACGGCTCTTTTTTAGTTAGGCATCTGTCAGAGACGTGCTATGGTACCTCGTCCTCGGCCGGTTACTTTTCCCTCACCCTGACAGGTGAAGTAAAGGCAAATAACCGCCCAAGCCGACCTCTTCAGGCTAGCATTTCCCTCAGTAAAATCCCAGTTCTCACGCCATCCGCCACACGTCAACCCTCCCTGGACATCTTTCAGACCTCACGCGAGTGAAGTGATCGGACATTTCCACAGAAGCTAAGCCCGTGTTTACTGTCACCTCACTATAGCATGTTTACACACATGCGCCTCGCGCGTAACCTAACGCCGCGCGCAACGCCGCTAGCATACGCAGGAGACCGAAACAAGCCGGCATTACCTTTTCTGGGTTTGCTGCCATACCAGGTTAGTCCCATTCCATTTGGTCCACACCGGCTCACTTCTAATCACCATATAAAATCCCTCTTAGCCTTATTTTCTCAGTGTTTCTCCTCTCAGTTATCCCTTTAGAGCGGAGACGCGAGAGAGCTCTATCTACACGTCTAGCGTCGCCAGACAGCGATAGTGGTTTTGGGGTTTGTCTTTTTGGACACGCAGCAGAGAAACTGAGCAAAGTGGCACTTGGTGAGAGCTGTGAAGGAGGCGGGGGGCTCAACGCGTTCAGGAGATATCCCCTCTTCCCCCCGTAGCTAAACGGCAAATCTTCGGAGAGAGGCTGCTGTTGCGGAGACAAGCTCTCTTTCTCGCTATATCAGCATCTCTGGAATATACCACAGCCCCAAACGAGAGGGGGGTGGAGTGCTGTTCCGTTCGGATTACGTGAGAGAGAGCACCCTTCTTGGATGCTTCACTGGGAAGCCTGACTAGTTAG
>CM067485.1:27462592-27559741 GCA_034552555.1 Semaprochilodus insignis
CTCTCACACACACACACACACACACACACACACACACACTATAGAAGCAATGGATAGCAAGGTGCTCACCAGTCACTTAATCTTGACCCCATGCGGGCCATTTCTAAGTCTTTGAGTGTTACGTTGTGTTGTAAGTGGCTAGAGTGGCGTCCTACAGAAACCATGATAAACCTGGGTACCCTTGAGTGATGCTCACGCTCATGTCCTCTAATTGGCCTGCCCTCCTCCTCTTAATCATTGTAATTATCACCATCTCCTCCTCATCATCATCACATCCAAGGTTGACACACTTAGCTCTGGTGTGTGGAACGAATTGTGCATGACAAGGCACTGGTGAGAAAGGTGCCTCTGCCTCCTGAAAAAATGATAAGGAGCAAGCTATGATATGGAGAAGCTCATAGCCCCAGTATTCTCCATAACAGCAAGGGCAACAGCTGCTGCAGCTGCAGCACCTCTGAAGTTTTCACACAGCAGCGTAGGGCATCTATATTTCATAATCTCTATAGAAAATTGGAGCAGTTTCATTGTAACTATTCATATGCTGTGAAGGGCCTTGGGTATTTAAATATGTGCAGAATGTTCATTCTCTGCTACAAATGTATCAATGAGTCAGAAAATATACTTGCCAGCAGTGCCTACACAAATACAGTGCAATGCAGTCATTTGATAGACGGCTGATTTAGTTTTAGCACCCAGTAAAACTCAATAATTGTGTTTACTCACGTGGCTTATTGAAAGCGATTGCCTTGACGCAGGCTGCCCTAACTTAATTTATCGGTGCGTGCTACATTTATTACCATGTGTTATACAACTAAATCAATTAACCACCACTCAAAGGAATGAATGCAGTCATTTTCCATAAAGCACTGGGCTAAACAATGTTTGCTGGTGAAGTATTGTGTAAACATAACTGTGGTACTGACCATTCCTGAAATAAGATAGATCTGTCCAGGTTTATGGAGGCTTAAAAAGAGAGGGTGGGGGTGTACAGTACAGAAGGGTTTAGGTCCACCCAGCTAGAAATGATTTGCTCTTATTGCAGTATTCCATTAATGTTTTTAGCAGGAAGTGTTCCTTTGGTTCCCAGAATGCTCTTTCTAAAGGTAGGAGAACATTCTCTAAAAACATTCTGTCATCTCTGGTCTCAGTAACGTCCATAAAATTTCCTGAATGTTGTGCTGAGAATGTTCTGCTTTTGTTATCGTGTAACATAATCTGTGGCCCTGATTAAATGCCCGAAAACATCCTCTGAATGTTGCAGTTAAAGCGTTGTGTCTTATTTAACATGTAACCTTTAGCAACATTACCTGAAATTATAAACATCTTTAAAACGTTCTTTAAACTTTGGACTAAAACATTTAGTTTAAAACTTTATTATTAGAACTTGTAGGTAATGGTAGCCAAAATTCTGGGAACATTCCCTACTAGCTGGGTAGGGGGCGCCCTGCTGCAGACTTTGATGACTGAAACACCCCTTTGTGGTCTAAAAAGAAATAGAAAAGTTGGAGGAGACGATGAGGTGGTGGATGTGAATAAACTACTTGGAGATGTGTAGTGATGAGAGTGAGAAGGTTGGATAAGACATTAGTGGAGGGAGGGGAATATGAACTTGGTCTTTCTATTGAAAACATAATGCATTTTAGTTAGTTTAATTTAAGATTAGAGCAGTATTAATCATTTTCATACAAGCCAACTGCATCTACATTAAATGACTATATAAACTTTTTTCAAGCATCTGCCATTTATGAACAATTCAGCCAAAAGTGGCTTGATAGGTTTAATTAACCCATAGGTTAATTGCAACATACTGTGGAGGTTGTTGCAGCAGTCACTAGAAAAGTCTGGTCACTTTATGTAAAACACAAACCAAATATCAGAAAAAAAATTTATTTATTTTTTTCCCCCATGAATTCTGCTTCACTGTTTGGATGAAATGGTAAATAAAAAGTGAACTGAATTCATCAGTCCTGTTGGTAAGACTTGTCCAAGCCAAGACCAAAGCTGCATTCCAATTGAACTATTAGTTCCCTGCAATGTGGACTGTACATGGTATTCAGGCATTTTAAGGATGAGTCCAAACTCTAGGGTGTGAAAATGTTCAGCTGGTAAGGAACTTCAGACTGCAGAGTAGTTTATTACTTTGCCGGAAGTTGCAGGGAAGATTTAACCATCAGTCATCGCATGTCCCTTGAAGATGTGTGTTGCTTCGTGTTTGATCATGACACTGCAGGACATTCTGAATGAAGATATTTGTCAACTGCAGTTCCCTCAACTGACATCCCATGCTCAAGAGTATAAAGAATATAACAGTACTGCTTAAGGACACTGCAGAATAGAAACCCATTCAAGACTTTGTGTAGTTAAATTAAATAATATTGTATAACATACTAGTATTGTAGCTACTGGCTCATCTACCTATGGATGCACAGGAGGCAAGGACATGTAGAGTAGCCTTACGCTTAGGCTCCTGGAAGGCACCGCTTCCTGTTGGCAATAGACTTTAAATAGGACTTTAAATAGCTGACTGGCAGTCTCCTCTGCTGCTATGCTTAGTAAAAGAGCATTTGTGGAAGACTCTTTCTCTTCTTTACTTTGCCAGAAGAATGCTGGTACCACAGATTCAAGGACAAGTGGCTGAGAGGGACAAACCTGCAGAGGGCTGCAGAGGAGGAAGCAGCACAAAGACGGCGATGATGGTGAAAGAGGCAGTATGACGAGGACCAGCATCAGAGACCAGTGGGAGGACAGTGGTGGTGGTGGACAGTAACGAAGTAAATGCAATTAGTTACTGTACTTAAGTTGTTGTTTTTTTTAATCTTTGCTTTATATAAGAATTTCCATTTCAGTACATGTCAATGTCAAATATCTTACTTTTTACTCCACTACATTATGCGATATTTGCTGTTCCTTTTGGCTTATGTATGCATAAAACATGACATGTCAAAATGACCCAAACAGGGTACAATGTGCACTTTGTTTTGAACATGTGTTGACCTGTTGAAAGTTGAACTGGCCAGTCAGCCAACAAGTCAGTGAACTGAGATTCTGTGGCCAGAACAGCATAAAGGTTTATGGTATACACACTGTATTTTCTACTAACAAACCTGACTTGTTGGACAGAGCTTGGTTCTACCTAATAGAAACTATTTGCCTTCAGTGATTTGTGCTTATGATCATTTTAATAGACACCAGTGTCAGACTAATTAATGGCATTCTATTAAAAGATTGGTGGACCAAGAGTGACACTAGAGTCTTTACACCTAATATGAGTTGATTAAGCAAGAGTCGTGTTCCAGAAATGATAACAGGACATTAAAGCCATAATAAATCATGTTACTTTTACTTTCCATACTTGAGTAAATTTAAAGGCAAATACTTTTTTGTAGTTTTATTCAAATGAAGGTCTAAATGGATGAACTTCTACTTTTACTGGAGAAATATTTCGCGTTGAGTATCTCTATTTTAACTCAAGTACATGGTTTGTGACATTCAAAGAGAAAAGTCTCTTTAAATGCCTCTTTAAACATTAAAAAAATGAACAAATGAAATTATTTAGGATTAGAACTATTTTAGATTAAAAAATAAAATCTGATCTTGGAAAGAAACCACCACACAACCCACATTACAAAAATTCTTCTGCACATTTGTGCAGGTGCATATTTACCCAAATTTGGCAAAGTTACAAAGTTTCTCGCATCTTCTGTCAACACTACATACTAATTAATATAATATTATAGTCTTGGTCCAACTTTGTAAGTTTTGGAGGCAAATGATGGTGAGGTTATTCTCTGTCCCTTATTATCTCAAACATATTGCCCAAAGTCATCAGAATATAAATATCTTAATGATTAAATGCAAGCAAAGTAATAATAATAAACAAAGCATTCTGATCTGCCCACAGGGGAAGTTTGAATTTTAGAAGCAGTTAACATCAACAAACAAATAATACCCATTTAAACCATCAAGGAAAGTAGATCCTCAACCAGATGTGAACAGATTTCATTTAAACATGTTGAGAAATGAGGTATTGTTAATATTTAATTATGACTGGAAAAGCAGTTTCCAGTTACCTTGCACTCTGGTCTCGGCAACAATTTGAGAGCCCACTTTACCCCAGGACCGAGACGAGACCAAGACAAAATGATATTGAGACCAAGACCAAAATGGGACTGTTAATTTAAGGTCTCGGGGCGGAGACTAGAGACTAGAGTTCTACAGCACTAGAATGAAAGTGTACTTTGTTACTGTCACATCCCGTCTTGCCCTTGTCTTTGTCTTTGTCTGCCTCTCCCCTCCTGTTTGCCTTTGTTGGTTTCCACCTCTGCCATTTTGTTAAATACCTCACCTATATTTTGTGTATAACCAAATCCAGTGATTACTTTCAGTTGTTTCTTGTTTCTGTTCCATGTACTTATACCCCTGTGTTTGCTTAGTCTTTTTGTCTTGCATTGCTTATGTGATTTTTAATGGTATAGTTTGTCTTCCTTTGTGTTTAGTTTTGTTTGGCTTGTTTTGTTTTTCACCATGGGCTTATCCGCTGTGTTCACCCCTGGTAATCAGTCTCAGGACTGATGAAATCTGACTTGAATAAAAACTTGCACATGCATTCAGCCTCATCGCCTCCGTCGTTATAGTTACAATTAACCCTGACATGTGGAGACTGTACTTTAGCCTTGCTAGCTCTTGTGGAGTTGTTTATAGTCGTCAGAATGCAATGATACACATACAAGGCTGATTAAAATGTTGTAGGCGTGAATTCTTTGTCTTACACAAAAAATACTTAACAATTTAATAAAGAAAATACTTGTCATGACAAAAATTGCAGATCATATTGCTATGGGAATACAGGAAGACGTTTTCTTTCTTTTTAAAACATGTTTAACTACATTAAAATACATGTTTCATTTTACCCCATGTTGTTTCTCATACCTGTGCAATGGTACTCTGTTATGATACTTTGTATTATTTCAGAAGACTTTTTCTTTACTGGAGTATTATTTAGAATTGAATAATTATACTTTTACTCTTTGTCTTGCCTTGTCTTGCCAGCCAGTTGACTTTCTTGCATTTAAATGTATTGTTTTTATGGAAACATTGAGCCAAATTCCTATCAATCAATTAATATCCGTTTAAAACTAAACTGCCATATGCTATTTGTCTTTGTGCAAGAACTAGTACTGCTGGTTTGTCACCAGTTATCACATCAAGGAGAACATCTAAATTATTTGTTAAAGCAGTTACTTTGTGCTTTTGAATACCTAAGTATATTTAAATCACACATTCACTCAAGTTCATTTATGGCTCTATGCTTTTAACCTTTTAGCTGAGTCTGATTTGAATAATACAGCCACACTTTTACTGAAGTATAATTTTTATATTATATAATTTAGAATATAATATTATTTTTCAGTGCTTTTTCCATCTCTGCATGCACTCTCCTACATAACTTTGTGCATTGTTGGGCACCATGTTTGAAATATTCTCAGATGTACATTTGGCCTAGATATGCATTTGCGTAATGGGGTTTTACAGCTTCTGAGTACATAAATCTTTTTGAGTGAACTTGAGATTGGATTTTTGCATTGCTTAGGTGGCCCACAGCTTAGAGCTTAGCCACCAGGCTTCCATGACAGTCCTAGGAGACACACTGAGGATCAATGGACTTAGCCAGTCTTCAAACCAACCAGTTACGTGAATCGTATGGTCAAGATCCAACTCCCAGCCCAAATGCTGTTGAATCTGCCGTAGCTTAAGGGGATGGAACTGACAGGGATAGGTTGGAAATGACTGAATGAGGTTAGGTGGGAGTGTTATGTGGTTGGGGGGCTCAGGTACACAATGATGGCTTGAGTACTGAAAAAGTTTTGTTGTTCCAATGGAGAAAAGCTCCTTCTTTAGTTTAGTTAAAATGAACTGTAATTGTAATACAAAAAAGTTGGCATGCAATAATTGCTAACTCATTCAATTATTTGAATTAAATAATGAACACTATTACCACCATTATTGGCAGGCAAAGTGAAAGAGAACCATTGGATATATTCAAAATCCCATAGTTGATAAAGATGGTCTTAAAGGCTTAAAATGGCAGTGCAATTCAATAAGTACATTCACAAGGACAATTCCACTATGCAGTCCATGTGGTTCCATTGATTTACTCATTTCTCCAAACAACATGGAAATTGACATGCTTCATGAGCTTAGCTGCCACATGTAAGAGAACACCAGTTTTATGCCACTGTTACGTACACTTGTACAACTATTTAGATTCCAATTATGCTCCTAATGTCTTCAGTGTCTTATGAGATGCTGTAAGAATCTTTTGTCTAAGTATGAATCATAAAGTATTATATTTGCAAGGGACTAAACATTATTTTAAAAAAGATGATACAGTGGCCCCAAGCATACTTCATTTTAAACAGCCTTTTCCTTTCAAAAGATGGATACTGTGTTATTGTTTGAGTAATTTCTTTGATGACCTCTGCATTACATTGATCACATTGATTTATCAGTCTCCTCATGCTTTATTAGAGTTTAGTAACTGAAATTAATAACTGATAGTCATATTGATATATCAGTACCCTCCGGCTTTAGCAGAGTTCAGTAACACTGAGATTAATAACTGATTGTGACAGTGATTTATCAGTCTTCTCAGACTTTCGCAGAGCATTGTAACACTGATATTAATAACTGATCATCACTTTGATTAATCAGTATCCTCAGGCTTTAGCAGAGCTCAGTAACACTGTGATTATTAACTGAACATTTACTTGATTTATTAGTCTACTTAAGCTTTAGTAGACCCCAGTTTGTTTGACATTAATAAGTGATCCTCACCTTGATTTATCAGTCTACTCAGTCATTTATTAGAGCTCAGTAACACTGAGGTTCATAACTGATCAATACATTGATTTATCAGTCTACTCAGACTTTAGCAGAGCCCAGTAACACTGTGATTATTAACCAAACATTTATTTGATTTTTTTTAGTCTACTCAGGCTTTAATAGAGCCTGGTAACACTGACATTAATAAATGATAATTAAAATGATTGATCAGTATACTCAGATTTTTTACTACACTGTGATTAATAACTGGTCACACTGATTTATTAGTCTACTCAGACTTTATCAGAGTCAGTATCACTGAGATTAATAACCAGTCACATTGATTTATCAGCCTACTCTGACTTTCCAGAGTTTAGTAACCCTGAGATGAATAACTGAACATTCAATTGATTAATCAGTCTCCTCAGACGTTAGTAGAGCCCATTAATTCTGACATTAATATGTGATCATTACATTGATTTATCAATATCAGTAAGACCTTTATTACAGAAACACTGAGAATTTTAACTCATCACAATGATTCATCTGTCTACTCAGGCTTCAGTCGAATTTCAGAAGATGACACACTGCCATTCTGAGTCACTCCATGACATGACAGTCTAGCACAACACCATTTCAGTTTTTGGCGACGCTGACGAGGTGTTAAGGGCAGTCGTTGTAACAGTCTACATGCATATAGTTGTGCAGCCGTCCGCTAACGGCGCTGGCATTAACAGGATGACCTTCTTTGAAAAGCCGTGAAACTTTCACATGTCTCCTGATGTCAAACCTACCCACCAAGTCTCATTCCTGTCTGGGTCAAGTGTCAATCCTGTCTGTTGTAACTATTTGGGCAACTATTCCTCTGATGATGAGTGTAAATGATCATCACATTTATTTATCAGTCTACTCAGGTTTTAACAGAGTTCAGAAACACTGAGATAATTACCTGATCATCACGTTGATTTAACATTCTGCTCAGGCTCTAGCAGACACTTCAGGGTTTGTAAATAAGTCATTCATTAAAGCCCTCTTTAGAATCTATCTTAACAGCATCTTTGTTACGTGTTGTGCTGATTACAAAATACTCCATACACAGGCATTAATGTGTTTCTTTTGAATATTGTTTTTTTTTATTGAGTAGGAAAGAGATTCAAACATTTCTTCTAAAATGCAAAACATAACTATATTTTGACTGCTGCATTTTACGAAATCTAATTTGAACTCAAAAGAGATTCTTCAGGTTTGTATTCTGCATGAGTATTTTATTGCATGCCAACCACACTGACCAACAAACTTCAAGAGGTGATACAAATAGAGTCACTAAACAATAGTTCAAGTCAAAATGGTTGCACAACTTACTATACAACTTTCCTTGCACTTAATCTTAATGAAACCTTGATCATTAGCAAAGCTGACATGTACTGAAATATGGAAATGAAAGTCTGCAAGACTCCACAACCTTCTGACGATGAATCCTGAACGTCAGCTTCTGATATCGCCAATTTCCTATAAAAATCTTCATGGTGCCGTTATTTTCTTTTATTATTTTGGAAAGTTTTTCCTTCTCCTACAAAGTTAATATAAAAAAAAAACAAGGTTTAATGTGTCTGTTCTATTCAGCAGAAAGTTTGGAAATATAGTCTCTTTTCCTAGGCTATATTCTATTTGTATGAAAATCTAATCTCAATGGTACCACCATCATGTTTTATTTCATATGTTTCTTGGCTTCACAAACATTCCTTATTATTTGTGGAGCTGGAAATGGAAATAGCCGATTAACAGGTAATTGATTTTTTGCCCCGTTGCAGACTGTGATAACGCACTAGGAAATCTAGTAGATGTGTGCAGTGCTTAAGCTTGCTGAAGGATACTTCACCACTGCAATTATCTGCCTCGCTTGCTCCTTGTTCTCCAAGGCACTTTCTCTGTTGTGCATCCTGTTTCCTGGCTGTTACCTCACAGAGATTCCCCCGAAAACTGTGGTCTTTTCTGATCTCCTGCCAATTTATTCACCCTGTTACCGCCACTGGCAGTGTATTTGGACATGAATTTACAGAAGCAGCAACATCCACAGTTTGCTGAATGCTCGAGCATTTCCCGTCGGTAAAACCTGACTAAAAACCCTGGCATCTGCACCACATCACTAGTATTTGAATAATGAATCCTGCTCCCTATGCTTTCTAGCGAGGGAGCTGTCCTTGTTTGAATCAGTACGTTCATATTTCTGAAACGGTTACTAAATCCATTAACCTCTCTGTTAATGAAATTTCTTTTCACCTGCTGAGATATGACCTTTCAGTTCATTGTTCCTCCACAGCTATAGGTGCATTTTAGCATTCCTGGCTATGCATTTGTCCTGTTTTAACTTTGCTGCTACACTGCCACTCTCTGATGCCTCTGTCCGTATTCAGCAAACCATGTATAATTCAACACCCGAGCTGTACATGTAACAAAAATACACATGAACCTCAGAGAGTCATTCGAATAATTAAAACTGGGACATATTGTTCAGAAGCTCACAAAAATAAATCCTCCTGTAGAGCTTAATTTGATTTTGTGTGTAGGGGGAAATATTCTTGCTACTTTAGCTTCTTTTTTTACTGTTCCCGCTAGACATTAAAACCATCTCTTTCCCTTCCTGCCTTCAATAATGAGCAATATCTTTTAAAGGGCATGACATTCATAAATTTCATATCAAATACACACAGATAAATTGGCAGAAATTTGAAGGGAAGTGATATTTTTAACCATCTGACTGACATTCTGTTCTGCTTACAGCACAGTGGCTGGTTCCTTATTAAATGCATATACATTAAAAGCTTAGAACTGTGGAACCAAAAGCGTCATGGAGCTTGCTTCAAAGCGAGCTTACTTCGTTACTTTCTTTGGAAGTTATGCACAACATCTCACTCCCTCAGCATTATCAAGCGGAATCAGAGGAAATTACGTCCGAGATCAAAGAGTTTGTAATCCAGGTCGGGGCCGTGGCAGCTTCTGTTCCTAGGCTTTTATATTTCGGTGTAAAAAGGCCTCATAAATGTCACCATGCAGGATGGGCTTCACACTCCTTTTATCACCCACCTCTCCTTGCCTTCACAAGTGTACTTACCTGTGACAGCTTGCTTTCTCAAACAATCTCATTGAATTTCAAAAGACAGGGACCTCCATGCTCTGTTCGAGTACACCTACACACATCCAACTGTCAGTTGCCCAAATATATATTTTTTATTTTTTATTTTTTTTTGCTTTCTTCCCCAGGTTTTCATCTCCCACCTCTTCCTCCCTCAGCCACTCCAAGTCTAGCAAGCTTCTTGGGGAAGCAATATCTTTTATGCATGCCACGCCAACCCACACACAGATCTCCGGAAAGCTGGAACCGCCAACATTCATATGCGATTTCCAGAAGCAAACTGTTTCCTTTTTTTTCTCCTCTTCACACCCAGCCATATGATATTATTTATTTCATTTCCAAGTTAAGTTTTCAGTCTACTGATCCTGACTATTCAAGGTTAATCACCATGTAGTAGCAGGGAGCTATCCATTATGTAAATGTGGTGAATAGTGGGACACCAGTGGAGCCTTGCTGTGTAAGAATGTGTAATCACGCTAGAAAAGCATCCCCGAGGACTCTCATCGTATGGAAGCAAAAGCTCCAGAAATAGAAAGATGCGGCCTTGCTGATACATATGGAGGGAAGCTAATCGTCAGAAGAAAGTAATATTCAGCTAAATACATTTACATTTGTTTGAAGTATCGTTATTAATTCATGCCAATTAAGCTTTAAGTAGGGAAGTCCACATGAAAAAGCAAAAGAAAAGGAAAATCATAATAATAAAAAAAAAACAATTCATTGCTCGTGCTGATGCTCCCTGCAGGATTCACTAAAACCATTCTTCTAAGCACATGGACCACATCCTACCGGCCCACGCAAAGCATATATTTGTTTTTGCCAAAGCGCTCTAGTTGTCTTTTATCTTATTTAATCAGCAGGAATTATGCACAATGTTGTCCTAACACTATTCAGCCGTTGATGGCTAAGCAACACCTCTTACACAGATAAAGGGCTTGAATAGTTTGCTGTAAATGTGCCATGATAAATATCTGTGTGGGGCCTTTTGTTGTGCATGTGGGGCCTCAGTACCGATTTGTTTCTGCTTTAACATCACTGTTTCAACAAGTGTGTCTCTGTGTGTGCGCATGTGTGTGCTTGTGTGATAGTGTTTCACAATAAGGACATTAAATGCGGTGTTCGTTAAAGCTGTTGGATATCATGATGATGTGAAAAGTGATAAATTGTTTTGAAAATATTGTGCCACCAATTGGATGTGGTGCAAGTACAGACTATTCTTTTTTTTTCTTTTTTTTTGTCTTTTTTGTTTGTTTTTTGTTATGTACACATAAATCTAACTAACCTCTACTTCAGTCAAACAGCAAAACTAATACAAAAAATAACAGCACTGTACTAAAATAATGAAATACTAATAGCAACTTATTCGCTAGCAAATAGCAATAGAAGGCTGCTGGTTAAATGACATGCTTTGTTGATTTTGTAAAATTAAAACAAGTTAACATACACAGGGAACAAACTGAAATATGGTATGGAGTTGAATAAATAAATAAATAAATAAATAAATAAATAAAAACATACAATATCAAATTGCACGTTTTAAAAAAAACACGTAATTTGACCCAGGGGTGCCCAAACCTGTGCAAAAGGCTGTATTTAAGAAATTTCACAAGGACGAGCACATTTATGGGCACCTTTTCCATACACTCTATGACTACATTAGCTAGACTGGTGGACTGGATCTGTATAGCCTGTATATTCTAATCTGAATTCTAATCTGAGATTTTAGTGTGTCAGTCTTATTGTCTGATCTACGCAGCATCCCAAATCACAAACTTCTATACTTCACATATTACACCAATTTATTATTAGTATAATATTTATTATAATTTATATTATTAACTTAAATATAAAACACTCAAATTTTGGTTAATGTGCTTTATATTACAATTTTATATACATTTGTGCCGGAACAAAAGCCCTTTCTGGGTCGGTTACGACCAACTGCTACTGTGCTACTGAGTAAACTTGAAATTGCTAACATAGTGGCAGTGCAATTGTGTAACATCAGCTGAATAGGTTGAGGTTCGCCATTTTGCCAAAAAGTGTATTAGCATATTGTCCAATTGTTTATGAACAACATTCCTCAACAAGCATTTTCAAGGAGTTTTTTCAAGGATAGTGCATAATATATTATGATAATATTATATAATATTATGAAAAGATTCATGGAATCCAGAGAAATCTCTGTGTGCAACGAGCAAAGCTAAAAACCATAACTGAAAGCATGTGACTGCCGACCGCTCAGACCACACTACATTAAAAACCACCATGCTTCTGTGCTGGATATTGTCACGTCCTGTCTAGTCTTACCCCTGTTTATCTCCATTTTCTCTGGTTTTCTGTTTCTGTGCTTCTCTTGTGAGAAAGGAATGCTAGGCATCTCCATGTGCCTTTTTGTTGTCCTTGTTCCATGTGCTTCTGTTTGTTTTTGTATTGCTCCTCCTGTCTCCGCCCCCTTGTCAGGCCCCTCACCTGTCCCTAGTTTGTAGCTCCGCCCCTTCCCAGGTGTTCCTCGTTAGTCCTTGTTCTTTTATTCTCCCTGTTGTTCCCTTTGGTCTTGCTTGGTGTTTTGTGTCTATGTCAGTTGTTTTGTGTAACCCTGGTCCATGGTAGTGTTTTTTTTCTAGTGTCTTTGGTCTTTGTTTTTTCTTATTAGTTTTTCATTAAAGACTTGCACTTGCATGCTGTCTCCTAATCTGTCCCAGTTAGAGATCACAGATATCACTACATAGCCTCAGGAATACATTGTCAGTAAACATTGTTTTTTGCTGCATTCACAAATGCAAAGAAAAGAGTGTACTATTCACAGTGAGTTATATGTCAACAACCTGCAGAAGCTCAAGCTCATCTGAAATAAACTGATGCACAGTGAAAACGAGCATTGTGGAACAGTTGGTGTCGTCATTCCCTCAACTATAGGTGCTTTTAAAAGGTAAGGTGATGTAACACAGAGGTAAACATCTTCCTGTCCAGTGGTGTAACTAGAGGCAGGGTGGGCAGTCACACTGGTGCCACAGTGACAGGCCTTTTTTTTTTTACTAGACCCCTTCAGGCTCAGAATCCCCTTCAGGAATACTGGGAGATGATTATTATGATGATGATGATTATTATTATTATTACTACATAACATTCTCTCCCCTTCCCCTCTATCCATTAACCGCTCATGCGATTGGTCTTCTTAAAGCACATGCAAGGTATATATATGATAAATGGTATTAGGTCAGAGAGGTGAAGTAGAACTAGCTAGCTTAGATAATTAACTCGCCTATAGCATTGCAAAAAGGATAAGAGAAAGGTGAGAAAAGTGGAGAGAAAGGTGGGGCTGAGGGGAAAAGAGAGAGTGGGCTCAGAGCACCTAATTCAGAAAGAAAGGAACAAGCCTTAGCCTCTTCTACTCACCTGATCTCTTTAGTTAGCTGCCACTGCTGTAATAGCTGTTTCTCAGTCAGCAAATGTCAGATTAATCCACCACTGAGATTTTAATCCATGGTTGATTTGCAGACTCTTGCTAACACTTTTCATTAATGATGGCATGTTCAGCATTCTTGTTGTACCCATAGCATACCCAAGCGTACCCGTCTTAGAACTGATTTTACACAAATAGAACCTAAATTAACCATTTGTAGTTTCTGTCCAGGTCGATTTTTTTTTTATTAATAGTTAAAAGTTTTATAATCATTAAATACTACACAGACACAGACATTCCACCATACATACAAGAATGCTGTTACATTTAAACTGTTACACCTGAAGAAATGTTTACAGTTACCATCTAGTACCTAGATTATATAATAAATCTTATCTAATCAGGTGTTGCTGATGGAACTGAACATATCCATGCAAAGGCTAGAGTGTAGCAAAAAGTAAGGATACTGTGACTACTGTGATGCTTTATCTGACTCTGCTGATGGACAGACAGCTCGTGACGCACGCTGAGCTAAAAGCAAAGCGATGTTTATTAAACAGACTGGTAGTACAACACAGCAGCAACAAGATCAAAGCTGACATAGCCAAGAGGCAAGGACTGAGTCAGAGTAAGAAAATAGGCAGAAGTCAAAACCAGGCAAACAATCAGACCAGCAACAGTACCAAAAGGAGAAAGACAAAAGAGTAAACCAGAAAGTCAAAAGAGAGTCAAACCAGAGAAGCTAACAAGAATAACAACAGGGAGAAACACTCAGTACACACAGAGTGGCAATACTTCGCAATGGGTCAGTGTGAGAGAGGAGTATTTATACAAACAGCCTAAATTAACAACAGGTGGGCTCAATACTCAGGAGACTCTGATCCAGAGAATGGAACGGGATTAGGAGATGGTGGACATGTGAAAGTGACATCATCTGGTGGTGAGTTATGGGAAATGGAGTCTGGGAGATCAGAGGTGAGAGGAGAACCAGCAGGCATGACACTGACCTGCATGATAAATAGCCAAACCACTACCAAACAACACATTATTTTTAATGGGTTTGTGTTAATTAATTTAATTTTAACCAAACACATTAGACGTTAGTGGGTGGAGTGGCATGCTTTACGTTTATGTCTCAAACATAACAATATGTGTTATAATAAGTTATAATATACATAACCATGCCAAACGAACAGGCAAATTACATAGTCAGTTTTAAAATTAATTAACAGTCATTTTTGTGATTTGGGTGACCATTACTGTTTTGCACTGCTTTCTGTTTTTATTGGAAATACTTATTTTTTATTATTATTAATTATTGGAATTATTTTTTTTATTTTATGTTTACTGGTCCAACTTTTTTGGAAATGGGCTGTAATTTGCTGCAGAGGTCATATTTCCTTTTTTCACATCAAAAATGAGCAAAATGTGTAATTTGATCAGGAGAGCCCAAACTTTTGCATTTTTGCAAACTATCATACAAAATCAAATAAGTATGCTTGATTAAATATTCCATATGGACCTACAAAACAAATAAATCTCCAGATGATGGTATAGATTTGTTGTGATAGTAACCATTACTGCATACACTGTACACATTTTATTCTGTTAATGATCGTCATGTTTTAATTTTTGGCTAGTAACTCCAGATAGAGTAAAGTAAAGTAGAGAACAGAGTTTTTAAGCTGGGCTTGCATTATTTAACCATTTAGCTGTTTGGTTAAAGAGGAATTTTACTAATTTTAGTGTTTCTCCTTTTTAAGGAAAATTCACCATACCAGAGAAATTTACCGAGTCAAAATTGTTTACACTGGTAGCAATGGGAACCAAATGTCTGAAGAGTTTATTGCCTCTAAAAGCTTTCTCACAGAAAGTTAGACACTGTTAGACACTGTTTTACTATAGTTTTTAAATATAAAACATGATAAATAGGTGGCATTGTGGTGCAGTGGGTAATGCTGTCACCTCACAGCAAGAAGGGCCTTGGTTCGATTTGGTGGGTTTCCACCAGGAGCTCTAGTTTTCTCCCACAGTCACATGCAGACATGCAGTCAGGTGAATTGGAAATTAGGTGTGTGTGAAAGTGTATGTCTGTCTGCCCTATGATGGATTGGTGGCCTGTCCAGGATGTTTCCTGCCTTCTACCCTTTGAACACTATGTTAGGTTCCAGCACCTCCCACTATCCCAGAAGGATTAAGCGGTGTAGAAGAAGTCAGTAAGGGAGTGTTTAGAGGTTCATTCACACTGCTGAGGTACATGGAGTGTAAGGTAAAATAGCCCCTTCCCCACATTTACCATTATGAACATTACAAATAACAATATGTAGGTTCACTTGTCATTTGATTAGTAAATAAATTGGCTATATTTTTATTGCAGACAATTGTGACCCCAGGTATATATTACCACCATTCTGAGTCAGCCTATTTTTTCAGAACTTCAAACCACCTTGAATGACTTTGTTTACATCTCAATGGTGTAATTACACAGAGGTTGTTTATAAAATTGGTGGAATTCCCCTTTAAGTTTATGTATCTTCTTAACAATGGGTTTATTACTCATAACACTCATAACAATAAAACTCATATCACGATAACAATAAAGCTCATGCATACTGTGCAGCCCCTAGTGTGCACATTGGACGCTAATGAGATGTATACTGCTTTACCCGTGTTCCTTGTCCAGGTGCACAGTAATGTGTCAACAGAGTCTACACCTGTGGAACACTGGACTCGTCAGCATAATCCTGATGCGAACTGGCAAATGGCCAGGTTCAGCTTTACTGGGGAGAGTAACAAGTACCAAGGGGAGTGCAAAGCAAAATTATTCAAACAGACACAAGGTGGCTTATTTGGGATATGACAGGAATGTTAAACCCACATATTTGCATATAGAGATGATGGGATGTCATTGTACGGCCTCATTGCAGGTGCATGTAAATGAAGAAATAAAAAAAGAGTAAATCACAAAAGAAGTAAAATAATGAAATATTGTTGGCCTGTGAACACACTGATACCGCATCCTAGACTGAAAGTTTGGAGACGCACGCACCTGCAACCTTTATTGTCTAATCAGCATAGACTATCTCCCCATAACCAACCATTTTGGAATATATCACAGTCAGTTAATTCAGATAATGGTGCCTTGTGTGTAATTGTATTCGTAGCACCATTCTGCACTACTGAGTTCCAGCAGTTAGTTATCCTACAGCAGCTTTATTTTGCCAATGCTCCTGAAGACGAAACGACTTAAAGAGAATAATGAGCATTAATTGAAGGGGATTCAAAGAGCTTTATGCTGACTCCTTCAATATCATGGGTCAACATGGGCAGTAAACGCAAGCTCAAAGCTCAGCTTGTAAACATCTCTGTTCTCTTGTTTCCACATTTACCATCTGTGCTATTCAGGCTGTGTAGAAACAGGACAAAGGTTTGCCATGAAGAGTAGACACTGGCAGGAGAAAATAAAGCTCCCGGTGCAAGGCCGAGCCTCAGCCATTAAAGGGAGCTGGCCGTGGTGCTGAAACAGCCACACACTGGGCCAATAATGCAAACAGACGCACTACACACACGCCACCCAGTTTACACACCGATTGCTCTGCAAAAGACAATTTGGGCTGCTTATGTGTGGCCTTGTCTGTGGCTAAGTCCAGACTGATAATGCTTTTTTTCCATGCAACGCCAAGCCTGTCTTGATACACATGAGAACGCGTTCGTATTTTGAAAACTCAAACACCCAAATGTCAGGCAGAATAGACAAGTGTTGCGATGCAAAGATGTTCAATAGCATTTGACATTCTCCTGAAAGAAGCTACAGCTTCATGCTGTTAATGTTACGAATTATCAGAAAGCAATCTGCGACGAAAGGTCAGTACTCAGGCTAGTTTTGCATCCATAATGTTTCTGAAGTAACTTGCTGAGAATTGATCAATTACACACCAATATAGGAGGCGCTGATGCGTCCCTAAATCATAATATGTTGCACTGCTCTTCAATGGCAATTATCCAAGCTATAAGGTACCAAATATACTTTACAACATTGATGGTGATAGCAGTATAGTTGCTGGAATAGCAGCTCTTTTTTTCTTCATACTTGGCTTGCACCAGCTGCAGCTGCAGTAGATTTTCCAGCAGTTCCAAATGGACTTGACCCCGCTGTGCTTCAGCAGATGCTGGTTTTCCGTCTCACACTCGCAGTGTTTGGAGCTGTTTGTATGCGGCTGTGGCAGATCAAGCTGAGCACATGCTACGGCTGCGCAGCAAGACCACTTGCCGCTTGACGTAAAGATGTGGTATGACTCTCTCGCCTGAACAAGAAGGCTGTTTTTTTTACAGCTCACGTCGAAGAGCACACACACCGAAATGGGATTTCATGTGACTGCATCAGTGTCACTGACCTTTTCCACTTTTTCCATGATAAAAAATAAATAACCCAAAGCAATAGGGCTTTATATCCATGTATTTGGGATGCTGAGGTGAACTAAAGTGAGACAGAAACTGAAAAATGAGTAAATCTGCTTATTGCTGAAGTAGACATATTCTCAAGCATTACTCCCACAGTGCACAAAGGCTTTGTGAGAATTTGAATTTACCCATGTTAATAACATATACACCCAATGGCCAGAGATTAGATACATCTCCTTGTACACTCATTGTTCATTTTATCAGCTCCACTTACAGTATAGGTGCCCTTTTTAGTTCTACAATTATAGACTGTAGTCCATCTGTTTCTTTGCATACTTTGTTAATCTGTTCTTCATTAGTCATGACCCCCACAGGAACACCTCAGAGTAGGTATTATTTGGGTGGTGGATTATTCTCAGCACTGCAATCCCACTGAGGTGCTGGCGGTTTGTTAGCATATGTTGCACTGACACATGTAAATCAGACACAGCAGTGCTGCTGGAGTGTTTAAACACTGTGCCCACTCACAGTCCACTCTGTTAGACATTCCTACCTTGCGGGTCCACCTTGTAGATGTAAAGACAGAAATGGTAGCTCATCTGCTGCTGCAGAGTTTGTGTTGGTTCACATCTTCATGTGTCTCTTACTATGTGTCTTACTGTGTGATTTAAAGTCTCTTACTGTGTGTCCAGCGCTCCCGTCAGGCTCTGCTCATGTCCACACCTCCTGCATGTCCGTGGGTAGTCAGTATTGGGTTGCTACAATATAAATCAACATTGTACAAGTTATCACTGTACTATAATGACAATGATTATTAATATGACAGTTAATTCCAGACATTTAAAAAGTTGTGTACATTGTTATAAGCGGACGTTGTGTCGCCATGGCTATGCTGCTGTCAATCACTATGTGGTATAAAAATGGCATCAGCTGGATTACAGCATCTGAATTCTTTTATTTGATACTTTTTATTGCTTTATTGAAATGAGCAGCCCATTAATCAGACAACAGGGCTGTGCACTTCACTTATCAAAGATGGAGGTACACGTGTTTCTTTGGACAGCAACTGTATGCAGGAACATATCGTGAGTGTAGTTTTCAATGCTACATAATTACTGTAAAAAATTGTTTATTTGAGTGCTAGCAAATAAACATACTGTAAACTTTACAATACTTGTTTTGCAGTAAAAGGACTGCCTTATGTCACTGTCAAGCTTTTCCCAGTTTTATTCCCAAATAGGAAATGCTACTGTGTTTGAAAGTGCTACATCAGGATTGACAGTATAATTGAATATCATTCTAATCAACTACGGTCAGTTCTGACATTGCAAAATCAATTCACTTGCCATCATCATCTTCAGACATTTTTATACCTATAACACACGCAAACTGAAGTAAAGAGCAGTTTTGTGGGAGCAAGAAATACAAGGCTCTGACAACTGTTGACTGCAGTCATCTCAGCCTCCCTGGATGTCTCCATTCAAACAGCCGATTAAAGCGGCTTGGGAACCTGGCACTGCTCTATGTAATTGAGTGAATAAATAATTTTGCTTCCAGTGGATACTAGTCTTTCTACTAGCCTCTGCCAGGGTGGTGTCAGACTGGATTTAATTAATTTTTAATTAGGAGGGAAAATTGCGAGCTGATTCCACCGGGACACTCAGGACATCTGTGCATTACAGATAACATTCTTAAATACTTAGAGCAGGCAAGCTTAAAGGGCATCACATCTAACATATTTAAGGAGTACACAGCATTCGCAGCAGAGGCACTGTGTGCATACACAATACTGTCCAGCAGAGACACTCTTTGCATGCAGAATACTGGCCAGGTGGAGGCCTCCAGATTGACTCTCTGTCACCTCTCACAAATGGAGAGCAAAGCACAAGGTTAAATATTTAGCACAAGGAAACAGACTGTTAAAGATGTTCTTTTCAGTCGTGTCAAGTTCTTGAGTGGGTTATGTGCAAGAGAACTTGTTGCTACAATCAGAAACATTTTAGACAATGTACTATTACATATGTACATGTTTTACTAGAATGGGTTGGGCAAGTTGGTAAACAATGTAATATCATGACAATTCAAAGCATTTTCACAACACATTATAAGCATCACAAAATTTACAGTGCAAAGTTTGTAAATCCTTTATCATTTGGTAAATTAATACATAAATGTAACCTAAATCATGATCTTTATTTAACTTGTTACATACATACATGATAAATGAATAAAGAAAACTAAACTAAATCGAATGCCTCAAAATTAAATCATTTTTCATGTGAACAAGAAGTATGTGTCTTGACACATACTTTTTATGTGTCAAAAGTATGTGAACTTCTGCATTCAGGAACCGGTGTGACCCACTTAAGCAGTAGTGACTGTTGATTAGCCCTGCACATCAGCTTGGCCCATTCATACTTTCAGAACCGCTTTAACTGTCAGAGGGCTTTCTTGCATGAATGATCCACCTTAGGTTCTGCCTCAACATTTGTATTGGATTAAGCCATTCCAAATTGCAAATTCCTTCTACTTTAATTATTCTTTGAAGGCTAACTCTTGTTTTTAGGATCTTTCCACATGGTCCACCTTCTGTTGATTGATACCGTATCATTCTCCTGTAGAATTTTTTGATACAATCAAGAATTCACTGGGACCATCAAACGATAGCTAGGTTTTCTTGTCCAACAGCGGTAAAACAGTCACAAACAGTGATACTTCCACCACTGTGTTTCAAAGCTGGGACGAGATTCCTATGTTGGAATGCAGTGTTCGGTGTTGCCTTATGTGTCCACATAACATTAATTCAGTAGTCTTCTGGCTCCTTCAGGTGGCCCTTAGGAAACTTTAAGCAGACAGAATTAGCCAGCTTAAGAAAAACCTAAAGATCCTTAGCTGTTACACTTGGGTTCTTTGTGATCTCCCACAATATGCTACACCTTAGCATTGGAGTCATTTTTGTTGAATGACCACTATAGTAAAGGGTTACAATAGTGTTCACGGTTTATACACTGCTAAGATGGATGTTTTTTTTAAACAGGGTCAGCCTCACTTATACTTGATTGTCATCCAGCTGACTGAACCTCCTAGCTCTATTTATTGTCTAGAAGGCAGGAAACACCCTGGACAAGCCACCAATCCATTGCAGGGCAGACAGATGCACATTCACACACTCATGCCTAAGGGCAATTTAGCATCTCCAGTTTACCTGTTTGCATGTCTAAGAGGAAAGCGGAGCACCCAGAGAAAACCCACACAGGCATAGGGGAAACCTGCAAACTCCACACAGACCACTGTATACCCCAGCTGGGAATCTCACCCAGGTCCTTCTTGCTGTGAGCTGACAGTGCTACCCACCGCGCCACCATGCCATCTCATGAATAATAAAAAAAAATGCTTTTCTGGATTTTCTGGATTTAACACAAATATAAAAACAGGTCTGTGCAAAAGTGATGCTACATTTTATGTTTTTTTTTTCATTATGTTAAACTCAAAATAAACAGAAATTTTGCTCTGAGAAAATCACCTAACAAGTAATTTGACTGGGTTTTTCAAACTTTTGCATATGGATCTATGCTCAGAAATACTGTATATCATGCCATAATATGATCATAACAATAACAAATACTATTAAATTGCCCACCACCTACATTAAAATACGCAATCACACCTGGCTAAAATTGTTAGATGCTTCTGAAGGCCTTTCATTTGGATTAGGTGTGATAGATTAGTGTTGGAGCTAAACTCTGTAGGATGGTAGATCTCCAGGACCAGAATTAGCCACACCTTGTCCAAGGTTGCTTTTTTTCACTAAAACTGAAGTAAAAGGTCAAAGGAACTTAAATGGGGTTTAATTGTACCCCCCAATAATTCACCATCAACACATAGGCTTATATAAATATAAATATGAATAAATATGAATAAACATTTCATACACACACTGACCACTGTATTAGATCCTTGTATCTTCACTCATTGTTAATTTTAACAGCTCCACTTATACACTACATCACAGAGCAGGCATTATTTGGGTGGTGGAACATTCTCAGCACTACAGCGGCGCTATTGTGATGTGTACACAATAATGTGTGTTGAGCTGGTATGAGTGTCCACACAAAGTGCATTCTATTAGTGTGCACTTTTTTTTCTCTCCAAGCCGGCTTGTTATCAGTGCTGGCTAACTATACCGAGTACACAGCACCACTCCCTCATCCGAAGCATCTTCTGCTCCTCCTCTCAAATCCTCCTCAAACTAATTAGCAGCTCCTCATGACAAATCCTTTTTATGTTTGCCTCTCTTGCTCGTTATTTCACAACAAGCAGTGTGTGAGGAGTCTGTCTCACTGCTGGTAGGTGTGGTAAACCCCCTGCTGTTCCTAAAATCCACCTGCCTGTTGAGAAAGTGACACAAAATAGTCAATCTGCCTCATTAGCTTCCACTCATTGCCATTTGTTTTTTGTGTGGACAGTGCATGATGTTTTTCTCTGGTGACAAGCTAGTCAGCGCATTTCTTGTATTTACTCCCATTTCAAGAAGTGAACAATGGCCTAGGGTGTGCAGAGTCGTCCTAAACTTTTCCCAAAAGTTAGTTACTTCACTCAGATAGCGACTCAGGTAGAAATTACACTAGCCAACCTGAGTGTGAGTACCAGGTCAAAAGTAAGTAACCTAAATAACACATCTCTGCTACAAAGCAGAACAGGGGATGTACTCTATTGTTATCATATCAGTACTGACAGATCATTGCTTAGCTTTCTCTATGAGTACATATGTTTAAAACTGGTGCTATGCAACAGCCACCACAAGACTGATTAAAGTGATGTAGGTGTGAATTATGTGGCTTACAACACTTAAGACTTTGTTTTGAGAAATGTTTGTCAGATGGCTGTCAGACTTCACAGTTGTTGCTATGGGTGGCTGAAAGTACTTTCTATTTTCTTCCTTTTAAGGTACTTTTGGTTTGAAATAACACACTAAAGTGAGAGGTGTGAGCAGCAGGAAAGCACAGCAGATGCTGAAGTAATAGATCAGAATGAAATTAAATCTAAAGAAAGGAAGGAGTGCAAGACAAATCAAGTGTAAGCTTAAGTATGCTCATGAAGAAAAAAAAAGTTTTTTGAGTGTAGCTGAGTAAATATGACTAGTTATACCATTGCCAGAATGGGTAATCTAAAGTGTTGTGAGAATTCCCAGTGGGTCAGTAGCTTTTTGGATTGATTCCTGTGGGCTAACAACCCTGTTTACCCACAGTGCTAGCTAATAGCTTTCTCTGCTAAGTTAGGTAGTGAGGATTTGCTCTTGGTCTTTTTCATTACTGCGGCAGCAGAGTACAGTCAAGCAAATGATGCTGATGAGGCCAGAAGAAAGCAGAGCAAATACATTTGCAGGCTGGGATGGGGTGGTCTGCCATCAAGGGCCTGGTTACTACCCACCTGTTTGAATGGTATACATTAGTTCCAGTCTGTTTTATTACCAGGATTTCAAAGTACAAAGCTGACATTTCTAAAGTCTGAATCTTAGCTTGGAGCATGAAGGCTGGAATCAACAGCCGGGGATATAAAGCAAAACTCCCAGGAGAGCA
Organism: Semaprochilodus insignis; assembly: GCA_034552555.1. Taxonomy (NCBI): domain Eukaryota; kingdom Metazoa; phylum Chordata; class Actinopteri; order Characiformes; family Prochilodontidae; genus Semaprochilodus; species Semaprochilodus insignis. The sequence continues at coordinate 27,485,934 of CM067485.1, forward strand.
TATGGCTTTAAATGGATATTTTTTAGTAGGAAATTATCATGTGATGTATGACAGCACCATCTGGGCTCTGAACAGTATGAGGAAATACCCTACAACATTTGATGTTTTTGCAATAAAAACTGATATTTGGGAAAATAATTTAGTCCAGGTTGTACCCAGATAAAAAGAATCCCAAAGGCAGTTAACTGCTAAATTGTATTGGTATAAATTATGTGAATTATTGTATTATGATGAAAATAGATTCATAGATTTATAGGACGATTATATTTAGAGATTTGCATTGTTAAACTTGCATAAGGTTCACAATATGCTTGGCATTGGCATATCTATACAATATACAATATACAATTTGGGATGTTGTTTCAAACATCTTTGCATCGGTAAAATCCAGTTTATTGATATGCAATTATCAGTTATCAGCATTTCTCATCTTCACTGCTGTCAGTGGCCATTTCTTATCAAATCTCTCAGTCGACTCTTACAGCTGGAGTTGTGTTCATGCCACAGACGTGCAATTTGCAAAATATGACATGCCGCTATAAAGTACGTGGGTAGTGTGACTGACTTATGTAATCACCTGAAGCAGCGACCTGATGTGAGTGCGGAGACATCTGCCTACCAGCAGGACCCAGCAGTACCACTAGCAAGACTGGGGAGCAAAGTACTGCAACTATACTCACCCTGGCTCTAGCTCTGCTCATTCTTAGGCAATAACTGATGCCATCACTTTATTTGTTTAAAAATATCCAGATTTTACAGAGTTATAGAGAGAGTTTTATAGGTTTTGTGTTTTGTCAGGGACTTTTTTCAAAAAGAAACAGATGCACACAGAATTGTATTACTAGAGAAACAAATATGTGAAATGGCACTTCATTTATGGCTTGCTGCCTGTTTAAGAAGAACCAAAAATAATATAATCAAACCGTACTATACCATATTGACCACATTGTGTTGACTCAAATCGTGTTGAATCACACTGCATCAGAATAGGGGTAAATCGCATTGGTAGTTTCTTCACATGTATCTTTAATGTATTGCAGTTGTCAGTGCAAGGAGATTGTATCAGCATGTGTCATGTATGTGTATGTGTCATGAAAAATTAAAGCCCCCTCCTGCCTTACTGTATTTTTGAGTATCTATCACACAAATTGTTTTTAAATGTACGAGGAGAACCTGAGGAAAGACAAAACACTGTTTTTAAATTATTCACATGTCACCAATACATGTGTCTAGTTTACTTGATCCCAATTATCAAATAAATTTGGTTAATTCAGGAACTAATGGCAATTACTTTTTCACACAGGGCCAGTTGTTGTTGGATAGCTTTTTTCCTTGATTACTTGATTTCTTTATTATAAACATTATTTGTGTTTATTTTTACTATTTACTATTTGCAACAATAGAGGAAATCAGTATTTATGGTACATCTGCCAGTTTATTAAAAACACATTGGTGCTTTGTTGTTGGAATATCAAATAAAAACCAACATGGCAATGGCAAATATTTAAGAAAATCTAAAAGATTTACATAAAAAGTTTCCTTGAGGTATTTAAACATTTTTGCCAATCCAAAGGGATGAAACAAACTGTGTAAATATGTAAATATGATATGACTGCTCAAGTGTTTCCATTTTCTCATGGCAGTATTCACAAAACATGAGAGAGGACAGCAGATACCAGAGGACTGACAAAAACATAACCATGCACCTTTATCGTATTACAGAAGAAAAAAAACCATGACATTAGACAGCCAGCATGCATACCAGATGCTGATAAATGGACATTTCATAAGGCATAATTTTAGCAGTGTATGTCACTTACAGTATAAAATATTAAGTGTAGTTTAAAATACATAATTTGTCTCTTGTAGGGCTCAGTTTAATTAAGATGGTTGAGAGGGTTTTTTGCAATCCTACAGCAGACCTGCCAACCTGTACACATCTTGCATAGCAAGTATGCACTTTGACATCAACGTACGCTGCTGTCACTCTAAGCTATGCAAAAAGCTGGTGATGCCTTTGAGTTCAATTGTGCAGGCGCAGTACTGAAGTCTAACAGACATTGTAAAGTGAGTTGATGTAGACATGCCAAGCTTAGGAAAATAGTCGCCTGCTTACTTGACATTAAGTTGGCAATGTAACATTAAGTTATATTGTTTGTTGTTTATTGTGTGTTGCAGATTGTTAAACGTGAATCTTACTGAATTCGTAATTACACTCATCATCAAAAGTTAATAGTTGCAACCAAAAGGAAGTGTCGGAAAGAAGTGTTGGATTGGAATGCTATTTGGAAGGAAAAAAAGAATTATCAGTCACAATAAATCATGAAAAATTTAGACTGATATGGGTAATATTTATTAAGCTACACATACAGAACTAGTGTCTTTTAGTATGGCGCTGGGCCGCTACTTTTCCTTCACAGCATGGAGTTGTAGAGGTTTCTAATGGTGCCCTGCGATAATCCATCCAGCATGAATATTCTCACACAGTTCCTGCAGATTTTGCAGTGGAGGTGGAGGTGGAGTGACACCAGGCCTTCTGTACGCGTGATGTGTGATAACAAACCGTTCATCTTGGTGCTGACCATGGTGCCTCCACATAAGGATTCATTGGTCATCTCCACCGACACAAAAGCGAGACGCGTCACTGAAGATACACACTGCCATTCTGAGTCACTCCATGACAGTCTGGCACGAGACCAGTCTTTGGCGACATTAACGTGGTGTTAAGGACAGTTGTCATAACGGTCTGTGTGCATGTAGTCCTGGGTCGCAACCATCTGCCAGTGGTGCTGCTACCAGGATGACTTATGGAGGGCATCACTGCTCGCTGAATGTCTGCAATTGTGACTGTTGGGTCAGGTACAGGTATAAGGCCCGTCCTTGCTTACATCACATGCATGGATAAACATAAAACTTAAATGATTTGCATGTCTCATGATGTCAAACCTAGCCACCGAGTTTCCTTCCTGTCAGAATTCCTTCTGAGTGCAACTATTTGTGCAACTATTCTTTGGATGATGAGTGTATTACTGATTATTGCACAAGTGGCACGAAAGCATGTAAACTGCTGCTGCGTTCACATGTTTGCAGCAGACACATGACGCCAAACTGGATATTCCACTGTTTCCACAGACTGTAAATTTTCTCAACTTTTGCTGTTTCTTCATTTGTTGTTTGCTTTTTGCTGATTGCTGCTCCTCTGAAAATCAGCCATTTTCTTCAGTAATTCTGTCACTGTGCCAATGTTTGTGTGGCTTCCTACATCTGTCACCTGCGTGCTGCTATGAGGTCCAGAATAACATTTTTCTTCAAACTTCAAGCCTTACACTGTTGTGCTACGCAGTTTACAATATACAGGTTGGCAGGGGTGCTACAGTCATTTGCTTGAATTTACTCTGACAGCTCAGCTTGCGCATACACAGAAAATGTTCAGTGATTGGTTAGAGGCTTATTTGCATATTGCGCAGTGATATCAGAATTGCAATTTACATTAACAATGAAGTACTGATATGCAGCCCTAATCTTAAAATAAGGTTTAAAGTTTTGAAGGTCAAACGATTAACAACAGTGTCTATTAAAAGGCACTGTGAGTGCTGTATTCCCACAAGAGAATCTTGTTCAGAGGTGAAGTGGAGGAGTTGTGAGTCACCTCATTTTGAGTTGTCAACACAGTTGATTTGGTCAAGTGCATTCAACTTCACCTTGTTTGGTGCTCTTAGACTACAGGAGAGCTGCTTTGTCAGTGACATATATGAAGAGGATGATGTCCTTGAATTTAGTATGTCTGGTCCAGCAGCAGTAAATAGGCCTATAGAGACTGCTTGCATAGTTAATGTGCATGGGACCGTCTAATTAGTTTCCTGTCCAGTATATTGCAGCCACTTTGAGATATCCATGGTGTCTGGCATTTAATTTAGGGTTGTCAGATTCACTCTGTTTCTTGAACATGCCCCTAATAGCCATGTGCCGGAACAAGAAGAAATCGGAATATATTTGGCTTTCATTTTCAACGTACGAAGGAAAATTACATGCTTATCATGTGACAATGGCACTTTAATAAGACTGCATCAATTTGGAATGGTTTAAATTATGTAATTATGGGGTGCAGGACGGAAGGAGGGGACGAGAGAGATCAGAAAGAAATAAATAATGTGGAAAATGGGGGATTTAACTGAGACTGCTTTGCATTTGTTTTGTGTGATTATAACTTGCCAAAATGTGGGAGGTTACAAAATGCGCCGTCATGTTGGCCCACATGAGGCTGGCCTGCAGTTTCCCTAGGCAATGCCTGTAGTGTTTCCAAAACTGCCTATTGTGTTTCTACCAACTGTTCGTATGTGTTTTTCATCTCACCACCAAGAGAGGAGTGTTGGCATTGGTGTGTAACATCTTTGGCTGGAGCTCAGTCAGTGCACTGCTAATGGGGAGCAGCATGTTTTCTGGTGCTTTGTGAAACAATAGAGAGTTGGTTGAATTCCCTTTGATTCTATCTTAGCATCGGTATTGTTAGGATGGGATAACAAAAGATGGCCCCAAGAGCTATTCCCTATAAACTGATGTTCTGAATCTAAATCAACAATATTTAAAAATTACAGTGAACAGGCCAAGCAAGTGAACCAAACATTAACGACAAACAAAGCAACAATTGTCAAGCACTGAGACAACATACACCCACTGGCTACTCTATTAGGTGCACATACCTCCATCCACACTCCCTGTCCATTTTGTCAAGTCCCCTTTTCATAAAGCTGCATTTTGTAGTTCTAGAATTACAGAATGTAGTCCATTTTTCCTAATGTGAACGGAAGATGTAATTCCGACAACATATTAAAAGATTTTAACAAATACATTACATACATACCTTTTTTTTTGACTGTTGGTATTATATTCTTATGGTGGAATGTGGTGTTGGCTTTACGCCAGATGTAATGGGACACCTGTCTTTCAAAAAGTTCCACCTTTGACTCATTACTCTACAGAACATTATCTCAAAAGGGGTCATTTTAAGGTTTTATTTTGGTTTGGCAAATACAAAACAAGCCTTTGTGGGGTTTTTTTTTGGTCAGCAGTGGTTTGTGCATTGCAAGTCTTCCAAGAATGGCATTGTTGCATTGACCTTAACTGAGGCAGGTAAGGCCTGCAGTTCTTTAGATGTTCATCTGAGTTTATTTGCGATCTCCTGGGTTGTTGATGCACTCACCATTTACCACTCACCACTCACCTACCAATCACCACTTTTTCTGTGTTTGTGGATAAGGCCATCACTGTTTGTCTAATATTAAAAATAGATATTAACAGCATTAGCAAATACGCAAAAACAGAAGAAATTTGGGAGGGGGCTAATACTCTTTCACAGCACCATAGCTACAAGTGAGGTGAAGTAGGTTAAGCTGGGATAGCAATGTTAAATGAGTGTTTACTTGTCTGCTTTTCATAAAAACACATTACATTGTACAGTACAGCAATAGCGTCATTAGTTTGATAAATAGCCAGGTAGGGCTACTAGGGTTTGTTATGTGTCCGCTGTAATATATTTGAGTTGAGAGTGCAGTTTAATCCAAACTTTTTCAGGTTTGGGAACAAACAGCACTACTCTGTAGATGATCAGAATAGCATGTGTTTGAATTAAAAGGTCCTCAGCCACACCTTTTCACCATCTTTTAGGCAAATAATTTTAACTTATTTACTGCCACTACCGGTTTGCTCTCAGGCGTTTCTCCTTCATTTCACGGGCGAAGCACACGGATGAGACAACTGTGACTGACTGAGAGATGTGTCTATCATAATTTTGCAAATGGTCCATTATCATCCATCAGCAAGAAGCTTGTTAGACATTAGTCTTCAGTTTTTGGGCTAAAATGAAATGGTAAAGATGGTAAATGACGCTAAATGGATGTAAGCCAAAGTACAGGTGCTGTCAATAACAGAAGTAAATGAAATTAAACTCAAAAGCAATTAGATGTTGAACGTGAATGACTAAAATGGAACATGGAAGTACAAATATCTACTCCATTATCATTTGAAAATGCTGCTTTAAAATTATACTTAAGTTCATGGAATTGAGCCAATGGAACAACCTACTCCTCAAACCCTGCATGTATGCAAAAGTATAAAAAGGCTTCAATGTCTGTAAGTGTAAAGAAAGCATGCAATTGTTTGCTAAGCATTAGAAAGAAAATGGTCTGAAGCTGCAGCATGTAAACGTTCCCCACCAGCGACTGTGCAGTCACTCACGTCTATCCCTCTCGCTCAAGGTTTTTCTGTATAATGCATGCGTGACATTTGGGTAGAACAATCAATAAAGACTCAGAGCATGACGGCGTGCTCTCCTCACTTGTGTGGTACAAAGCAGCTTCGCACTTTGTCACACACAGCTGTATGCCCTTCCCGTGGTGTTAAGTAAATGCTGGGTCAATTAGAGCCATGACGGCTTCTTTCTCTGTCGCTCTGGTCAAAACCGAAACCCTCCAGTGTTTTGACAGATGGATGCTAAGTGCTGAAATTGCACCATTAAGCCAATTTTGCGTTGCCTCTCAACATGAACTTCGTGGTCCTCTGTCGGTGTGTGCCAGAGAAAAAAAACAGAGACTAAAAAAACAACACGCACAAAAACACATCAATAAAAAAAACCCCTCAAACGTTTAGTCAAATCTCATTTTCAAGCCAGGTGCAGTAGCTTTGAAGAGAGGCTCATCTTCATGTCTTTGATATTCCAAAAGTTTTTTTTTCTTTTTCCACGGAACTGATCACAATAGTCTCCTAAAGTTTAGGACTGCAACACTGAAAACAAGCTGTGTTTCAGCAATAAAAGGAAACATCGCAGGAACATGACAATACAAGGAATGACGCGCAGCATCTCCGGAATAAAAATAGGAGTGGGACGCGTCCTTTTATCTTCCAGTCAGAGATTAATTAATTGATGTTGTGTAGCCTTGAAAAACAGTAGTCCATGATTAGGGAAACATTTACCCATAACAAAAAGCACTTTTTCCAGAAGCTAAAACAAAGGACTAAAATTCAATGATGAGCGACTTTGTAGTATTTTGACTGAAGCAGATAATAAGGCTGGTTTTTGGGGACCACTCCAAATGCACACAGAAGCCCACCTGATAGAATAAAACCAGCCTGGAATCACCATTCTCACAAAGCCTGCAAAACAATGGCTCATTAAATCAGCTTTGATTATGAGAATATTAATTCATCTAAATCTCTCTTTGAGCTCTGATAGCCGCTTTCAAATACCTGCCTATTAAATGCTTGAGCACAGTGACCTTGGTTTCAGACAGAATATGAAATAAGCCTGGCCATTATTTCCTTATTATAGAGTAGCCCTTCAAGCATTTAAAGTCCCACCTTAACATTTTACTGTTCTTTATTGCTTGCTGACTTGGCTCAAGAACGCAAGGTCAATTACGGTGGCTTCCCCTCAGCAGATATTTCTATTAGGCTGCAGCTTTTTGTGTGAGACTGAAAGTGGCCCAGGAGACTCAGGACAGACAGTATTGCGAGGCTCAAATGGGCCACATCCGTCAGACGGCATTCATATTCGCCACTGATAATGGGGCTTTAGAGTGAATGATGTGTCTTCTAGACAGACCATTATCAAATAGCACTGATTTGATTTCTCTTGAAGTAAATAGAACCAAATGCATTTCGACACACTGAAGGGTTAACGGAGAAGCAGTCAGGCTGTTAAATAGATTTGAGTGAGGAAATATAAGAAAGGGAAAAGCCAGAGTTTTAAATTGCTAATTATTTCTGGGATGTAGAACTTTAATGAAATTATTTGATTACATAATAGACTTAGTACACATAATAATACTGACAAATGTGTCATGTTCTGACTTGGAAATGGATTCCAATATCTAAACATAGCTCAACAGCTTGTGTTGAAGATTAGGTTTCTCTAGCATTCATTTGCTAGGACAACTGACCATGGAGAAAGGAGAAAGTCTTAACTAAAGATGTTTTTCTCCTTTTTTCTAGTTCCTGGTCAGGGCGGGACAGAAGGTTCTGCCCATAAAGTCCTCAACTTCACGTGATTAAACATGTGCCTAAAGGTTATTCGGTAGCACTTTACTTTACAGATCGGTAATAAGTAGATAATGATATGGTCATTTTATGGTAACAAATTGTATTTAATCATTAATTAGATGCCAATTTCCTAGTTGTTACTAAGTACTAAATCATAAATTGTAGTGAGTGTTAACAAGGCCATTATGAAATGGTAAGTTGTACTTACCTAAAAATTACCTGCTTATTTTATAGTCCTTTATGTACGGTATAATGAGTGAGTGATTGCAGTGGTAACAAGGCAGTCATGTGATAAAATAGATTTACCTCAACTATTCCTGGGTAACAACACATGTCTATAGGTGGGCCTACATGTGAAGCACAAGACCCTTTAGAACTGATGTTATGACCTGATGGGAGGTGCAGTAAGTAAGAAGCAAGATGGAAATAAGTGAGTTTGGATTTTACTACTCTAATACCTTTTAGTTTCACTGTAATCACTGCCTGTAACATCACACTGTCTGACCATCTAAATACATAACAGGTAAGAAATAAAACAGAAACAAGTAAATTAGTATTTTACAGCCGGTATACCGGGTAATTACAGCAGAACTACTTTGGGTTTTTTTCTGTTAATAACTCTAACATTATATATTATATACATGTACTCAATTATTATTCTCTCTTATTGTATTTTAGGAACTATAAAATAAGCGGGTCATTTTAGGTAAATAAAATTTGTTACCATTTTTTTAAAATCATTTTATTTCCAAATACTGATACAATGACTATCTTTTCATTTATTAATGATTAGAAGATGTGCATATATTGTTTAGGAAAGTGTTTGTTACCAGTATGTTTCTATTACATTGCTGCCTTGTTACCACTACAATTTCTCAGTTATTACACATTAAGAACTATAAAATAAGCAGGTAATTTTTAGGTAAGTACAACTTGTTACCATTATTTTACTGTTTCATAATGGCCTTGTTAACACTCACCACAATTTCTGATTTATTATTTAGTAACAACTAGGAAATTGACATTTAATTAAAGATGAAATACAATTTGTTATGGTAAAATTACCATATCATTAGCTACTTATTACCGATCTGTAAAATAAAGTGCTACCGGTTATTCTTTTCACCCATATGTGTGCTGCGTTAAGATATTCCTCAGCTTCTCATGACGGTTATCCATTGAAATCTAATGCAGTATTACTGAGGTCCACAAAGACCTTGTCTGTATTGAAGTTGCTACATTTGGTGTTTAGTTTTGGAGTGAATTAAAAATTAAGCATGGCAAACCATATAGGACACAGAAAACCATCTTTAATTGTCATCACTTCATTCTCATCATTAGAGCACTGCATATGAAAGATAACTAGGCGAGAAACACATCTCATAATACACAAAGTGGTCATAATATACAAGGTTGCCATCTCTTTTCAACAGAGACTGAAAATAGAAGAAGGGTATGTACCGTATATGGACATAAGTGTGAAATAAAGCTATGACATCTATGTATTTATATGAGATTACGTTTCAGCTATGTCAGTGCTTTCACTGTAACATGGATGGCATGATATGGGATGGCAATAAGTACTAATTTAGATAGATAAGTAGATAGACAGAGAGACAGACAGCAGTGTGCTTGTGGTCAATTTCTTGCTGTAGAATGATGTTTTTTAAAAAGTCATACATGATGTGCTTTAGTTATTTGTTGTACAGTGCTGTAGTGTTTGATGTGATATATTTACCAAAACATTATACATGCCTAAACTTGCACATTATGCTTGGCGAGTGGTTGCAGACACAGTTCTAGGGTTGCACAATTTTTTCCCTTCAGATACCGATACCCGATCCTAAAATATAGGCCAATACACAGCACCGAAACGGATTCTAATCTAGCTAACCTATAAGTCCAGATACAATTGCACTTAAAAAAAATATATGTAAATTCATTTTTACTTTTTCGGGCATTTTTACTGTTCGGGCAGTGTCTGAGTTCATGGCAAGTTTAGGCTCTAACCTTCCTATACTAGCTGGAAATATTATCCAACGGAACACTAAGCACGGTTGTAAGTCGCTCTGGATAAGAGCGTCTGCTAAATGCCTTAAATGTAAATGTAATTGTATGTTCTGTATCACAAATAAAACATACTTGGCTTGATTGAAGAGCATTTACTTGTTGGATTATACACTCATCATCAAAGGAATAGTTGCAGAAATAGTTACACCCAGAAGGAATCAACCGACAGGAATGAAACTTGGTGGGTCAGTTTGACATTGTGAGAAATGCAAATGATTCAACTTTCGACTGTGCCTGACTGACCCAACAGCCAAGATTGCGGAACGATTGTGAGCAGTGATGTCCTCCATGAGTTAGTTAGTTAGCTGTTAGTGCCATCACTATTGGCAGATGGCTACATGACACAGGACTACATGCACGCAGAGCGTTATGACAACTGCTGAAACACCATGTCAACATCTCTAAATACTGCGATGGTGTCGTGCCAGACTGTCATGGAGTGACTCGGAATGGCAGTGGATCATCTACAGTGACGAGTCCCGCTTTTGTCTTGGTGGAGACGGCCAACAAATCCATGTGTGGAGGCACCGTGGTCAGCACCACGATGAACAGTTTGTTGTCACATGTCACACATCCAGAAGGCCTGGTGTCACTCCACCTCCAACTATACCACTATAATTAAGCTGCAGGGGATGATTTATCACAGGACACCTATTAGGAACCTCTCCATGCCAAGAACTTTGGAATGTTGCATTGTTAGGGAATGCAGTCCTGGACTAACTAGACTAACTGGACTAGCTTAAACTGTAATCAATCAATCAAAATGTATTTGGATAGCGCTTTTTACAACTCATGTCTCAAAGCAGCTTCACAGAAAGCAATTTTTGGAAGGATTAAAAGAATAAAAAATATAAGAAAAAATAAAATAAAAGGAGTCCATGTATAGATGTAAGATGTAAGATGGACCATGAGCAAGCCAAAGACAACAGCGGCTAGGACACACTCCCTAGGAGTAAGAGGAAGAAACCCTGAGACTGACTGCACATCAGCAGATGAGTGATTACTTAAAAAAGCCTGGCTCAGCTATTCAAGTAAGGGGTTCCCTTGAGTGTGTTTTTCCAATGAAATACAGCAGTCACAGATTTTGCCATGAGCAGTTTTTGCTGCTGCTTGGCATCTCACACTGCCAGTGTGAGATGTTAAGCTCTGTCTACTGGCACGCATACATGTGTCAGCACATGTGAACGTCAGAAATTACTTTATGGTGACTTTATGGTCATAGATATCAGGACCCCTAGCGCGGAATACAGGTTTTAGCTGTGCTGATAAGGATATCATTACTGCTACCATTACTGCAACTTTACCAGTGGTGGACAGCAACAAAGTAAATGTAATTAGTTATTGTACTTAAGCAGTTCTTTCATGTTTCTTTCCTTTATGTAAATATTTCTATTCTGGGTGACTTTTTAATTTAACTCCACAACATTTGAAAGCCAAATATCTTACTTTTTACTCCACTATATGGTGCAAAATCTGTAACTCCTTTTGACTTATGTGTGCCTAAAAACATAACATGTCAAAACGAAAGACACGCAAAATAAGCACACCAATCAGGGTACAGTGTGCACTTTGATTTAAACTTGTTTTGACCTGTTGGACAGAGCTTGGTTCTAACTTATGGAAATTGCCTCCAGTGTTTGATAATTATACTAATTTTAATAGACATCAGTTTAAGACTAATTAAAACCATTTGTTGAATAAGCATAGTTGTAATTTGTTTGTATTTGTTGGTATTAAAAGGTAATTAAAGTGGCAGAAAAGGAAAAAGCAGACATATTAAATGCATGGTTTCTGACTTTTGCACAGTACTGTAGTTGGATAGACAGGCATTCAGACAGATACATAAGCAAGCAGCCAGCTGTGTCGCCCGTAGAGGACACTGAGAATGGGTTGTGGATGCAAGCATGTAATGATGACTTCCCTGTGGCAATGGAACTCAGTGGAATGGACAGGGACACGCCAGAATGGAAGATAGCATAAGACTGACTGCATGTACTTTTAGAAGGCTAGATCTGCTGAACATCTGAACAGCAAAGGACACAAAGACCCATGGGGAATATATAAGAACAGTGATTACAATAAACACAGAAAAGGTGCTAGAATTGCCATCGATCACTGCAGTGTGGCAAGCAGAACGGATAGATAGACAGAAAGAAAGAAATACATTTTTTGAACATGTGGAACAAATCAGTTCCGATTTTGAAGAAGAGGGCAAATGTCAAATACCAGCCAATCATTTTCTTTTAGTGAATCCTACAATGACCAAGATGTGATTAGGTGAGATTTATTGTTGTCCTTTTCCTGTTATTTCTGGTGAACTTAACCAACCGGATTCAATCCGCAGTAATATTATATTGCATCTCCCTGTCCTTGGGGAACTGAAGACGGCTAGAATGGAAAGAACCATTTCCTTTGGTTCCTCTTCTTAATACAGCATCCATTGTACAAGAATACTGCAGCAGCCAAAAGACTACAAGGACATATGCAATAAAACAGCACTAAACAGGCCTTGTAGATACAATAGCCAAGGCAAATATGCATTCAATTATTGTGTGCATCACCCCGTAGCCATATTTCCGATGAATGGCTCATAAATGTCATAGACAAGCTAATTACATGAGGGACCTTACTTGGAAAAAAACTATGCGTGCATAATGTTCATATAAATTTCTGGGCTGGATATAAAACAGCAGAGAGATACAGATGTTAATAGGATTACTTCTGTGTTGATAACATTACCTCTACAGTACAGCAGACAAGTACATGTAGTACAAAACAGTCGTTCAGTACTGCACAGTGCTTTATCGGAATGGTGTTTGGCAACTGTTGTCTTTTACTGTCAAAAACCAATGTCTGTTTGAGCACCTCCCAATATGGAAGTGTAAAAGATACTGAACCTCTTTTTTCTGATCAAAGCAAAATGTAATTAATTCTGTTTTGAAAGCTGTGTAAAAAGTAACGGCACTTGAGGGACTTCTACTACAAGCAAAGAAGAAAAAAACAGTAATCCAAAAAGTAAAACAGCTTCTAGCAAATGGACAGGGACTCCAGGGGAGGGGGAAAATAATAATCCCCCTGTCTTTATAGTTGTCTAATAAACTTTCAATATTTTTAATGTCATTATTTTCTTTGAGTAGTTTGCGAGCATATTCTGTCTTCATGGAGAATAAGAAGTCTCAGAAAACAGTCTATCTATGGGATATCAGTGTTTCACTATCCTGTGTGTCAATAACTGTCAGTAAGCATGAGTTCTAAGGATAAGCAACCTCTTCTGAGCAAAAACACCACCAAGGTAGACACCATGCCGCGACTACTGGACAAGGTGAACTAAAGTTTTGAACTTTTCTAGGAACTTCCTTATATGCTCCAGGACCTTACATAAACTTTTTTGTGCATGTAGCACTGGTCCTATGTTGTAGACATATTAAGACTCCGCAGCACTTAAATACAAACTTCAAAAATGTTTTAAGAACAATTAGTGGAATAATTTGTAATAATTTAGAACAGAAGCAGCATGTGGAAGATGTGATGTTTATTGTGTTTTCTCCGCAAAAAGTTCACTCCAGTAATGTTTCTGTGCATCATTAAAAGACACAAAACCCACATTCATCCCAGCAGGATTTTGTGTGTGGTTGCTGTCAGATTTCAAAACGGGAAGCAAAATAGTTTATTACCTAAAGAATCAGAATCAGAATCAGAATCAGAATCTCTTTATTTCACCAAGTATGTTACACATATAAGGAATTTGTCTTGGTGAGAGCAACACATATGACAAGTAACAAAAACAAGTAACAAAACAAAAGGTTTTGTGAGGCCCAGTATCTAAAATGTAACTCATTCAGCTATTTCTAAAAAGTGGTAAAGGCTACAGATGGTAAAGACAGTAAGCACAGCAGGGGCTGATGTTTTAGGGCTGACTAATTGTCTTCAGATACACCAGTATGCCTGTATTTCTTTGCAGTCATATGAAGGTTTATCTGCTGACCTTTTAGCCAGCATTCTAAAATTCTATTTGGAAGTTTTCCTAGTCTTCCAGATCTTGCCCTAACTTCCACTGAAACTGCCATTTTACCAGAAAGACTGAAGACACAATTTCACAATTTGAAGGACAACAGTTCTTTTGAATTGTGCACAGTCCCTGCCCTAGGCCCAGATCTTGGAGGGTTGAAACCTGCACAGATCCTGCTAGATATGGGTGGCAGAGACCGAACCTACTCCCAGGACAACAGGACTGAGACCAAAGCTGTGGTGGTGGGGAGGATGGAGGGAAATGTTAAAATGTTGGGACCTGAAAGCAGCAGAACATGTAAGAGTCTATTTAAAGATAGGTGGTGGCCAGCTACTGGTCAGAGTAATGAATGAATGAGCGATGTACTGTGAATGAGTGATGCACTGGACAGTGGACATTGTGAGCTGGAAACACTTTGATATCTTTTTTTATAGCTTATCCCTGCTTTGTAGACATCAGTTTCAATTTAGATCCTTAGCCAAGGCTTGAAGAGCTGTAGACCTTATTACAGTTTAGAACTGTCATTAGCTGACCTTTCCTGATAATGGCTCTTGACCTGCCTTACCAAATCTATCTATGACTCTATAAATGAGTCAATTAAAGCCCTAACAACTAAATGGGTTCAAAATTTTTACAGATGCCACAATTATTATTTTTTTTCCTATTTTTGAAGCTAATCAAATATAAAGAAACTGTGCTTTAAAATTTGCAGCAAAGTGTTATTTTTGAAAAACTGTTTACTGCAGTGGATGTGTTTACTTCTTTTGAAAAGCCAACAAAATTGGATCAGCCCAGTGCTTGCAGCATGCATGCCTGAAAATGTCATGCACGTGTGTAAAGAACATCAATTGGCCCTTCGAGAAAAGCAAACTATAGATTACATGAATGAATGATTTTTAAAGAGTCAAATGAAAAGTTATAAATGTGTACATAGTATCTATAGGCAGCTTAAGAAGCCATTACAATTCTTAATCATTGCCCAGGGGTGAATATGCATTGGCAGCAGTATAGTAGCATAGGAGACAGACAGAGCTTAGACCACACACAGCTTAGAGCAATCTCACAGCAGTATGTGGTCTGAGACTTGTCAGTGCACAGGTCAAGTTAAGACCTCAGAGTACCAAGAAAATTTGAATGTTTTTGTGTTAGATGGAGAGGAAGTCCACCTGCAACAAAAGACACCACATGGGAGCTCTGCAATCTTTGTGACCTAGCATTTCCTGGGCTGCATGGATAAAATGAGAATCAGCAAGCAGTCCACCCCTCTTGCGCTAGCCAGTGGGTAAAGAATGGACCTAGCTTGAAGAAATGCATAACCACACCTGGAAACTCTGCAACAATCCTCATGGGCTACCACTACTACCTCACAGACTATCAAAAGAAAAACAGTGGGCACTGACTGTTTTCTAGGAAAGGAAATGATCTACAGAAGTCTTGCTGAGCCAAACCTATATCACAAAAGAGCCATCCTACTAATCTGTTAAATGTGTTTTTCTTAGGAGTTTGAGAAGTAGTTTGCTGCATCCATGGCATAAAGTTTGTAGAAATGGACCATACAGCCTTTCCTTTTAGTAAATAGCTCCTCATACTAACAGGATGGTACCCATAAGAGCTGTTTTACATGATTAGCTGCCTCAGTGTCATCACGGATGGTCCTTAGGACTAAGCACATTTTCACACTTCCGCTAAATGCATGAGTCCACACTAAGAATTGATAGTGAGGTTCTCAAAGAGTGACAGTGTCATTAGCACAAATGTGTTTTCACACAAAATAGTTGCTTCCAAGCTGCAGAACTGCAGAATTGTAAGGATTACTTACCATGATGAGTGTAACAGCAGTTATTAGTAAATGTGTTGGATGTCTAACCTGGAAACAAAATGGCTTTTGTTTTAGCCACATATACTGCCCCAAAAAGTGCATTCTATGCAATACTCTCAGCACTTCATATTTAATAAAACAAAATTACAATGAACTGGAATATTAGGCATTTATTAAAGAAAAACTGGGTCAGTAATTCATTCATATGGCATTGTACATCTACTAATTATTTGGACAAACAAATAAAGAAAAACTAAAACTTGACCGTAAACAAAGGGACAAGCTGCATCAATCACATTACTGGATGTCTAGTGCCAGGAGTGGATAGCTGCACATGAGCTTGACAGAACCTTAGTATACATTTTCAGGTGTGCCAGAGATCAGATTTCTGAACTGCAGTTGGGGTCAACAACAGCTTTCAGATTCCAATAAAAATACTGAACTTTTGCATCAATGGAAATCTCTTGGGGTGTAATGATGCACAAACGTCACAATTCGATTTAATTCACTACATTTTTCAGTACACCAAGAATGAGGAGCGCTAGAAAATGTGTCTTGCGTTCATTAGTAAATTAGTGCATCATTGCACAGCTGACATGCTTACATGCTAAGGGAGCTAGGATCAATATCATTTTCAATTCCAAGGTGAAAATTCAGTTAGATTTTTGATATTTTATATGTTAAAAATGCTAAAATTAGTGCTAATACAATAAATGATTAACAACAGTTTTTTAATGGTGTAAACACATTTTCCTAGTTTGACCTGAACCATCTGTAGCTCCAGCCTGACTCTTTGCTATGAATTTGTGATTGTAGACCTTTGTGATTCTAAATTATTGCTGTCCAAAGAAAAACTCTCTAATTAAATCTCTAATTATTTATATTTTTAGTTTTCAATATCCTTTGTGACCAGCAGCTATATGTTACATTGCATACAAAAAAATCATGCTGACGGTACCAATAGAAATGCACCAAAATGCTTGGAATAAAACCTCTTACATTCAGCTTTCATTGAAAGTAAAGAGCGATTTTGCCCTCTCTATTAAAGTTGCCATTTTGAAGATTCTTGTTTTGCTTTGGACAGTGACAAAAATACTGCTTGTAAATGAAAAGAACTATTCCATTGATAGTTCTCTTCATAAAACCACCCGCTGCCGTGGTGAAGTTGTTTACAGTACAGCAAGTAAAAGGGCAAAACCAGAAGTACCAGTAACATTGCCACTGGAGAATGCCTTGGCTAAGTCAACAAGCAGGCACCAACAAAGCTCTACTTTCTGCCAAAACAAGATGTAGTAATACGAAAGTAAGAGGGATACGATCACAGAAGGGTTCAAACATGCAGTCATTGTTTTTCTTACTGGAAGTCGTTAACGACAACTGTACTTGTGCAAATCATACAGATTATAGTTTGGCTCAAATGACTGCTAGTTTTCCAAGTGAACTTCCACCCTTGAGCAAAATGTGTGTTTTGTGGTTACTGACAATGGTTTCCATGAAAGGGGATGCATAAGAGACCCTCAAAAAACCTGAGGGGCATGTTAACAAAACTGTTTGAATGCACTATTTGAAATTTGATGGAAGTTGTTATTACCCTTAATCTCAAGTGTGAAAAACACCCTAAGACACATAGAATAACCTGTTGGCTGCATGGCCATCCACAGCCAGTGGAAAATCTGGAAATCTTAGCAGTCCCTACAGGATCACCGTGATCACAGAAGCTATGAATCATAATAGATGAAGGCAACAAAGAAAACTTCACATGATGCCCTGTTCTGGAGAGGGACATACCGACATGAATCCCAGCTTCTCCCTCCCTGGACAAGCTGCCTGTACATCAGAGAGTTCAGTGACAGGCCAAGAAATGCAGTTTCTTCTACGGGAATAAGAGAAGAGTCTCTGAGTGCTCCTTGGGTATTTGTAGCACAATAGCCAGCCGTCTATGCGGTTTGAAATTCCGAGGCCTGTTGCCATAAGAGGTGCCAGGGCAGCATCTGACATTTGTGAATGTGTGGGGGCCATAGCCTGTCTGGGTGGAAGTATGAGAAATTCATAAACTCTGCCCCCAAACACAAAGGGAACAAAGCATCAGCGGTGTTGCATATCACGACAAGGAAGCATGCATCTCCCAGAACCAATTTTGTGAAAGGAAGCATTTTAAAAGCATAGCAGTAAGATTTAGTATGGACTGTCTGGCCTTATCTCATTCCCTTAAAATTAAACAGAACAAAACACAAAAGTGTGGTAAAAACTCTCCAGTGAAGCTCATTTTTGTCTAGTTTCTTCCTGATGTCAGTTGTCATCTATATTTATCTTGACTCTTATCTTATAGTTATGTATTGGGGTGTCAACTTACATACAACAATGCCTACATACAGCCAAAGAAACATAAAAGAAGGTAAATAAAGTACTACCATGCCAATATTATGCAATAGTACGCAAATATTTTGTTGATTTTCGAAGTGAAAATAAATACATCCTCTATAATGAACACACTTAAACATACCATTTTATTCAATGAGACTCAAACTCAAAGATGAGCAATATTACTGACAAGAATTGTAATGCAATGAATATTTGGTAATTGGATTCCTTTTTATTACAATGGCTGTTTCTCCAGTACTATACAAAAGAGAGATATTCAGTTATTTTTTCAGTATCAGTAATAAAAGCAGAAAACATATTTAACAGAACGTTACACAAAAGCCTCAACAACTAATATAATATCTTATTTTAGTATTTGGGAGACTTTGTTTCAGTTTTTCAAAGGAATCTGCAGGGATATTTTTCCTCCTCTAAAGTTCAGTTTTAGAAGTTGCATTTCTGCTTTTCTTAGTAACTACTTCTTGAGGAGTCACATTTCCTCTATTCTTCACATAATGTTTTGAGCTCCAGTTTAGCAAACACTTTTTTTTTCTTTTGACTTATTTTAATGTTCAGTTAAAGCTGAGGAGATAAGGTATGACAAACTTCACTTGCGCAAAGAAAGGGTTTCTTTGCGCAAGTGAATTATGTCATGCCTTATCTCTCTAATGAATGAAGGTCTCAGACTTTTGCAAATTACAAGTCACTGAAAATCTTAGCTTGATCAACAATAAAAAAACAACTAAAAAACACTTGCTACATGCAGGCATTTGGTGGTTGGAGCTTCTTTCTCTTTATTGCAACAGCATATAAAAACAATTAGTGATTAGTTTTACTGATGCAAAGGGTCACAACACAAGCCATTTCTGACTAATTCACCTGAGTACAAATACTTACAAATACATGTAATCAAATACTAACCTCACAGCAAGAAGGTTCTGGGTTCAGTTCCCCGGGCTGGGTGACCAGGGTCCTTTCTGTGTGTTCCCCTTGTGTCTGAGTGGGTGTGCTCTGGATGGTCTGGTTACCTCACAAAGTCTGAAGATATTCAGTCAAGTAACTTGGAGATGCTGAATTGTTCGTAGGTATGTGTGTGTGAGTGTGTGTGTGTGTGTGTGTGTGAGAGACAATGTGTATGCCTGTGTGTCTGCTCTGTGATGGACTGGCAACCTGTCCAGGGTGTTTCTTAACTGCCTACCCAGAAGGATAAGCACAGATGACTGAGTAATATATATAAAGTGAAGTGTTATGTCTATTTTGAGAATGTGTCTGAGAAGCCAGCGCTCTAAATGTGGATACTTTTAGTGTAGCTACAATGACAGTAACATAATGCTATTGACAACAATAATTGTTGACACAAATAAAAGGTGTGAAGTTAGGTGTTAGGCCAGCTGCTATGCAAAGAACTAATTCTCACTGCGTGAAAGTAATTCTCAAAAAATTATGTTGTCAAAAAAATTATGCTTTTTTGACGAACCCTTCCGTGAATCCTCAAAATGATCTCATGTAAAAAATCAAGAAGTGGACAGGACATGTTCCATCTGCCCAGCTAATTTTGCAGCAGTTCTTATGGTGCCAATCAGTAGTGTGAAGGCAAGCATGAAATTCCTTGGAGACATGTGAAACTGGTCATCGCATCTTTTCAAACTGCTGCTCACTGCTGAGCAGCTGACTGTTCAATTATATTTATATGAGCTGGTAGACTCCCAAGATTGGCCAGCACTGCAGTAGATCAACAAGAGAGCTAAGCCATCTTTCCAATTCAAAGAACAGAAGGGACAATCGTGCTTTCTCAAAATCCTACCCACAGATGGCTGAGGCACTGCTGGCAAACGAACTTGGGTCTTGGTGATAAGATACAATGTTTTTAGCCAATTATGACCCTTCGGAACAAATACTACCTTTTTTGCAAATAAGAGGCTAGCTTGTCCATCGGTATTTTGTCATAGTCAACAAAATATTGAAAGTCAACATTCTTTAAAAAAAGGTCACTTCACTCATTCTTTACCACAACTAGAGTGCTGTTTCACATGTGCGCAGTTGTGGAGGTCTTCTTCTTCCTGTGATAAGACTAGTGGCATAATTTTATGGTGATATTCCATAGAGCAACTTTCACTCCCAAGCAGAAAGCAAAAATGAATAGAAAGCTTAAAATACCTTAACTAGAAATACATTTGTTTTGCAATTGTAGCATAACTGGATACTGTGTAACTTTATTTATCTGACACTGTGATTTGTTTATTTAAAGTGGGCTTTGTTTCTGCATAGTCCAGCCACCTCTGCAAGGCCCAGTGTCCTTCCCTTGGCTTGATAAGTGAAACTGGCAACCCAGACGACAGCCAGCAAGACTATCCAATTCAACTGCTGTTAAGTTTAGGTGGCCCCTATGAGGAGGCCCCTCATTATCCTTTCCTTGTCCTTAGCTGCACCAGCAGATGCAGTCAAGCTTACAGAATCCTCAGATGATGGGTCAGTAGCAAGCGACCGCTCCAGTTCCACCAGGTCACCCGTGTATTAAGCCGCTAACTGCTTTAGCATTAGGTGGTGGTCTGATGAGATAGCCTGCTTGCTGAATGGGAATAAAAGTTAATAAGCAGGAAATAGGGCAGGATCTAAGTCAAGATATTATGCAAAGTTGAGAAGGCGAAACAGCGGAAGAGCCCACAGCGCGGTATGAGAAAAATCACCTGTAGTGTGTGGGAAGATGCTGGATTAGGTTCAGATGCAAAATCACACCTTTTTTTTCCCATCAGGAAAACAAAATTTCATACAAGCACCAAAACTGCATATAACTGGGCAAAACTACAAATATGCTACAAATGTGTTTGGCCTTTTGGGTTTCTTCTGGATGCAGCAAACTAAAACACTAAAGTTGTTGGTGGCATGTTGTAGATGTTTCCATATTGCAAATACCATAGGTAGTGAAAGCTTTTTACACTATGGAGCAGAGATATTCACAAGTCGCTTCATGTCCAAGTAGAGTCTCAAGTCTCTAGGGTGTGAGCCGAGTCATTATTAGCTGCTGGCATTCTCTTGTACAAAAATAAACCCTACTAAAAACCTGTCAGGGCCGTATTACAGGAACTTCGAAGCTTTCTGTCTTAATTTAAGATCTGACACGTCATTTTGACACAAAATTTTTTCACAATTTCATACTGCAGAATCTTAATCTTATCTTAATTTTATCTTATCTTACAGAGGTATATGTCCAGTTAGGAAATCTTAAACTAATCCATTAAAGTATACAATCAACTGTCATGCCTGTTACTAACCAACAGATCATATGTACAGAGGTGAAACGTAAACATGTAATCAAAGTAATGTTAAAAATTAAGGTTAATTAGTCAGACAGCTGCCATTACCAATGTAAAAAAGGACAAAACAACACTAGTGTGATAAACTGGAAGTTGTGAATATTGGTAGAGCACTGAATATTGGTAGAGAGTTGTTTATCAGAGTGTTGCCGCTCCCTAGTTTACATTTCCTAAAGGCCTTCTCCTCATTATTTACTGCCATAGTTGTAATAGTTTTTATCCACATTAACACACAGAAGTTTAATTTGAGGCAATGGTAGAGATTGTAACTGCAGTGCAAAAATAAACAAATACAGAAAGCACAGATTTGCAGCGTAGATAAATGTCACGTCTTTATGCTATAGTCATACTGAAGTACGCTGCTTGTCGATGCATAAAAGGTTAGAAACAGGTGGTAGAAACAGAAGGCACTGGGGTTGTCTCATAGTTAGGACAGTATTAAGAACATTTTGTCCGGTTTGGATGTTTCTGTAATACTGCTTTGTTATCTGGAGTGAAAGGATAGAATAATAAACTTAAGGACTGTTGTTCTGTAATAGCTTCTGTGCTAAATTCAGCATTAACTACACTTGCTGTCATGACAAAGCAGATAGGATAAGATTTCAGACTAGAAGTTTTTTGTAATACGGCCCTGATCTCCAAACAGGCGCACGGTAACAAACCAGGAATTTGAAACATTTTAAGCAAGATTAGTTTATTATTTTTTGCTTTATTACATTTTAGATTACAAACAGGAAAAAAAGTGCTGTGCAGGAGACGCTATAAGAAGACAGCAAAGCATTTTCAGCCATTTCCTCAGTTTATAATGCATTTAAGAAATGCCAGTTAACAGAAACGCTGGAGGTCAAGTTGACGTCTGGAGAAAACTTTCTGAGAAAACTGCTCCTAGAACTGCTAGACAGGCAAATCAAAACCCTCGTTTGACTGCAAAAGACCTTCAAACTCTGGAGTGGTGCACTGTTCTACTGTGCAGTGACACTTGCACAAATTGACCTTCTTTCATCAGAAGAAAACCCTTCCTGTATTCTTGCCACAAAATTCAATGTCAGTAGTTTGTAAAGGAACTTTTAAACAAACCTGTTGCAATTTAGAAGCAAGTCCAAGTGTAGCAAAACTGACAGGCTGATACAAAAGGTATTAACTATATTGCATTCATGCGGACAATCCTAACTAAATTGGGCTGTGAGTCAGTTTGGGCAAGTCTGAGTCGAGGTCATCATGTGATTAGAGTGTGACTTGAGTCTAAATCACTGGCCTGATTCCCCCATCTCTGCTACAGAGTACACTAGCACTTTTAAAAGAATTTCAAAGTCTTTATGATTTCTAACAAACCTCAGAAACAGATCCACTTTTTTCAGTCCCAATTTGTCAAAGTTTGTTAAAAGACTAAGCACAGCAAAGTTCCTAGTTCATCTAGATCTATATTAACACTATAGGGATTAATTGAACAAAGGATTTAGCGATAAGCAGAAATTGGTCAGGTATTCCCAAAAACTAGCCACATCACTTCCATGCAATTAAGTTTCCAGAGACATTTCTTCTTTATCTGCTGTCAGTTAGAATAAGAAGAGAATACGACTACTGTCTTTGTTTTCTCAACTATTAATTCTGCACTGCATGACTAAAGCTCCATGCCATGGGGGATACTGCCTCATCTCTCATCTACATGTAGTTAACTGATGGATGCATAATGTAATCCAGAATCTACCAGGTTTCAGGAAGCAAGTAACAAGAGCAGGAGTTTCTGTTTTGAGAGAAATAATGCAATACCTCTTACTTTAAGTTCTAAGCTTAAAAGTAAGTTCATCCACAGGGATTCAGGTCTATTTCCAAGTAGGGCTATATGCTTTACAAGAATGCAATGTATGTGCCAGTCAGGCAGCTAGATGGCTTCAAGGCAGAGTCAGACACTCATCTGACAATGCTGACGTGGTAGCCACAGCTGTGAGACTGATAGATCTAGAGTTCCATGAGACCAGACTATTGTCAGAGCATATAGGATAGCTTCATGCACATCAGTGGAGGCACCTTGAAAGACGAGTTGTACAGAAGATAGGAAAAAAAAAACTAATATGTTACTAATAATAATAATAATAATAAGAAGAAGAAGAAGAAGAAGAAGAAGAAGAAGAAAAATGTAAAGAAAAAAATATATTTCGTACTGAATTCATTTACAATAAAACAGCCAACAAATAAGTGAATATAGCAATATAACCTCCATACTGTCCTGAAAATATAACCTCCATACTGTCTTGTCTGGAAACTGCTTGTTTTAGATGGTTGCATAATTTCCACATGAATAAAATACACCGACGGGACACTTCATTAGGAACACCTCCTTGTACCTGTATCCACTGTCTATCTTATCAGCTCCACTTACTATATAGATGCACTTGATGATGCAGTTACAGTATACGTATGATGCTGTCATACAATTGAAAGATGTAGTACATCTGTTTCTCTGTATACTTTATTAGAACCCATTCACCCTGTTCTTCAATACTTTTTAAACACCGCAGTGTCACTATTTGACTGAGAATAGTCCACCAACCAAACAACAAATGAGCTACCACCTCTCACTTTACATCTACAAGGTAGGAGTGTCTAATGGAGTGAACAGCGAGTGGAAACAGTGTTTAAACACTCCAGCAGCACTCCTGTGTCTGATCCACTCATTCCAGCACAACATACACTAACACATCACCACCATGTCAGTATCACTGCAGTTCTTAGAATGATCCACCACCCACATAATACCAGCTCCGTGGTGGTCCTGTGGGGGTTCTGAACATTGAAGAACTGGGTGAGAAGAGGGATAACAAAGTACGCAGAGAATCAGATGGACTACAGTCTATAATTGTAGAACTACAAAGTGCTCCTATATGGTAAGTGGAGCTGATAAAATTGAGAAACAAATAGGTGTGCCTAAAGTGGCCAGTCTGTGTATATCCCATGAATAAAGTAGCTGCCAAAGTAAGGGAATTGAAAGACAAAATTATGCTGATGTAATATACTTTATTCATGTGAATATGTGAACATTTCAGTCAATGTAATGTTTCACTTCTAGTATATGATTGCTCTTTCCATTACTGATATTAGAATCCAGTATAATATATAATGGAAATGCAAATATCATATGACTGAACATTTCCATTTCCACTGTTTGATATGTTGCTATGTGTCAAAATTTGACTGCATGTCACATCCGGGCACGTCAGTCAGGTCATGCAGACATCTGTTTATAAATAACTGTTAACTGATTTTTGGAACTGAAGATGTATGTTTATGAATGCAAATTTAATTTATCGTTCAAATGCCTTTGTGACATGTGAATGCAAAACAGAGTCAGATTATGCAGGAGAGTCGGAACCCTTGGGGAAACACGGCACACCGTTGTGGCTACCTGGTGAAGTTTTGTGCATTATCATAGTAAGTTGTATTATATTACACTGAAAATGTCCTACATTAGACTGAGAAGTCTGTGTACCCTTAATGAAATCCTAGATACTACTTTGAGGCTGTACTTACAGTAAAGCTTTCAGTGAGTATTGACTTCTAGTATTTGCTAGCAAGCTTAGACTTTTAAAACAGAGTTCCTTGAGAATTTCAGCAGAAGTCATATTTCAATGCAGTGTTTCAAAATATTCAGCTTTTTCCAATTTCATTATCATAACCTTGGTCATTTGTCATCATGTGTTAAGTCTTCAGTGAGAAACCTTGGTGTCGTCTTTGACTCCAACCTCAGATGTGATAAACAAATCAACTCTGTGGTTAAAAGTAATTTCTTCCAGCTCAGAAACATTGCAAAACTGAAGCCCTTTTTTGTTTTTCTGACCTCGAAAAAGTAATTCATGTATTCATCTCTTCTTGATTTGACTACTGTAATTCTCTATACATTGGGATTAACCAGTCTCTATTGCCACGTTTACAGTTAGTCCAGAATGCTGCATGCAGATTAGTGACTAGAACCAAGAAAAGAGAACATATTACACCAGTCCTCGTTTCACTTCATTGGCTACCAGTTCAATATAGGATACAGTTTAAAGTGCTTGTAGTTGTTTTTAAAGCACTAAATGGTATGGTCCCTACTTATATTGCAGATTTGCTCACATCGACAATCACGAAGCGCTCTTTGAGATCTTCATCACAGAATTTGTTGGCCGTTCCTAGGGCTTGTCTGAAACTCAAAGGTGATTGGGCATTTTCGGTGTATGCCCCAAGACTTTGGAATAGTCTACCATCCAGTATTTGCCAGTCGACCTCTATCTCAGTTTTTAAATCAGGTCTAAAAACTCACTTATACATACTTGCTTTTGAATAGTGAGAAACTGTGGTAACATGAGGTGATTTTATGGTTGTTCGATATATCCCTTATCTGTTTCTTATCTGTGTTTTAATGTTTTTTGTTACTTATTTTAATATATGTTATTTATCTGATTTCTTTTATCTGTGTTTTGGTTGTATGTATTCATGTATAATCATTAGATATTTCTATGTACAGCACCTTGGTCAATGCAGGTTGTGTAAAGAGTGCTTTATAAATGAAGTTTACTTACTTACTTACTTAGTACAAGTGGAAACTGAACTTGCCAGCATCTGAGCAAGAAAGAATGTGTGCTGCAGTGCAGAAAGGTTTTCATTCTGTACCACCTTATGTATGTATCAGTTTGTTGGTGTATTGGACTGGGGTTTAAAATTCAGCCGTTTTAGCTCAGTGGGACCTTGGCAAGCGCCCTAGGCTTTGTACTACTTTTCACTGCTCTAATACATATTGATGATTAAAAGAGGTTGAAAATGCACTTTTCTCCCTGTGTGACAACCCTGTTCGGCTTCACTTAGACACATTAGGAATAGTTGATATTAAAGTGCGAATGATTTATTTAGTCTCCAAGAAGAAGTATTCTATAATTTCCACAGCAAGACTCCATTAATCAGGCCTAAAGTATACAGCACTGAGGCGTATTTGTCACACTCCTTTTTGCTCTCATGGTAAGAGTGTTTGCAAGTCACACTCCAGATAAGTATTGCAGGGAAAGATTGAATATATGCATTTGCCTGTGTGTGTTATTTAGAAAATTAATCTTGAGTGCCGAAATCCCTGGAGAGTTACTCCCTAAGTATTTCGGGCCGGGAAGAAGAAACGCAAAGTAATTTCTTGAATTTTATTCTGGCTGGCCACTTTATTAGAAAGTCCTACCTAGTACGTCACCTTGCAGTTAAAAACTGTAGCCCACTGTGTGTTTTATTTTGGTCATCTTCTAGCACTTTATTAGTGGTTAGTTTCTGACAACAGAACCACTCGTTTTGGGTTGTGGACCAATTTCAGTCTTGCAGAGAAACTGAGGTGTGTAACAACCCCAGCAATGCAGCTGTGGTTGATGTACCAGCATTGCACAATACCATGTCAATGTCACCACTGTGTTCAGAATGCAGAGGCAACCAACCATAATAATAATATTGTTTGCCAACAATAATAATATGTTGTCAGAAAATGCCCAATGAATGGAGTAGAGGGTGACTGACAGTTTGAGCATGCTCACAGGTAGCATGCAGTTTCTAACTGTACACATATAAGTGGCAAACAGTGGCAAAGATTTATCCCTCATTCACTACTTTGTGTATTATTAATTATAGTGCTTAAAAAAGGACTACTTTGAAATTCCTCATACTTCTTCCTGCTTTTTCTTCTTCTTCTTATACTTCTCTAGTGTTCTGTAATTAATACAGCCCAAACCGCTTAAAGTACAGACTCAAGCTGTGTTTTGAAGACACAATGTTCAGCAGTGAGAGTTTTTGTTGATTGTATTTGTTGTTTTAATTAATTGAAGTTTAAACATTTTATATCTCCCATACAAATGAATGAAAAAAACTAATTTAACTGCCACAAATGATTTCACAATGCACATCTCTCACATAAGCACTAATTTTAGACTCACACAGAGACACACTAATGCACATCAATACCAGTACAAACAAGTAATTTAATGAAGCAGTCGATTAAAGGTGGCAGTGAATTTAAGGTAGCAGGTAATTTAAGGTTGCAGGAATATAAGGTAGCGCTGGATTTAAAGTAGCATGAGATTTAAGGTATCAGCAAATTTAAAGTGGTAGTGGATTTAATGTATCAGTGAATGAAAGTCATCAGTATACTTGAAGTAGCTGGGATTTAAGGTAGCAAGGAACTTAATGTAGCAGTGAATTTAAGGTGGCAGTAGATTTAGGTAGCAGGAGAACTAAGGTGGCACTGGATTTGAGGTTGCACCATTTAAGGTGAAATGGAAAATTCAGAACCCAACTTAAACTGTGTTCCACCTTACATCTTGGAGTGCAAATGCTCCAGCCAATTCTAGAAGCACATTGTGCAGAGCCATATCTTTAAACAAGCTTTGGGTTAGACATTTCAGAATGTCGAAAGCAGCCTTTGAAAAGTTATACTCGTGATTGGACTGTCTATAGGCCCAGTTGTTCACTGTCACCAGCGCCCCGTGTCCTCTAAAGAGAATCGCCATTCACATAATGGGTGAAATGTATGCCATAAGCATAACAGCTGTGTACAGTTGCCAGTAAGATCAGGCTATATCGTGTGACCTTACAGCTTAAACATCATAATGTATTTAAAAAAACATTTTCTATCATGTTTTCCACTTTTCCACTTCATCCTAGCATAAAAGCTGTCTTTGCGATATGTGGTGTTTTATCAAATTCCAGGCTTTTCCATTCAGGATTTTTGTCTCTGGATGGAAAACCTGCTATTGAGGTCAGGGCTCTAGGATGACCAGTCCATTGTTCTGAGAATGCCAACAACCTTTCTGATTGATCTGCAGAAATTCCTATTTTCTCCATTAATTTTTCTTTGTAATTAATTCAAGACAACTGGATATCCTTTCAAACCCATAGCTTTGAGCTGTCTTTTCATAAGAAAGGAATGTCTTGATTTTCTCCTCTATTTCAAAGATAAAAGTTACTGTTTATCTGATGGTAGATTTGGTGATGTACCAGGTCTTGCATCGTTTGTAGGAAGCCCTTTGACTTTCCCTTTCCTTTTGCAAGCGGATTTCTTTATGTCTACTAACCCCAGAAAATGCATCATATTGCCAAAAGTATTTGCTCGTCTGCCAACACACACATATGAACCTGAGTGACATCCCATTCTTAATCCATAGGGTTTAATATAATGTCGACCCACTGTTTGCAGCTATATCAGCTTTTCACAAGGTTTAGGAGTGTATTTATGGGAATTTTTGACCATTCTTCCAGAAGTGCATTTGTGAGGTCAGACACTGATGTTGGATGAGAAGGCCTGGCTCACAGTCTCCGCTCTAATTCATCCCAAAGGTGTTTTATCGGGTTGCGGTCAGGCCAGTCAAGTTCTTCCACACCAAACATGCTCATGCATGTCTTTATAGACCTTAGTTTATGTACTGGTGCGCAGCCATGTTGGAACAGAAAGGGGCCATCCCCAAACTGTTTCCTCAAACTTGGGAGCATGAAATTATGACACTTTGCATTGTGCTTGGTGATGTTAGGCTTGGATGCAGTGGCCTACCACTTCGTGGCTGAGTTACTGTTGTTCCCAATTGCTTCCACTTTGTTATAATACCACTGACAGTTGATGGTGGAATATTTAGTAGCAAGGAAATTTCACGACTGGACTTGTTGCACAGGTGGCATCCTATCACGGTACCATGCTGGAATTCACTTGAGAATTAAATAATTTTGATACTAAGAGCAACATTGGGCCACAATTTTTGTGGATGTACAAGATTTCTAATAAAAGAGGCAGGGAGTGTTTGCAATGTGGAAAATGAGGGGGAAAAAACAGATGACCTTGCAAGGAGTGTGCATTTCTCATATGATCTGATTTGTTTGTTTAAAGTAAGCACACCCATGTATGCTCTGAGGTTGTGACTGCATACATTTATTGATAGCTGCAGCCTGGAGATAATGTAAGCTGCTGCAGACCTAAGCAATCACTGCCACACAGCGATTAAAGGGATTTGAGCTTTGATTTATCTCCCATGGCCACTAGGGCAAGGTCATTAAAGGGCATGTATTCTAATGTAAGACAAGACAGACAAATATGGTGATGCGTTATATTGACTATTGGTATAAATGTACTACTATGCACAGTGTCCTGCTATTTTTCCTTCCCTAATTATAGTAATAGTTATAGCCTGGGTTTGGAGTCTGGGGTAAGGTAAGATGGCTGTATATCTCTGCCAGCAACATTAGGCTGTCTCAGTGTACTAAAATAAAGAAAACTCTCCTTCAGACCAGGTAACTCTGATATCTGCTTCCATTTTAGTGGTAATATTCCTTCATTGCTGATTCTGCTGCAACGAAAATGCAGCAATTGCTCCATTTGTAATGCTTGCTCATTCTTTAATCTTAAACAACAACAATAACAACAGCACAGAAATGTTAAGACTGCACATTCCCATGACAACAAAATCATGAGAGTGTGAAAACAAGAGTATGAGTGGATGTGGACAGAGACTCAGCCAGAATATTATAACATTTACTGTACCTTTGACATTTTCCATCATTGTCTGATGCTCTGGGTTAGCCACGCAGGGCCCCATCTGCAAATGTCAATACAGCTATGGGGATTCAATTGATAAGAAAGCGTACAATGCGGCTCTGGATATCCATGGGACCTTTGAGAGCAACTCTCATATAGCCTGTTTCAGACCTGCTTCTTCAAGGAATCCTTGAAACTGGTCTTGTTTTCTGTTCAAACATGCTGCTCTGCAAACACAGCGAGACAACCTCTCCTCTGAAAACTCAACGAAACATCACACTCAATGGTAGAAACACATAAAACATTGGGCTATGAAATGCTGATTGGCTTGTAAAATGCAACATGTCATGTGGACTCTTAAAACAAATCATGGTCAGATTTTCCAAGCCACTATCACTTTATTATTGTAGTAACTTCAGGTGCTATCTTTGTGCACAGATATTTGCATCTGAGATGTACGAGTGGTGCGTTAAGTAGACATCATTATGGAACCCATATAGGACCATGTGGTTATAAAAATGTCCAGCGGCATAAAGCATATGCGGACACTGCATATGCAAATGAATGTTTAATACTACCTCATTATGAAACCACTGTCAACATCTTTCTTTACATTTCATTGGGAACCATATCTTTTTTTAGCAGCCCCAGTACACACATATTGAATAATGCCTCTTTTGCGGTGACAAATCTGTGTATGTAAAAACATTCTCAGCTGCCTTGGAACACGCCATTTTATCACAGGATGGCATCCAGAGAGATGACTATGATAATTACCCATATGTTCCAATTTCAAATGATTTTTTTTTCAAAAATTGTCCAGTGGTTTTAAATACATTTACTTCTAGTCACCAGGTACACCAGCAAAATCCTTTACATTGGTCACCTCAAGAAAAGCAGAAAAATGTATGATAAGTGTGGGTTAGCAGATGCACTTTTCATATGAGCTGAAATTAAGCCCAAAGAAAGCTGTACACACAAGCACTTTCTCAGTTCCTACCTTTGAGTAGACTGTGTCAGACATGAAGATCAATGGCTTGACATCAACCTGAAATCTATAATAAACACGTTTTGGTGACAGTGACATCAAAATGTTAGGGATGCTGTTTACATGGGAAATACTTGGGGAAAAAAGAAAAAATAGTCAGGAAATACAAGTCAAATTCTGTCAGAAAGAATTTGTATGACGCTCCGCCTGCAGAAGAATGGTTATTGGAGCATTCCATTTTTCTCCGAGATTTGCTTTGCAAATAAATCAATAGGGGTCAGCGCAGAGTCACATTCTCTTCTAAGACAACTGACCCCCATTCACCTGCAGCCGTTTGGATCTAAAATATTAAATACCTGTCAGTTTGCTAAATGTCCCGAATGTCCGCTTTTTCGCGGTTGACTTCATTAAAGTTCAGTCTATCAATAACATTGATGTGAAGGACTGTGGAAAATTGTGCTCTGACACCAATTCACTTTGTGAGAGCTTTCAATTCTAGAAGGCTTGAGACAAAAATGTTTGGGTTTTGTTTATAATACTGCTGAACATCAGGTACCAGCAGGAACGAAAGCTATTACACCCTCAGAATTCCTCAAACCTTCTAATTTTGCTGATCCCCCCACCCTTCCTTTTTTTCCTTGTCATTTGAAAGTCTCTCACCCTGATAATTAGCCGACGTTAATTAGATGCACTTGCATAATTGTTAATCATTGGTTCCACTGGATACATTGCGAAGTGTGCTCAGAATACAAACCAGAGCAGAGAAGAAAACAATAATGTGATAGTCTGAAAGGAATAATTGCTATTGTTTGTGGCTTAAAGCACTGTCGAATGGTGCTGATTAAAAAAAGACATTTTCAGACTTTATTTAAAAGCACTACTGGTTTTTATTATATTGGTGTTGGTTATATATTTGTTAAATGGACCATACCAAATGATTCATGTTGAAATGAATGTAAACATGAAGCTTGCTCAGGTGATGCTGAAAGTTGCAGTTATGATACACAGCAGTAACGTGTGATGCACTGGTTCATCTTAGTTTTGTCATTAATGTAATACTGGTGTGCAAATAAATGCAGATGTCATGACATACAATCACATGACATATATTGTAATGAGTTCATGGGGGCAAAAAGAGTGGCAGCAAAGCCAGTCTCTTGGGGTAAGCCATTAGCTGTTAGCCTAGCATGAAGTCTAGGCAGCTTTGCGTGTGCACTGCGCCTATGTCGCTACTCGGTCAACCAACTGCTTCAGGCAATGCTGCAGTCTCGGCCTACAAGCCGTGAAGCTTCACAGCTTCTCAGCTAAAACTAGTAGTGTGTAAGCCCATAATATTTACTGAATTCCAGCAGTGTTTGGTGGTCATAGATGAAAGCTTCAATGTTAAGGCCAGTGGTGCCAGCAGCCATGATACCTGCTATGCTCAGAATGCAGCTTGCACTGCATTATGAACTGCATTGTGGCACGAACATGTATTCATGACTGCAAGCAGTGCTCAATTCCTCAGTGTTTTAGCATTTTACTGCTATTACACTAAACAGCCATATCAAGAGCACAGAAAGCCACATGTAGCTTAAAACTTACACATTTACAAAAAGGCAGCCAGTCTCAGATAAACAGGTAAATGCTATGGTCTGCTTAGCTAACATTACTAGCCTAGTCTTTTTCAGTTTATGTCTTTCAGCTTATAAACAGTTTGTGAAGAGGCAGTAAACTTACACCAAGCGTGATGAGTGAAGTTGAAAGGTTTTTTTTTTCTTTCAGTTTATACAAGTGTGTACAGGAGTGTGAAAAACTTGAACCTGGCATTTATCGGTTGCTCTGCTATGTGACTCTGGGCTATGCAACACATTTTTTTCAGAGGAAAAACAACATTTAGCACCACTTTTGCCAGGCTCAGAGATGCTGCCATGGGCTTTACATATGCTTGATTTTATCTGGTTAGGGTTATATTTTTTATATTTGGTTATAAGTTATATTGGTATAAATGTGGACATCTGTCTATATACCGTCCATTTCTTGTTTTTACTATTATGCCCATACCCCCCCCCAATTAAGATTTACTTCAGTTGTTAAATATGATTCTAATTAATAGTGAAGAGACATCCAGAATAATATGACACCTATTATAAAGATTTCATTAAACTTTTGAAAAGAATATATATTGATACACTACACTGTGATATATACTGAGCTGGTCAGTAATCTTAATTATATCATGAGAGAAATAGTTGCCCATAACGTCCGCTACAAATACACAGAATACACTGGTTTAGAAGAAGTCAGGTTCTAAATGGCTGTGTTAGTGTAGAGTTTTATTTTGGTGATGATAGCACAAAACAGAAGGTCATACCAGTGTCACCACTATTCATAAATACAAGCCTGTGGCAATATGGTTCTGTCTTTATATCGCCACAGTGGACGCAAGAGAGTGGGCACCAACGAAAGAGTCTAATCACTTGGCTTCTAATTCATGTCACAACAAAAGAGTCAGATGCCTTGCAGCATTAAGCGCCTTAACTCGTGGTGCAAAACGCTTGGGCGTTCTAACCAATAAAGTATGCT
Organism: Semaprochilodus insignis; assembly: GCA_034552555.1. NCBI lineage: Eukaryota > Metazoa > Chordata > Actinopteri > Characiformes > Prochilodontidae > Semaprochilodus > Semaprochilodus insignis. The sequence continues at coordinate 27,519,615 of CM067485.1, forward strand.
GGCCAACAGCAGACTTTATGGCAAGTACAAGGGAAAATGTCCTGCGTGTTTATTACCCTGCTTACCGAGTCACCAGAGCCTGACTCCGACTGATTACAGCCCAATTGCATTCAGGCGCATGTGTGTCAGGCCCCTGGAGACTTGTGAAAAAGCCTAGCCCCAGTGATCCCACATTAACACTGCACACCCTCGTCTCACTGTCAACTCCGACTCAGATGGAGAATCAGGACCATCCATTACATGCCCTCCGAGAATCATTTGCTGGGAAACCAGCAAATGTTTACTTCTCCGGGGTGGAGTGGGACGTAATGCAGGCACGCTGGGGCTGAACACAAACCGAAAGGTATCCTGCGAAAATCGTAACATCAGTCTCTGCTTCCATTCACCAAATCCTCGCCATGTAAAATGTTTACGGTATGCCATAGAGATCTATTCAAATTATCTCGTCACAATGGATCCCTGGGCCGAAATAACGGGGCCGCTTTATGCGAGGCCGTAAACACTTGCCATGTTTTATTGTGGCGCAACACTCATTTATTAGAATCCTGTGGAAGTCAGGTCTAAAGGGGGCAGTTAAGTTTCAGCATCTCTCTCTTTCTCACTCGGTCTTTCTCTCTCTCTCTCTCTCTCTCTCTCTCTCTCTCTCTTTTAACTTGTGATGCCTTTTTCACCCTTGCCTTCCCATCACTTTGCTGAAATCTTCCCAAAGCCTAATGAGTTTTCTCTTTGGAGACAGGAGGGAGTGGAAGAAAGCCCTCTTCGCTATGCAGGCCCATGAGCGCCTGTAATCCGCCATCGATCCCTCAGTGATTTGTTGCTGTCAGCTTTTCGAAAATGATAGAAAGAAAAAACAAAGGCTCGGGTTTCCAATTAGCCCCGAATATAATTGGGTATTATTACAGGCTCCCAAAAGTTCGCTGACCAAGTGGTGTCACGTCGCTGTCGTGGCAAAGCCCTCTGGGTCTGTGGATAAGGCTCGGAGAAGCTTGCTAGTGTACCTGAACCTGGCAGGCTACATACCCCTTTGGAAAGTTAAGGCTCAAGCTGTCAAGCCACCAGACAGCAATTCAACAAGTTTTAAAACATTGAGCAATCATTTGACTGTTGCTACCTTAACGTGGAGAGGGTTCCTCAGAGCAAAATGGGTCTTAAAGTTCCAGCGTGCATTTGCTAATAGCCAGCCACTTCTCCAGCATACCTCCAGAGAACTGTGCAAGCACATTAGATTAGAATCAAAGCTGCACAGTGTAAGGGCTATCGGTCATATATAATATATTCTCACAGACTTTAACTTCTCTTTTCATCCTTCTTGACAAAGAGGATAAAAGTAAGACAGCGCACCATTCCACCTGCAAATTCATTATTCAGAAGCTTCAAGATTTCTTTTAAAATTAGCAGCCAATGACTAACCTTCCAGATTCCAAACTGCATTTTGTCTGACAACATCAGATACCATAGAAATCCCATGTTTTAGATCAAAAGCTACATAAGAAGAAGTGACTCTTGACAAAAAACAAAATGAAGTATATTGAAAATGGGAAACTCCAAGAAAACTGCACATGAAATGATCAACTGCATGCAGCTGATTCTGCATATGTGCATACAATAACATAACGGTGGAGTAAAAAACTGGCCCAATGATATACAGACACTGCAGGATAATTAGGATTATATGAGCCATCATCATTGTTTCCCAGTTAATGGATTTTATGGGGCATTTCAGACACTGTACCTTACCGGCAATCACCTCACCCTCCAGCACCGTGATGAAAGCTTTGTTCCACATTTAGGAGAGGGAAGTGGGAGTCTTTTGGCACAGCTGCACACACACGCACATACACAAGCCCCTGCCCTTATCTGATGAAAAGCAGGCACCAGAGCCGGAGTTGTGTTGCTATGGCAACAGCACAGCCGCTGACAGGGCCCCGGGCAGCGCAAAGCTTCCGCCACAAAAGACGCCTTCAGCTTTTTGCAGCTCCTCTGTCTGGCCACAGTTGCCCAAGGTCTCGCGGCTGCCGGTCCATTTTCATACCGAGACGCATTCTTAGAAGAGAATGGTCCAGCTGCATGTGAACTTTCCTCCTGTCTTTTCACACATCTGTGAAAGATGGAGCTTATTTTTCCTCCTCAAACAAAGAAAAAAGTTTTCCCTATGCCCAATTTTTCTCCCTAAAAATGCCCCATGTCTCTTATTCCCCTTCATTGCACATTTCAGGGCTCCATAGAGAGAAAAAAAACAAGATTATGTGCCCCCATGGCTCCCCAAACCATTGATATTTTTTCCCGGTGCTCCCATGGTTCCCCAACACATTAAGTGTTTTTCATTTGCCCGCATGGGTCCTGAAACATTGATTTTCTTTCCCCCTATGTCCTAATAGCAAAGATTTTTTCCCCCATGCCACCCATGGCTCCCCAAAATGTTGACCTTTTTCCCCACCTTCACAAATACAAACAAATTATTATATGCCCCTCGTGTCTCTGCAAGGCACTGAACTTATGGGCAAAGTGCCACCTGCCATCCCGTCCCCTGCTTTTTACTGTGCCAAGCAAGCAAACACAAGCACGTCCCCAGTGTCCCATCAAAATCGGCCCACCAGCTGCCACCCCCTCCCTCCACAACCCAGTATGCTCTAACGGGATGCTCCCTGCTCCCTTTACAGGCACCATAGCTTTCCTTACAGCCACCATAGTTTGTGGTTGATTAATTAGGCAACATTAAGTAGCCATTGTGACCGAGTGCACACAAAGTCCAGAGGTTAGTCGCTTCCTTCACTGCGAGACAGGCTTCATGAGGATAATTAGAATCATAATGTATTGTTTTATTCATAGATATTGTGGAGGTGGAGAGGAGCAGCCAACGAAGGCCTGTTAGCAACAACATAGAGCTCATTCAATGGAAACAACTATCACTTATTCTAATATACGCTAATTCAATGCAAATTGGTGACGTTTCCTTTGTAATGCGTGTAGTGTTTTTTCTACAGTCAGTGCACATCACCACCACTACCATTCTCCATCATCTCCAGACCGACAATTTATGAACCGGCACCGTTTTTTTATGTTTGTACGGGTCTTGTTGTTTTACGCTGCATTCACAGCACAAGAAAGCCTAATTACATTTTCATTATGATCTATGGTTTTTAGCGTCAAGGAATGTGCATCAGGTCAGCGATGTAAAGCTGTTGGATTTGGGCAGGTTCATTAACAATGTGTATGTGTAAATCATTTCTCTGTTTGCACAAGTGATCAGAGGCAGTGAATGCAATAAATGTGCCACAAGGCCCTCATTACACAGAGATTTACAGATTTTTATGCTAATGCAAAGGCAGGGAAGGCAGGAAGTTTGTTTGGGCCTTACCCATGCTAGTCCAAGCGAAAGAGAAGGGGTCAATGGCAATATTCATTGAGCATCAAGCTGATGTGATGTTAATGCTTTCTGACATTAGATAATGTTATCCTTCATCTCTGGCGCGAGCAACAAAATAATCCCTTTTGTAGGAAGCTCACCAGAACGTTAAGATTTCCCATAAGGTCAGTGTACATGGCATATTATGAGAGTGCTACTCACTGACCATACAAATCTAATGGAAAACATTAAGGATCTAGGATGCTCTGCTGGATCTGAGCAGAGGTCTAATAAAATTTCCACCAGTATGTGGAAAACAGTATGTGTTTTGTTCATAAAGAGGCAAAGACTAGCAGAATTCAGCACTAGACAATAATAACACATGTAGGCTGTTGCATCAGTGTAGCCTTATCCTATGCTTGTATAGCTGTTTTCAACATGAAGAAATTTAAGCATGTAGGTGATAGTGTGGTGATAGTCTTAAGTTTACATAATACTTGATTGCAGAGCTGGCAGGCCCTGTGCTCACCACACACATTCCGTAGGGCCCCAGAAATGACGTAAAGGCCCTGCTTCCTTCTGATTCCAAAGCTTATTGTGTTATAACTTTGATGAGAGGGGAACTATCCATCTGGGATGAGTTTCTTGAAATTGACGTTGAACAACTAACGTACTTGAATAACAGAGATACTATCATTTTGTACCTCTTGAATCTCTCCAAGGTTACCACAATCACTCAATGATGTCTTCAGGAAATGCATTCCTGAGTAACAAAAAAAAAAAAGCTAAATGTCATAGGACTGCTTTGTGGGAACAGCAATGAGGTAAACGTCTCTCAAAGTTTCTTCTAGGGTTGTGCTTTTTGTGAAATACAACTAGTTATTAAGTTATTACCTTTCAATGTTCGCAACAAACTGCATCTTCGAAAATAAAATGTAATGTAAATGTGAATTAGTGAATTAGTGGGAGTCAATTTCCAAAAGAGTCTTCAACTCCAACGGATCTGGAAGTCGGCCTCTACTCTTTGCCAGTGACTCTAAGAATTGCAAGGCTAGGAGTCGACACTTTGTCGACACTTTCTGTGTTTTTTCACTGTAACGCAGTTATTCTGATGAAAGTGAGTGATTTGAGTTTCAGTGAACAATTATTAGAAATGGAAAAAGGAACAAAAAACAAAAATAGACATTGTTTTCACAGAACGTTGTGGAAAGAGGATGAAGCTGAGATTTACTCCTTCTTTGCCAGAGAATTCTGACTGCAGTAGACTATATCATTAATAAGTTTACCTTCTTTCTACATTGTGTGAAAAGTGATTTTTTTCATATCACTACAATCTGTAGATCAATGATGGTTTAATCTCTGCTGTGTTCCCGGCTGGTTCCAGCTTTGGAGTTAAAGTGTCAACTGGAATTCCAGAGGTGGGAGTTGAGAGTCCAGGAAACTTGGCTATTGGCGCATGAGTCCAATAGGAGAGCCCCTTTAAGTTTGAAATTTTGCTTATGGATCCAGGGAGGTTAGGACTGACTCTGTTTGACAGTGAGCGATTAGTTCACTGTCAGCGAAACTGGTAAAATGTAACAATAGAACATTTCTGCTAAATAAGACAATATTATGTATGACCTCTAAGATAAAAGGCTTTTTTTTGTAATTATTTCTTCCGTTTCATAATAAGTCTAATGCTAGTCCAGGCATAAACCCCTACTAAAAAATACTAGTATCTAACATTAAGATGTCTTTGTAAAAAAAAAAAAAACCTTCAGATTAAGGATTCAAAATTAAAATGCTAAACACAGTAAATGTGGTGTTTAACAGAAAAAGGAAAAACAATTCGAAACTGTTGATCAGTCTGTAGTTTGGGTAGCATGTATGCTAGCTAGTGCAATAACTTTTCCGGCTGAGGTTTTAGTAGGTTTTAATGTGAGATGTAATTAGCTAAAACCACAGCTAAATTAGCTATTGTACTAACTGGACTATTTGCCATCCAAACTACAAATTGCTACTTAACTGTTTGAAGAGGTTTTATCTCTTCCCTTTAAACACCGCCACATTTACTGCATGTAGCGTTCTGTTCTGTACAATAACCTGAAGGTTTGTGTATAATGAATGGTTCTCTGTATGAAGCTGTGTCAAACTTGACATTGCTGTAAGCTAAAGGAGAATGACATAGCATTAATGACCACACATGACCATAGCAAATCTGACAAGCAAGATGCACACCCATTAAATCTTAAGTCTCAAGAGGAGTTGCAAGTCAGTTAAGGCGGGTTCCATCACTGCCTAACCCTTATCCTAATTCCAGTAAAGAAGCTGAATTAATTACGTTTTACCAAGTATTCAACAAAAACAAGTGTATTATGTCCTCCTTTGATGAATCTGAAGGGTGTCTGGGGAAAAAGAGAAAGATAAACCAGTCCGCTATTAGAAAAGACAGGCCGAAGATGAAAAGAAGTTGAAACCCTTCAAGAACATGAACATGAACATTGCAGTCAAGAGTTGAGTAAACACACAGAAAGTCAAGAAAAAGGTTTCAGCCTAAAAAGGGTATTATTTCAGTTCAGCATAAGAAAGGAACGAACAAAAGAACATCTATAAATCAATATAAGGTCCGCAGTGTGCGACACTTGTCATATCCATCACATTTCCTGTAAAAAAAAAAACTCTGCAAACAAAAAAAGAAATCTGCAAGCTCTATTTTTAATCTACACTAGCTTGCTGGAGACCTTTAAACCTTCTCGAAACATGTGCTTGTGTCGGTGACCTTGCCTCGCCCGCATCCAAGAATGAATTGGCAACACATTTTTTTTTGCGTTGGATATCTAGACCATCTACAGCATGTTCAAAAATGCATTCATATTGTGAGAATGGAAATCATTACCAATTCCGGCCTTTGTACAACTCTTCGTGAGCACATGCTGTCTAGCCTAATGTCACGGAGAACAAAACTCAATCAAGCTGTTTTGACACATCAAATCGCGAGGCACGGCTGCCTCTCTTTTTTGGCTTGGGCCCCGCGCACCATCTCGCCGCTTTCATCAGCGCTTCTCTCATCACAGGAGGGCTCGCCTCCGTCCTGTATTGATCCCGGAGACGCCGCAGTGGGTCCGCGGGTGAGAAATGCAACACCGGCATGCAGAGATGGAGAGATGGAGGTGTGGGTGTATTCGGGATGTCATGATTAATTAGCTGGTGCAAGGCTGCTTCTTTCCCCACCGCTTTTCATCAACGCCGACTTGTCAGCTTCGCTTCATGCTCGTCGGTGGGTACCCCTCACCGGAGATACGGGCGCGATCAGGATGAAAGCAGCTGCGGGGAAAAGCGTTGAGCATGACCTTACGTTTGGGTCACCACACACTACGTTTTCTCATTTTCACCAAACCACACATCACGCCTGCCGTTGAAAACATCAAGCCTGAGCTGAAAATGCACAGAGCGCATTCAACGCCTACCTTCTTTTGTTGTTGCCCGTTTGAAACGTCCAACATCTGCCATCACCCTTGCTCATTTAAATGAAAAGCATTAAGTCATGCACACGTTCACTTTATCCTGATGCGTCCTATTGTTTATATTCTAGTTAATTAATGGCGGTAGGACACTGAATTAGTCGGCTTAATGCAGTCTCATTGGCCTAACCTTTTTCTTCCCCTCATAAATGATGGCCAGTCTGAAATGCAGGTAATGGCTCCATTATGCCATGCTATTTGCTGTTTCCACGCTGCAGTCCCATCACTCGTTGCATCTCTTTGTTTAAAGAGCTCCCGACACCTCATTGGACCTATTAAAAGGCTCACAGACTTACTCGTGCTATTTATCAAAACAAGCAGCCCGGATCATAAACATGCATGCGTTTGTTTAACTTCCACAACTGCGATATTTAACAAGGGCAGGAGGTATAAATGAGGACTAATCAAAGCTGAAGCACGGGGGATATAAAAACAGCCGACTCCTTAAGCACGGGCTCTTTCTTCTGCCACGTGTTCAATGGATCTTATTACATATTGTTTATTAAAACCCACAGGGTACATGAAAAAACGCACTCACTCTAAAGCCATTTAAATCCCCATAATAATGCATTACCTATCAAGGGGACGCATTAATAAGCTCTCATAAACTTCAAAGTGCACGCTAGTATCCGCACTTAAAATAAGGTGGCCCAGCGTGCTTGTTGTAAAGGCAGTGGTAATACAATGGCATTCCAGCTAACAAGGATATTCATTAATAAAGTACAATAATAGTTGCTTTACTCATTGTTTCTGACATTTAGACACCAACTAATATTATTAACCATGGCTGAGAGGTCTAAGAAATTTGAACAGAACTTAATTAAAAGCTCAAAATCTGTCAAGTGACATAAATCCAAAAGATAGTAAAATGATCATAGGCTTTGAATGTGTTTGGGAATACTTGGAACATGAGAAGAAGAAAATGCAACAAACTTCTAACACTGAACTTTGGAGGTGTGGAAAGAAATCTGTAAGAAATAAAGTGGCTATACTATCGGTCTGCATCTGCCCAACACACATAACTAATCAGAAACTGTGGTATAAATAGTGAGATTTTAATGCTTTCAGATATTGAAATAGGCAGAACTACTAATTTGTCAAGCATCTAGTTTATAATCCTGGAGTACTATGGGTTTGCATTGCTGTGACAGTGATTGGCAGCCTGATCTATGAGCTCACATACACTATCTCTCTATTCTTCCCCATCTCTCCCATCCATTTCTGGTTCATGTTTACACCTGAGATTTGAACTGTTTATCATTTTTTAAAATCCTGCCATCAGTGACGGACCTCTTGTTTATAAATGTTTACAAATGTTTTAGCTTTATTCTGAAGCTGGAGCTTGCTAAGTTGCTAATTGTTAAACGCCTACTTAATTGCTGAAACCCTGCTGTTTTCATAGAGCTGACATTAGCAAACCTTACCCATGGTAAATCTGTCATGCATCTTGGATGCTACTCTAGCATGTCACAGATATGCTAATAGAAAATGACATCTTCATCATTGTTAATGTTTCTTGTTGATGTCTGTAGTAGAAGTGGCATCCGATATACATTTTATTTATATCAGCATTCACTGGGGTTTTTGATCACTGTCTGTATATTTTTACATAAAATAATATCAACGTGTCTGTGACTGACTGCTGCTCAAACACACTGTAGTGGTATCAGCAGAAATAAATAAAATTATGCTCTGTAAAACTGTCCAGTGGTGGACAGTAATGTAGTAAATGTAATGTGTTACTGTACTCAAGTAGTTGTTCATGTATCTGTACTTTACTGAAGAATTTTTCACTTTGGGGGACTTTTTACTTTAACTTCACTACATTTCAAAGTCAAATATCTTACTTTTACTCCACTTCCTTTTTGCTAAATCTGTCATTCCTTTTGGCTTTTGTGCACATGAAAAAGGTAAAAGGTAACTAAAGAAGCGCACCAATCAGGCTACAGCGCACACTTCGTTTTGAGCTTGTTTTGACTTGTTGGACAGAGCTTGGTTCTACCTAATGGAAATTGCTGGCGTTGAGTGTTTTGTTCTTATGATCATTTCAATAGACATCAGTGTCATTCTAATAAAAGATTGGTGGACCGAGAGTGACACTGGAGTCACTCTTTTCACCTAAAATTAGTTGATTAAGCAAAAGTTACTTGTTACAGAAATGATAATAGGACTTTAGAGCAATAATGAATCATGTTACTTTCCATACTTAAATACATTTCAAGGAACATAATTATGTACTTTTACTGAAGTGGACGTCTAAAATGAGGACTTTTACTTTTACTGAAGTAATAGTTTACTTTGGGAATCTCTGCTGTAACTCCTCTGTGAAACTCACAGGCAAGATTTCCTCCCTGAATTTTGAGGCAATATGGAATACAGTCTTGAAATTAAAAAAAATGCAAATGGGCATTACACTAAAACACATCATGAGAGGTCTTTATATGGAAACAACCAGTTGCGTGTACACCTGACTGCACCACTGGAAAAATGCAACCAACTTCTGAGACCGATACTGCAAGACTTCAGAAAGAATGGAAGCTGTAAGAGGGCAAGGGGTAAAAGTACTGTACTGAAAAGTACTGTAGTTTATTTTTTGTATAATGTTTTGCAAAAATGCTTTTTTCCCCTAATGTTGTACTTAATGGCCATTTTGATAGGAAATAAACAAATGAAAGGGTGGTGACATTTGCACAGTATAGTGCATCTTATAGTCTTACCTGATAATGGCTAGCGGAGAATGCTCCCACAATGTACTGCATCAGTTAGTGTATAAATAATGTACTTTAATAAATAATGTAGTGCTCATAATGAAGTGTGCTATTTAAAGATGACATGTGACATATGCACATAAGGTCTCTGACAGGTCTGCTTAAGGCTGCAGAGTGAAGATATAGGTGTATGTATAGTAGGTACCTAGCTAATAGGCTAATTACTATGTATAGTGTAGCTTATAAGTTGCCAGTGCACTTAAAGAACATGCCCCAGTTCTCTTCTGTGACTACCTGCTCATCTGTAATTGTTGGGTTAATATAAGCAGGTCACATCAGTGTTTCATATATTAGAAGAAAAAAATATATAAAAGGATCAAGTGATTAACAGGGTGCTAATTGTGTGGTGGTGTTATTGTGAGAGAATGTAACCACCATTGCTGACTGATGAGCAAATTGGGTGGTGCATGAGAATATATACTTTATTGAACTTGAAATTAAGATCATTCAATGGAAAGATTAATTAACTGATTACATGGCAATGTGAACTCTATCTGCCTCTGCCAAAAACAAAAGCAATTCTATAAAGACAGCAGCGAGGCTGTGTTCAGACTACAGGCAAAAATCCAATCAGATCTTTTCAGGTGACTCTCCACACAGAGATATAGGACAGGCAAATTATCAGGTCAGATTTGTATGTTCAGACATCAAGGTGAGTGGAGTTGCCTAAATCAATACTCTAGTAAATGTATTGATCCTTTGGTAAAATACTGGCACAAGTAGAAGTGCAATCATACAAAACAACTTTAGTAAAAGTAAAAAAGTATCAGGTCAAAACAACTACTAAATTACTGAGTGGCATATAGAACTCCAGTGGTACTTCTTAGTAAATCCAGCATCTATCAGCGTAGGGACTGAAGTTCGTATGGCTTGATTTTTCCATTTTTTATTATTGTGGTCTAAATTTGTGACGTTAGAGATGTGACCAACAACAAAGCAGTACAGATGTTCTCAACAACAAAGCAGAATGAAAATAAACAAAAAAGAAGGGAGTAATTAAACATGAATGGCTGAAATGCAACTGAGTAAAAAGTAGACTCCTGTACAGGAGTACAGGAGTACAGACTCCTGTACTCCTGTAACTTGAGAAGAAGTAAAAGTATTAGTATTCAAAAATACTCAGCAGAGTACAAATTCATCAATATTTTACTGAAGTACATATACCTGAATAAATAGAACTAGTTATTACCCACCTCTGAACATCACCAACCTATTTGCATGGATTGCTGTGGTAATGTGGCATCAATAACCATGTAGCAAATCACAGCACTTAGGTCACTCTGGATTTGACAAGAACATTCATTGTTAAATTAGGGGTGATGCAAAAGATGCTTCGAAATCCAGTCTGATACAGAACTGTAAAAATCTAAGTGGAACTACATATCAAACCATCTACAAATGTAATTTGGATCTGATTTGCAAACATCAGATTTTTGCTATACACAGTCTTCTCTAATAACTAAGTCAAAGTAATAAAGTTGAAACTAGTATCACCCTTTTTCATATACCTCACAAGTAGGGCTGCACAATAAATCATAATCTTATTGTTATCACGATATGACTTTCCTCGATAAACACATCATTAAGAGCTGCAATCACAGAACAGATGAAATTACCTCAGTGCCAGAGAGATGTCATTACCGGCATAAACCATTAGAAACCCAATGAATGCTTCTCTGTCCTAGGATTGAACTCCACGTGGGGGACAAGTAACTTAAACATTTGGGTAAATTGCCAATTACAAAACACATGTGCACAGCTCAGACACTCCTCCATCCTGACCTTGTAAACGTGTTTTACAAGTTTTGTGTTTTAAGTGTCCAAGGCAGTAGTTCTATAACAAACATAAATAAATGAATAAATACAAATTTGTATTCATTCCTGTGTGGCTATGTATGTAGCCTTCATAGAAAAGCTGTTGAGGTAATGTTCTTTCAGTACCTATAAAACATGTGCTTACCTTTTTTAGTATGCAGGTCTCAACAGTCCTCCAAAGAGGGGGATTCCATAGTCTTCAATAGTTTCCATGGTCCATACGGATGTCAAAAGTTACTACTACATTTACTACTACTTCACCCCGAAATAATTGATATATAATAATACCAGAATCACATTCACGACAGCAAGTCATTACTTATAAAGATGATCAGCATCCTACAGATGTTTAGATTTGACAGATATTTCAAACTGGTATTTGATAACACGTTTAATAGCATAAGAGCAAAACGTTTATCTGTTGTTGTCACAGCATCATGACTGCCAGTACAATTCAAACAACAATACCTTTCAAAGCCGATTTGAGTTTGTATGGAGCAGTTGGTGTCTGGTTGCTAAATAAAACTCCAATCCAATGCCTATTCTGAGACTTCTGCCCGACTGTGGCTAGTCTAAACATCAAATTGTCGTACTAAATGCAGACCCTATCATTTACTTTTCACTTACAGATTTTGACATTCGCTTTTGACATGAGGTTTTTTAACTGAGTGTTCAGCTGTAGTTTAGCTTCATTTAGCATTTTCCCTGTTTGAGCCATACAGTAGAAAAAGGCATTAGGGACCCATAGAAGCACAAGTTAATACAGAGGACCTCCAAATCCAATCCACAAATGGTGCCATCAGGTATTTTAGATGTAATCATATTGGCAGTACAGTTTGAAAATGATGACTTGTTGCATCTGATGTCAAGTTGCTGAGTTACGCAAGTACCAAATGAACACAAACCAACCCTGAGTTATTGTTTAGACAAAGAATGCTCTGGTTTGTTGTGCTTGCCAGTTTTTTAGGGCATTGTAAACAGAACTGCCATCACTGGCATATGTTAGTAATGTTTTCAGAATGTTTGACTGATGTGCTCTGGCCTTGAGCTTTATGGTTTAGCATTTCAATGACTAGTTGTTGTATTGTTGTGGCTTTCAGTAATAGAGTTCAGAAATCAAGGACTGTGCTTAATGGCATTTCCACTTTTCCTGCAGTGACTAACTGGTACCAATCAAATTTCACTTCACTATTGAGTAGGACATTGCTGGCATTGTGGTAATTCTACTACATGATGCTCCTAATTGACCAGTGTAGGTAATAGTCACTAAGCTTCAGTTTCAAAAGAGGAGAAGCATTACAACAGACTCATTCTATATCCAAAGTCTCTTCTCAGGCTGTGTACACCATCAGCTTCTTAAAGGTGAGCTCTTCAGGAGTCATTTACAAAACAAGAAGGTTAATTAATAGGGTATTGCAAAGGAGGAACAGCCTAAGATGTTTTCCTGATACGCAATATGTCACAAAGTATTTTTGGGCATATAATATGTAGGAACAGACAACATACTGCCACATACTAAAGAAAAAAATAAACCTATGAAATCAAGAATTACCATTCAACATTTGACTGTGGACTGTGGTGAACTAAATCCTAGTAAACTGAGCCAATTGCGTTGTATTTGTAAACAAACATGTACATTTTAAAACATTTAAATACTGCATTATCCATAACATGCTCAAAGTCTTATGAAATGCAAGCAATAAAAGTCATTATTGCCTAGCTCTAGACAAAGCTCATCTTGATGTTTGAAGATGCTGAAGACTGACCCCACCTCCTTCTTCTATAACATCCCTAATTATTTAGGATTTATATTTGTAAAAAAAATTCTACAAACTTTCTAAACATATTGCATCTTTTAAGCACTTTATGGTGGCCAACTCATCTTCATTATGTATGCTGTAATATTTTAAAGTTACCAAAGAAAGTATAAAGAGGATAAAGTATAAAGCCTTACACTGTGTAACTCTTCTTCTTCCCCCTGATCATTCACACTCATTATTGCATATTTTCATGCTCCAGTGTCTCATATGTGCAGGTGATTTGACCCTGGACGCGATTAGCCGGACTGAGATTCCTGAAATTACAAAAGAGGTGAAGCGTCCCTTCACCTAATTATTTCTCTGAGTAGGTAACCAAACCGTAAAAGTGAAATATCCCAATTAAAGTGCACTTGAAAGACGGCCCGACGCTCAACAGTTTTAAGAGGCGGACTGCAAACAGAGGGGAAACGATACAATAATTACATCTCTAGGTCATTATCTGTGGTGTACACAGAATGCAATTATCTTACCAAATGGTTGGAGAAAGATGATGCGTTATTAGTTTCATGAACCCATGCGGAGATAACATTAACACTACTTTTGGTTTCAACATCTTATTGACAGTGTGACCACAATGGCAATGGGTATTCCGGCAGCAAGAGATGTCAAGGACTTCTACTGCCTGGCTGCACGTGGTAAACTTGCTTTCTAATCACTAGCATAACATTGAGTAATACAGCCAGAAGGTTCCAATTTCAGTTGCATGAATTACGGTCACGTGACCTTGCAGAGACACCAATCTGTCTTGTGTTGGATCGCATTCCATATGGAATACTATGACAAAAACAAAAGGCCGTGGTGCATTAAGCTATCATTAAGACTCAAAAAGCCAAGTATCTACTTACACAGACTGTAAAATCCCTTGAATATTTATCAAGGAAGGCCAGGTTAAGCGTCTTCTTGAAGGTCACAGGACAGAAAGGTCCACACTGTGAACCTTTCTGCCCCTGTTTAAAATTAAGCAGCCAGGTCAGTGGTGGCCAACCTTAAAGACTGTTATTGACACCTTAAACAACTGATGAATCTTGAGCCAAGAACTAAATCCATCGCAAATGATTTTTCCATCACAAAAAAAAGGAATGTGCACATTAATAATTCACGCTAATTTCTTGAGCAATTGATCTGAGCGGCCAGATCTCCAGCCTTCTCTCTAGAATATCTTAGGTTTAGACAGAGGTTCCATTGACACTCTCAGTGATGGAGCATGCATATAATCGTTGTTGTTTTAAAGTACTGCTTCCCCCCAGGGTTGTATGACATGGCTTCACAGCTGTTTGGCTTTGCTTTTGACAACGTGCTATTCTCACCAAGTCTTACCTGCTAACAAAAATTCTACCTTTCTGTTTGTGTTATCAGCAGCATGGCGAAACCCTTCTTTGCTTGCTTTGACACATTTAGAGAGAAGAAAGCGAGAGAAAGCGAGAGTGTTCTTGCTGTTTTGTGCTTTTGGAGAACCAATTAGACAGTCCTCAGTCCCTGACCATTTCCTTAACAATAGCCTTTGCAAACTGTTCGAAAGGTTGCTCTACAATGTATGACTTAGTGAATAAATAAGAAGCACTAACTCTATTATATTTTATAGACTATGCCTCAAGCCGCTGTCAGGAGATACGGGTCTGACTTTATTTGCCACTTCCATAAAGGTGACTTATAACTCATTATTGGACTGTCGTCAAAAATGTCAATACCGGATTAAAAGGTGAGAAGAGGGTGGATGCCAGCCTTCCTTCCAGTTGATTTAGCTCAACTGCCCGCTATATAACAATGAAAGGGATGCAGCCCTGCTTGTTAAAAGGGTCAATTTAGTTTTTGGGCCCTATTGACACTTTTATCAAAGTGATATATAGGATAGGACCATTATTACGACAATATCTCAGGGTGGCTAACGCGGCTCGGACAAAAGAGTTGGTAATTATTCTCTGGCTGTAGCAGGGGACAAAGGAAAGGAGCCAGTGGATCACTCTTCCTTCTGCTGCCCTCATTCCTGGTTTGCAAAAAAGAAAAAGAAAAAAAAGAAAGGAAAAAAAGGGAGGACACAGACACAGTGCTTCGTTAGCCATGCAAGCCCCCAAACGAACAGCAAGCCTCTTCACTCGGAATGGGAAATGCTAGCCTGCAGCTGCTACCTCAGAATGAAGCACAGAAATTATTAATAAATAAGTCTGAAGAGATGGCAACAATACTTGGGGTTGCTGGTCTACAGATTGGTAGTGCAGCGTTTAGCCGGAAAACATTAGGCACGGTGAAATGGATTTTGAAGGGATGCTCAAAAATGGATGAACAATGCATTATTGCAAAGCCTTAACTTGGCTATTTTAATGACAATGTGAGTGCATAAATGTGTGTCTGCCTTGGAAGACTCTGAATATGTTCGCATCAGTTTTGAGGTCAAAGTGACAAAAAGCCAAAGCTCTGAAAGGATCTTGCCTCGGAATTGACGGAGGGTGTCGGATTCGTGTGAAACTGTTGCACTCATTAAAAATGAAAATGAAAGACTTTGGATGGCTGCCTAGACGGAGAGGTTAAAAAAGCTCATCTCATTCTGTAAGCACTTAACTGACCAATTATTATCACCACTTTCCTCAGAGGGTCCCATTTTTCAATGCACTGATATGATGAGCAATTACAACTATTCAACCTTGAAGGATAATATAATACTCTAATGTGAATACGTTGTAGTTGGACTGTTTTAAAGTTCTCTTTTAATTCTAAAAAAAAAGCCCCAATATGGAATGCAGAGCTCGACTGTCATATCTAGCAATGATATTTGTGCCCTCCATTTCCAGAACAATTCATGCCTACTTATCATTACTTCTCACAGGTTATTAACAGCAGAGAAACTCTTAAACGCCCACTGGAACAAGGCTGGGTCATGCTCGACAAAGCTGCCTACATTTAGTCTGAGATAATTGGTCACAATTAAGTGGCTCTCGCATAATGAAATAATAAGCTATGCATGAAGGTCAAGACAGAGAATTTCAAGCTGTTCTGGAAATGCCATGCCGTATTGACAGGTTCAATAATTACCTGCAGTAACTGTATGTACCACAGGTTTGAGGTACCAAAGCAAAAGCTTGTAGACCAAGTTTTGTGGTGCCAACTTGGATCAGTTTTATATCAAGAGTGGACAAAAAGCTAAGTCTATATTATACTGGGCTTCTGATAAAAGGCAGGAATGATTGAGGTGTATGCTCAGCATTTTAATGTCTGGGTTCTCTGAATTCATTGTAGTATTTGCTAATTATGTATGGCACAGCAGTGTTGCTAGAGTTTTATCCAGATCAGTGTCACTGCTGGGTTCAAAATATATAGCTAACTGGATAAAACTTAGTAGCGAATGTCTACAAGTTAACGAAAAGAAGACACTGTGTCGTATTGTGTCACCATGATTTCACTATACTGTTTATAAGAAGAAGCTAGCTCAGTATTCCCAGTACAGACATAATGGCAGAGGAAGCAAAGATACCAAAGAAGATGTTGTCGGAGGAAGTGAGTAAGAGAATAAGAGAGAGTGACTGAGGAAGAGACTGGACAGAGAGTAAATATTGGTCTGGCTTTTACGCAGGAGTGTGTCTAAGCATAGGCATCCAGTGAAACGCCTAAAATCATTACTGCCATGGCTATTTTTTCAGTGTTCATAGTTTTCTGCAATTTTGTCATTGGTCAACAAATATACACTCCATTCCTACTGGCTGTTTTAAAAGGTCTGGATGTGCTTAGTCAGTGCTCCCCCTTTGCATTATCACCAAACCACAACACCAGCGAACTTGCTTAAACAAAATGTGTTAACAATTTGTCCTCTCTAGTACATAAAAATGTTTACCATAAAATATAAACCTAAATTTTACAGTTTAATCATTTTTTTAGTTTTCGAGTGGTAGTAGTTCCAACAAAAAAAATGAATGTGGCTATTATGTTCCTTTTGTTCTCACCTACACAAAATTAAACTACACACTTGATTACATATTCTATTCAGGAAAAGCAGCATGTTGCCCAATAATTAAAATTGCCCACCCAAAGATGACATCATAGTAACTCCTCTGTATCACATTGGCTCATGTATCAGAAAATGTCAACTGCTGATACCCAGACCAACTCTTCACCTACCTGTGCTACATTCACCTACCTGTAAAAACACAATTAACATGAGTCATGCATAATTCTACTACAACATTTTAGTGCAGGACAGCCACATCTTTTGAAAACAGAGCAATTTTGTTTATCTGCCTTTACAACATTTACCTTATAAACCTGGAACTCTGATTAAATAATAAATTGGCCGATTGCAGATTATGTTTGGAGCACATAATCTGACTGATTCTGTGCATCCATAATCTGTGCACCTACAAAGTGATAATATAGGCATGGCTAATAAAGTGCCCATTAAGAGCAACAGCAGCCCACTGCATCTGATAAACACATAACAGTGCTATATACAATAGCATGTCAGTGTCACTGCTGTGCTGAGAATAGTCCACCACCCAAATAAAATATGATCAGCGGTGGTTCTATGGTGGTCCCTTTCCATTGATGGATGAGGTAAAGGGTGGCTGCATTGTGCAACAACAGATGGGCTACAGTAAGTGACTTTATATATATAGCTGGGCTACCTGTTAACCTCGCGACTCAACTGCAACCGAATATAAGTCTATTGACTTCCTACATTTCTGTGGGCCTTTAAAAAGAAGAAAAGGACAAAGAAACTGCTGAAATCATCTCAGGTCAAAATCAAGCCAATGCCTTTTCACTGACATTTGTACCAGAAGTTAACAGTGGCCTTGTGTTCTTTTTTTTTTCTTTTTTGCAATTTTCTCGGCTTTCTGTTCTCCTCACTTCCACTCTCCTCCTCACTTTCCCTCCCGCCTCCCTTGCCCACCCTCTCTTTGTCTCGTCGTCTGTTCCCCTCTACTGCAGTCTGTCTCTTCAGACCATCGCCCTGTCACTTCCTGCCCCTCCATCTGGTGATTGCCCTGATATTTCTGCAGGAAAATGTGCCATTCCAAACTTCAGCCTTCACACCGTCCTCTACACTTCTCATTTTGCCCCCCATCTATCAGGCACTAATGCACAGACTATCTTTTCACTCCTATCCCTCAGCCATCTTAGATCCTGGCAGCCCTCAGCCTGTATGGCAGTGAAGGGATGGAATGAAACCAAGCTGAAAAACTCATACCCTCGGCAGCCTCCATATGGGGTGCTCTTTCCAGCATGCAAGGATTGAGTGGGTAAAAAAGTTTAAAAAAGAAAACATTGTTAAGCCTTTTGAAAGTTGGCACCTTCCATGGTGACAACAAAAGGATGTTGTAGCTTGGTATTAATTAATTCTCACTTGTAGTTCATTTGAACAAGCTGAGAAATGCCAATACATGCAGATACCCTAGCTTTGTGCTTAACATACAGGATAATTTGTATTTGGAGATATTTTATTATGATTTGCATCTGAAAATACATTACTTTGTGTACTACGTTTACAGTAGGTATGTTTGCAGAAAGAATGGAATGGAAATCAAATGTGAAATAAAAAGCAATAAAATATGTAACTATATAATTGTTCATGCCCTGCGATGGACTGGAAGCCTGGGCATGAACCAGAAGGATAAGCAGCTCAGAAAATAAATAATTGAATGAATTCATTCATTCATTAATAATTATTTATGTAATTGTGTAACTTCATTTAAATAATACAGCAAAATGAAAGCAATATCTATGGACCTGTAAAAGCTACACAGTGCTCATTTTGTCTGGGTCTGCACATGTTGAGCGGCACTTCTGGCCACAGAAAAATCAATAAAGAAAGATAGAAAGATTATATTCAGGGTCTTAAATCTTTTATTTGCATATGATATATGCAAAACCTACAAAATGACTGTGAGCTCTGCAACATAGCAAGGTCAAAATAAAGGTCATACAAAGTAAACCATGCAAACATACTTGCCACCTATAAGATTTATTAGCCATGTTCAGCTCTTGGAAACACATGGCTAATTTAGCAGCCATTACAGGTGACATTTTGATGAATGGTAAAACCTGTGCTCGCATACACGGCCAGCATAATGGTCAATTTACTGAGGTCTGCTCCAACGTACAAAGAAGAATAACATCACAATAGTTTATTTCACATGGAAATGCCATCAAGTTAAACAGATATGCCATCCTCAAAATATATGTCCTTTTCTCCATGCATAGGCTTGCTCAACCGTTTTATAATAATGACAAATTTGGGTTACTGAAAAAGAAATAAAATGTTTTCAAGTCTTGGGAAGAAGAAGGCAGTTTAAAATGAAACGTCTGTATTACTTTCAAGGTCAGTGGGTTCAAAGTCATATGCTTAGATCTGGGCAGATTTAAAGGATTTAAAGTACTCATATTTCAAAGTTTAATACAGAGTGTGCATACAGTATGTAGAATGCATCATACCACTCTCATAATGAAATGCAAGTCTTTATAATGACTTGGTTTAGTTCTTTCAATGCATTGTATGTATTGAAATGTATTGTAATGCCTCTTGCATTCAGCCTTGCCACAGTAGCCATGCAAGTGCCCATAAGTGTAGCAGAAAGGTACAGAAAAAAGAGCTCTTTGGGTGCAATCCCTTACAGAAAACCAGTTTCGTTTTTTATTGCTGATACACTTTTAAAATAGAGGTTTTGACTAACAAATGTTGTAAATGAAGAATATTTTTAGATATGTAAAGACTTTCCACATTGTGGGAAAGTTCCATAACAATTTAAATGTTGTCCTAGAACCAAATGTGAAAGCCAAGAATCATCTAGGAATATATGTTCGTAAAGGGGGGGGGGGTATGCAGCCAGTTAGCACAATTTGTTAAACTTTTTGTGCTACTCTCTCTTTTTTATTTTTATTGCATATATATTTGGTTGCTAGATAGTAGCTTGGCTATGCATGTGATGTAAGCAAGGACAGGCCTTATCGCTGTACCATTGGCAAATGGCTGGACAATGCAGGACTACATGCATGCAGACCACTGAAGACTTCAACAGTGTCGTGCCACTCTGTCATGGAGTGACTCAGAATGGCAGCAGGTCATCTTCAGTCCCACTTTTGTCTTGATTGAGACAATCAACAAATCTGTGTGTGGAGGCACCGTGGTTACCGCCAAGATGAACAGTTTGTGGACACGCATCACAGGTCCAGAAGGCCGTGTGTCACACCACCTGCACACCTACCACAAAATCTGCAGGAACTGTGTGAGAATATTCAAACCGCATAGGATGGATTATCTCAGGACACCATTAGTAACTACTTCTGTATGTGTAGCTCAATAAATGTTGGACATATCAGTCCAAATCTTTCATCATTTATTGTTCCTGGTAACCTTTATCTTCCTTCTGAATAGCATTGCAGTCCGACATGTCCATATTCCGTATGTATATATAGGGGTGGCCTTAATTTTTTTTTAGTATTGATTTGTTATATCAATATTTATTCTCCATTTAATATTTTCAAGTTTCATCTTTTCTTTAAGCCATAAATAAATAAATAAATAAATATTCAGGAGAAGCTAAAAGATTCTCTATTTTTAATGCAGGTTGAAGATTTTTAGTAAAAAAAAAAAAAAAGAACGGCAATATGGAAAATCAAATAAAGCATCCACATTACCTTGTCTCGGAGCAAAACTCCTCTGCCTTCCAGGCAGTCATTAAACTAACATGCAGGAAAAAATACTTGTGTGCGAGCACTTGAAATTGTGCTAAGAAAAATGTTCAGTGCAAAGTGTACAGTTGGATTATTGTGGAGGCATGACAAGTTTGAGGAATCATCTCAAATATGTGCGTATAGTGATAGTACCACTAGTCACAGAGACACTGAATCTGGGAGCTTAGAACCTCAAACCTATTAGTTATGGTGGATTCTAGCTGTGGATGAGGATGCAAGGCTGTGGAGGCCAGGGAGTGTAGTCTGGGGGTGAAGTTCATTCTACCCATTAGGCTGTGGACCGAGAACCACATTCGGTGGGGTAGGAAAGGAATCACAGTTTCAGTAGCCCTGTTGGCTTGCAACATGTCCTTTTTGGCATTGTGTCCAGCTCTGCTTTCTGTAGTTCAGCTATGACTAAGCTGAACTCAGGCCTGCGTGTTGCCCTCACTGCTGCTTTCCATTCTCAATCTAGCCAAATAAAGTAATATACTAAAATAAGAAAGAGGAAAACTAAGCAAAACAAACTAGAGTTAAGCCTGATCAACAAAATGATAACTCGGATGTGTCTTATACTTTTTTGTTATGTTCAAGATGTATTTGAATTAAACGACTATTATCACAGTAACTTATTATCTAGGTTAGTTACATTATTCTTGCCTACTGGATATACTTTGAACTGCAGCATGAACATACTTACAATTATGGATCATTATGAAACATAATTATTATTAGTTGTAAGGGTTTAATTTCAAACATAAGTATTTTAATACTTGTTCTGAAACCTCAACAAAGCCTGCAGATTTCTCTTTGTCTTTTGGTTCTAAAGGAATATTAATAATTATACTATATATTAGCTATTCTCTACTGGTTTGCAAAAACTGCATGTAGGCAAATCTGTCATAAGCAATTGAGCAACTGATCCACAGTTGTTTGCATAACACTAAACCTGTGACAAAGGGCCCCTCCCCCAAAACAAGAATCGATCCTAGGTGTGGAATCAAGTATTCGAGCCAAGTGTGAAAACGCCCTAAGAGTGTAGAGAACAGCCAGAAAGGTTGCTTGTTCCTCTCCATGTTTGCAAGACACTGAGCTGTGACAAGCATGGCATTTTCCTGAACTGCTCCAATAAGCAGAAGGAGTCAAAATGACACGGAGGAATCTGTTTGGAGAAAAATATATCACAAACCTCAAGAGCGAGTTTGGTGGCAACATATAACAAACACTGTCTAGGCAGATGTACTGTACCTATTCTCGGCCCAAAACCAAACAGCACAGAACCGTTTCATTGGGAAGAGAACAACAGACCTTGAGATTGCGTGTCCCCTGCTGCGATTTTCGAGAGACGAGCAGTGGGGAGTGCTTTGTACTGCCACACGAGATTGCTTTTGATTTAAGAAAACAAAATATCAATGGGAAGTCTACGATATGAGTGGTGAGCCAGAGGTGAATCGCAAGACCCGTTATTGGTGTGATATTGAATTCCAAATTTTTTTTTTCCCCTGGACATCTTCCCCATGGTGCCTTTTCATGTTAGCATAATGGGAATTTGCCTGGAGCGGGGCTTGCACTCGTGACCTGGCACATCATATCCAAATGCTCTTCCAAGTGGCATAGAGGCAGCGGTGCCCCTAGGGCAGAGTGTTGTAACACTCTTTATCTCTGCCTCTAGCAGCGAGTCTTTGACTGTAACAGCCTACAGAATGTAGCTGTTTTGCTCTGATATACTAGTAAAAAAGGGCTCTAGTTGGGGGCACAGCATTAACGCTTATGATGATCACTCTGCTGACATTAAAATGACGTTAAAATGATGTCCATTGATGGCAGACTCAAGCAACTGACTAAAAGCCATGGCGCTAGACATCATGCCAACTACACTCTCAAAAATAAAGGTTTTTATTCATATTCATTTTAGAGCATCAGGGGAAAAGCAGCAAACATAAGACTTACATTTTCCGCATTTAGTGTGTCATTACAGTTTCCATTCCTTTTTGGGAGATTTTTAAGAAGGTTTTTTTTTTTTATCAAAGAAATCTCAACATCTCCAAAATTGGTTGCATTTTTTGCCTCTCACAATCCAAGTAATCACAAACATATTGACTAATGTTGACCAATCTATTGCTCTGATTTTATTTTCTTTTTAGTATTGGCTTCTTGGCAGCTACACATCCTTTCAGACCCACAGCGTTGAGGTCTTCAGCCTTTGGTGTATTCAAACAGCTGATCTGGAGCAACAGTGGCTTTTTCTACATATATTTTTCATCATTCTTCACTGCATTTAAAAAAATTCTTACATAAGAATGACCAGTTTTTAATATAATTGGTATTTAATTAATTTAATTTAATTGGAACTTTTACATTACATGCACTTCAAAAAAGGACATTTATACTCATATCTCTTACAGATAGTTCTTTAAAGCAACATTTAACCTAAAGTGTTTACAATATGCTTAAAAAGAATCCTTTTATGCACCTTCGTAAGCAAGGCCACCATTTACAGTGATTTTGGATTGTCTCAAAATAAAGGTCTTGTCCTGTCTCATGATGGATTGAAGGCATACCCAACAGTGCTCAGATTAGTTGAAAATTGTCAATGCTTGATATTGTCTAAAAAGTGCTGCAGCTACAGGGGAGCTTTTGTAAATAATAATAATAATAAAGAAAGAAAGAAAGAAACTGCTGTCTCTGTGCTGGAGCACACTATGACCGTTCAGAAAATTCAGAGTGGTGTCAGAATAGTCAGCGGGAAAAAAGCAGGGCACTGTGCCCTCAGAGATTTTAGATGGGGTTCTCAGCACTTCTGCTGAAAGATTTTAAATGATGGGCACGGTAACCCAACAGAACTTTTCCTTGGTAGAATTTGATGGCAGTTTCACTGTAATACCGCATGGTAAAGGGTGTCATGCTCACACTGATAATCGCAGCAATGCTTTCTTTGCGGCCCCCCGAGTTTTAGGCATGAACCATGTAAGCATGTGGTACTCCAAGGCACTAAAGAATTATGTTGGGTGAAATGAGAGTAAGTTCCAAAGCAGTTTGTCTTAATTACAATGGACTGGAACAGGTTCTAACTAATAACTGGACAAGGTAGACATAAGAGTGAAAATGAAGGTAGACATAAGAGTACTATTTTCATTAACCAGATACAAAAATGAATATGGGCTATACATAAACTTTGTTTACAACTATGGTTTTACTCTGTATTGTACTTAACATTTACTTCAGAAAATTATCCATGTAGGCATTTATTTTTGTGAGCTCAGTGAAGACGGTGTAGTGTGACTAATGCTAACTCATATTTGTCAGGAAATTAATTTACTACAATTTTGACATTGTAGTCAGTTCCTAATTCCTTTTAATCCTTTACTAATCCTATTTAATTTCATCCTGTTCTGTTTATAAACCTGAACTACTTTGTTGCTCTGTTGCTTCTTTTAGATGATTGTAGGTTTGACCAAATGTATTATAAAAATAGAGAAGAACTGCACCTAACCAGCTTCAGTTACTCTGCTGATAGATACTGGAAGTGCAGAGAAGATCCACTGCAGTTCTAAAGGGAACTCTGTAATTGAGCAGTTGTGCCTGCACACAAAGGACAAATCAAAATGGCTGTAGACGCTCTCACTCCTCACTGGCAGCTGATGCACATGGCAGGTTTGAGTCACAAGTCACAGGTTTTGAGTCAATGAGAGTATGACATTTTAAAAGTTGACATCAAGCTTATGTTGTCAGTTAATTCTGTTTTTGAGTCGTTTCTGAAACTGGGTAACACTGATTGTCCCACTTCTCTAACAAAGTCATATTTACAGCATGTAATCTCAACCTTTTACACAAGTACAATACTTCTTAACTACACTGAACATGGAGAGTTGTCTCAGGAGGTTAGAAAGAACATTACAGACAAACATGTTAAAGGTAAAGGCTATAAGACCATCTCCAAGCAGCTTGATGTTCCTGTTACTATAGTTGCACATATTATTCAGAAGTTTAAGCTCTACGGGACTGTAGCCAACCTCCCTAGATGTGGCCATCAGAAGAAATCGATTTTTGACAAACTGAAGAGATGGATAATACGATTTGGTAACCAAAGAGCCCAGAACAACTTCCAAAGAGATTAAAGGTGAACTCCAAGGTCAAGGTACATCATTGTAAGATCGCAACATCCGTCGCTGTCTTAGCCAAAGTGGACTTAAAGGAAGATGACAGAGGAGGAAACCACTATTAAAAGCAAATCATAAAAAAGCGAGTCTGGAATTTACCAAAATTCAGATTGACAAGCCACAAAGCTTCTGGGAGAATATCCTTTGAGAGTTACAGAAATCGCTTGATTGAAGTGATTGCCTCTAAAGGTTGTGCAACAAAATATTAAGTTAAGGGTACTATCATTTTTGTCCAGGCCAGTTTCATTAGTTTGTTTTTTAATTTAAAATGATTCTGTTGAACCACAATTCAAAAGCAATGTCTGATTTTCATTAGTTGATTTTAAGTCATTAAGTCATGTAAAACAAACTTATATAAATATACACATAGCAATAGCAAAGCAATGCAAATAAGCATGTCTGGGTTTCCTCCAGGTGCTGCTTTTTTCTTCCCACAGTCCAAAGACATGGCGTCAGGTAAACTGGAGGTGCTAAACTGCCCCCAGGTGTAAGTGTGGGTGCAAATGTTTATGCCTGTGTGTCAGCCCTGCGACGGACAGGCGGCCTGTCCAGAGTGTTTCCTGCCTTCTGCTCAGTGAGTGCTGAGATAGGCTCCAGCACTCCCCATGACCCACAAGAATAAGTGACTTGAGAGAATGAATGAATGAATGAATAAAGTAGCTTTAGAAAAGCAGAGCAAAAGTTTCATATATGCTTTTAAAAGGAACTTATTATATTCATATTGAGTGTTTATAACTGTTTTTTCGGGGTCTACTGGAATAGACGTACATGCTTCATCTTTCCCAAGGCATAATATTTTTCTCATACTGTACTCACTTTCTGTTTAAAATGCTCAGAAAGAGCTCCTGTGTTTTTAACCCCTACCTCCTGTTAAGCCCAGTGTGCTCTGATTGGTCAGCTCACCAACTCCATTCCGAAAGGTCAACCGCCAGTTGACCTTTTCTGTGCATTGTGTGAGGGTTTGCAAAAATTGTGTTACAAGATGACATCACCTTGTAACGAAGAAAAGAGCTGGAGAGTTTTTCCCTCTGCCATGTACTTTTGTAACATATGCAAAAAGCTCCATACCACACTAAATGAATTAAGAAAATGGAAAAACCATATGGTTTGGGAAGTAGTATTCTCAACCCATTATTAGGCTTATAATTAAAGGATATCATTTTACTAAATTGATTGGTTTTAGGTATTTTATTTCCTTCATCAAACTAGGAGTGTGACATGGCCATTTTTTTCATATTAAAATAAATAAATAAAACACCAAAATAGCTTTTTGCACATACTAAAAAGTGCACAGTCAGGTTTTTTTCTATCATGCTTAGTCAATCTGAACAGTTGCTTCAGTTATAATACACTCTTTACACTTTGGGAGGAAAACTTATATTAATGCATATGATATGAGCCACAAGTGCAAGAGAGCAGCGACCATCCTGTCAATCTTTTTATGTGTGCCAAAGGTTTGAGACACCTAGTTTGTAAATCACAGTGACTGGGAACAAAGCACAAAGCATTAGAAACTTCACAGGTCAGCGAGTACAGATAAAGCACATCAGCTGAATTCAGCTTTATAAGCCATTGCGAATAAAACAGAATCAGATAAAGGAGAAATGTTAATGCTGTTGCATAATATTCCGCACACACCGCATGATTATATTCAGAGTCTATAGTATAACTTTGCATTAAAAGTCTGGAAAACTCAAGTCTTTCAAGTGCACCACTAAAAAATCCCAAAGTTTTCCAAAGAAAGGGAAAAGAAAAAGAAGAAGAAGAAGCAGTATCTGAAAAGTAAGTCTGATAGCAGGAATAACATGCCTTTTATAAAACATCACAGCAGCTGTTTTTAAATTCCTCGCCTGAGTTCTTTGTCATAAAATAAGAAAAAGGGGTCAGAGAATGGAGCGATGTCATTACTACCTGCACTCAAGCAAATGCATTTTGAAGGTCACCCATGATTAAATATAAAGCCCCAGCATCTTAAAAAGAGCAGCCATTAGCAACAGTGTAACTGGAAATGATTCATTGCTCGGCTGCCGAGCGGCGCAGTCAAACAGATGGGCAAATCAAACCTGAATGCCGAAAAGACCTAGCTGCCTGGCCGGCCTGCCAAGAAGCTAATGCCACGGCTAATCATTAGGAATAGAGGATGTCCTCACTTTCATACGTGCAGCGGCGAGGGGTTAGAGCAGGGCAGTAATGAGAATGGCCGGCTACGCTACAGCAGGTACTAACAGGGGACTTGTATAAATCCTGCAAACGTTTCTGTAGAGAGAAGAGACCATCTCTCCCACGCTACGCCAGCCTCTACACTCATGATAAACTGCTTGCTCCCTGCAGTATAACTGCTAAGATGTGCCATGCATAATGAAGAGGCTACAGCGCTGGGAAAAGCCCACTTTTCACTCATGACAAAACTGTTGGTGGGGAGGAGGGGGGGGTCATGGAGGGGATCACAAAATGTAGTTTTGTTTTTGATCTGTGGGAGAAATTGAATAAAGAACATCAGTATGAAATATTAATGACAGTTCATTACACGATTATGCAGCGTTTATCTGTATTCAGAGCCTGACAGAGGCATGTATGAGTGCATGTACAGTACTCAAGCCTTTATTTTTTGCACTGTAATTCGTTTTTTCTTTGTTTCCTCTCCCATATTTGTTAATGAACTACTCATTTCAGTGTGTGTTTTGTTTGTTTGTTGTTTTGAAGATGCCTGAAAGAGATTATTTTTATCATTTTGGTCACATTTTGTGTTGTTTCTAAATACACAGGTCTATGAACAGCTATGCTCTACACAGCTTTGTACACAATATATTTTTGTGTTTGTATTTATGTAAAAATCAAGTGTAGAATCAATTTAAAATAGAATTCCACTGATTCTTCTGCACTGAGATATAAATAAAATCATTTTTGATCATTTTGATCATTTTGGAACATTTAAAGCTATGTTTCAATAAAAGAAATAATGTTTTTATACAAAACTGTTAAAAAAAAGTTAATTGATGCCTGAGACATTTACATTCATAGTATTATACAGAGCGATCGTTTTAAACATTTCTTACACAGGTAGGTGAAGGTAGAGATAGAAAAAGACTGTTATTGATATAATTTAGGGGTTTGCCCAGGTAGCAACCACTATATACTAGAAAGTTTTACAACAGGTGTTTTGCCTATAATTGTTTTTTTAACCCAGGATTTAAGGATGTTCAAGTTAAAATAGCTACATTACTTTTCTAATTTACCTGTATTATATCATCAGTGGTCCATATTAAAAAAAAAAAACATTTGTCATTTTGGTACCAAATGGGTGAATATATGTTGTGGACATTGTGGACATCGTTGACCTCTGGTTCCTATGAATGCAATTGTAAAGACATCCAATTAAAAACATTTGTCTACAATTTGTTTTCCATCATACCACTCAAAGTTACTTAGTTTACATCTAAACAATTGAATTTTGCAGACATAAAAAAGAAAACATTGGAAATTCCTTTAGTTACACCATGCAATTTCATTCTAGCAAGTTTTTTAGTAGGAAGGTTCAAATTAGTGAAAACTTATTTGTACTAAAAATTTATTGACTATTAAGGACTTCTGGCTGAGACTCCCTATCAGTGGTATATTCTGCATTCACACAGATTTAACAAGATACTGGATGTTCTTGTGTTACCTTCTATAGCATTTGGAAGTGGGTCTCTCTTCAATGGTAGTATGATAGCTTAAAGAAATGCCTTCTCTAACATTCAGAGCCTCAGAAAACACGGGGAATTATATTCAAGCTCTTGAGCACACTAGATCCATGATAATTCTCTCTAAAGGGCTTTAGTGCCTTAGGAAGTGAGCATACATAAACATTTAGCTCCTCCACCAGTTATAATCACTGAAATCTCTTAGGACATCCTACAACACAAAGCGTTTAGCTTCTGATTTTATTTATTTATTTATGTTCGAATTTTCTTTCCTTTACTTTATTTCTTTTTTTAACTCTCACCACAACATTTATTCGTGCTAACAGCAACCTTTAGCATGTCTCTCCTTTGGGCAGGTTAAAAGTCCAGTGTAAACACTGTCTGGCTTGTTGAAAAGAAAGAAAGGAAAAGTCTGATTTGAAACTCTGTTCAGTAATGGATATTGTGCTTGACTGCTGCAGACACATTTGAAAACTTTGAAAAAAACTGAGTTTGATTAGGCAGCAGTGCCTGGCAGCCACCATTGTTATTCAGATATTTCAGCGGTAAGAGAAACATGTTCTAGCACAGTTAGAGTAATTAGAGCAACATTTTTTGGCAATAAGAGTTATAATAACAATTATAATAGTATTTTCAGTAATAATAATAGCAATTTAGTTGTCTTTTTGACAGAAATTCAGGTATTAGATTTTGCAGAAATATTAGACTGGCATCAGGTTAGGCAGATGCTTCATTGAATAATAATAATGATGTAAATGACAGCATTGTGTTTTTAGGAAGCACACTTTATGCTAACCACCAAGGAAGCCCAGAAACCCTACTACATAACAGAGACATAACCTTGCTATAAACATATTGTGGCATAGGCTGTGAAGAACAGCATCTATTTTTGCCAGCAATTGTCATTATAGATGTCATAATGTTTGATGTCATGATGAGAATGCATTTAGCAAAAATGATGATGTACCATACGCTGTCTTTACATCAAACATTCTAGTAATTTTCATGTCATTTACTGGTAATTGTAACATGAATCTGTAGATATCACTGATCCAATTCTGTCATGACAACATGTGACAGCATATGCCATATGTCTAAGGCTTGTTTATGTCAGTGTTACGTAATAGGGCTCAAGTAACACCACATGTTTCTAACATGCTGCTTGGATTTATACAGTCTATTGTTTGAGTTTATCATCATTTAGTGATTCTGGTATTAAAAAAAAAATGTAATAATTGAGTTTGTGAGTTACAATTTACAGACCTTTTATGTAAATGTTATGGGCTGTATTTATTATTTTAATTATTAGCCATAAATAATTAGATCCAGGTTACTCAAGCTGTATCTGAATGCTGTTGCTAGAGTAATACCAAATGTTGTAGCATAATTATTGTATTATTTATTGTGCTGAATAGCCATGTGTAAATAATTGCATTTTACTTTTAGTGTAGCAATTATTTGGTTCGTATTATTTGCATAGGGTCAAAGTGCCCCCATTTTTATAGCGTTTTATTTGTTTGTCCATTTGTGTGACTTTATGTACCAAACGGTCATAATTAATTTTTGGTCATAATTAATTTTCATGACCATTTTCCAATCTCTCTGCATCCTTTACAATTAAACAGGCTGTTTTTGTTACTGTGCGTTTATACTGATATATGTAAATGGACAATTATAAATAGCTGTCCAATTTTGTGACTCAGTCCAGGCTAAAACATTACCAGTAACTTCACGCCCAAATGGGTCAGGCTACACTACTATATATATATAAAAGATGACATCACAAAAACTATTAAGACAGGCTGTTTTGCACATTTTAGATATAGTTTCCATATATGGACTATGTACACTGGATGTTTTAAAACATTTTTTAAACCTCTTTTTTACTACCCAAATTCTGTAGTTTTGGATGACATGGTGCGTAATGAAAAAGACAACAATACTTGGCAAAAACGAATAGCCAATTTGTTGGTACAGAATTAGATTTGAAATCTGCCAAATTTCTTTATGGATTTCCTTTTCTCTTTTTGCATTTACTAAAGTGTGTTTTGTTTTGACTGTGTGTTTAGAATACATTATTAATGCATTTGCATTTTACACTGTAATTACACTGTACAAAAATTATGATTATTATTATTATTATTATTATTATTATTATTATTACATATTTAGTTGCACTGATGTAACACAGATGTAACATTATTCTAATGAATCACTTATAAATATGATTACATGCTATCCTAATTAATCACATATAGAAGTCGCTAAAGCACCAATTTGATTGAATTAAGAGTGTCAAAGTACATGGGCAGAGTTAGTGTAACATTTTGTATTACACAAACACACATATAGACATACACACACACACACACACACACACGCACACACACACACACACACACCCCACACACTCAGATATAACCACACATCCCTGCGAGTTCTACATCTTACACACACTCTCAGTACCTAAGCTCCAAGGATTAAATTAGGAGTGAACTGAGGCTGGAGATGCTGGTGAGAGAAAGGGCACAAGGCATGTAGGTCATACTCCTCCAACCACAGCAGTGCTCATCGCCCACTGCTCAAGTGTGATCAGGACCAAGTTCTGCAGGAATGGTCCATTACATCTCCTATCGTGCACTCCAATTATAAAGTAGCGCACGCCAAAAGTTTCTCCTGGGTTCGGGTACAGAGAGCCAGGGGATTTAAGTTCACCGATGTTGAGGAAAGAAGGGGGGGGGGCTGTCTGTAAAGAGACCCCATGTAAAAAATGTTTGTTTTCCCTATTACTGCCTCTGTCTGAGTCACCAGACACAAAGCACGTTTCTCTTCTTTTCAACACACCTCTGGACAAGCTGGTAGACAAATGTGGCAAAGACTGCTCAGTTCACTCATGCAGGCTTAATATACGAGAAACTAGCAGAAGAATTGTTGGCGTAAATCATCTGGCTCTTTTTCATCCATCCTTTGATCATTCTTTTTCATGTGAGGTATGTGAGCTCCAGCAAGTTCTTAGGAATTTTCACCTGCTCTAAGCCTACAGTGCTGAAAGTTCTGCTGTGCAGCAATCAGCTCAGATCATCATATTAATTCAAAGCATTTCTCAGCAATAGCCTGCTAACAGGACGATGTGCATGCCATGAATAACTCATATCGCAAATAGGTGTTGTGATACTTATAAGAAATCTGATTACATCTGCCGTTCAGTTTGGGTAAATAATTCATTGAAATGCAGTACTGAGTGTTCTCTGTGGATAAACCATATTCAACCAAAGCTGTTTTCAGAAGGCTTATATAAATTACAATGCATTGTTTGAGAAGGTGTCTGTAAATTATAATTTGACTATTGTTGGATATCAGTGTTTTTGTATAAAGTGTTTATGTATACAAGTGTGTATAAGTTTACCATGTGGGGAACAGCTGCATTCCCAGAACAGAACTTGAATTGTATGCATTTATGACGGCGTCAGAGCCCCTGGGAGAATGTTGCCATCAGGGTTCTACAAGTTATAGGTCAAACACCACTTGAAGGAGAGCTGAACATCTGGTAAAACCAGACAAGGACACATTCTCTTTGTACGTTAAGGGTGTGTTGAAACTGGTCTATAAAAACCCTGTGACAATTTTTTGTCTTTGGACTGGACAAGAGCTGTGAGTGAACTACAATCGCCTTGAAATAAATTACTCCAACATCTCCAGCCTTCAGTTTCCTGACTCTACCCTTCTGTGCAATCAAGAAAAGAAACAACATTATTATATTTAGTGTCAGAAGACTTCAATAAATGTCAACAGGATATTTTCAGGTGACTTTTATATATAACTTTTAGTTTTTTTTAAGTTAAAAAGTTATATTTTGAACAATGCAATGGTTCAAAAACATTTTAGGAGAATACATTACAGTATAATACATTACAGTGTAAACACATTTGAATACTTCTATAAATGAAAACATTTATCAATTCAAATGCAATACTTTCAGGAAATTTCTTAGAATTATATGAGACATTTTTCAAGAGGTTGGATAATTCAAAAACGTCTGAAGACCTCTACAAATTACAGTGCAGTTTTGTTCAAGGGACTTCAATGTAATGCTTTCAAAACGTATAAATATAAACTAGACGTCAAAATGTATGGACAGCTTGTGGTCTGTTTGAGGTCTTCTTTGCCTCAGCCCGGTTCACATTCAGTGTTATACTGTAGTTCTGCTGATTCATTGGAGCATCCTTTTTGTGAAAGAAGATATCAGAACATTTTTCGTGCGGTAGAAATACATGATGGATAAATAAGATTAACAATCATGTGCAGATTTTCTGATTTAGGTTCACATATTTGCAAATCTATACCAAAAGATTCAGCTTAACATTTTTACTACAAACACAATTTAAGCTCATATTAGAAACATTTTTGTTAATTATTGTTAATAAAAATTAACATTTAATTTTTAATTATAATAACTTTATAGAGCCATAAACACTCCCTTTTTATTCAGTGATTAATCTTAATTTGGTTTGAAATAATACTTAAATGTAAGTACAGAAATAAATGATTAATTACTAAGTAACTTTCATGTTGTTATTCAAACAGCATCTCAAACCGCACATAAGTACACACAGACAAACAGAGACCTCAGAAGTGTTGCCAGGTAGTTAGGTAGGGTACAGGGTATTGTAGATAAGACAATCAGAAGGAGCATAATTGGCCGGACCACCTAAAGTAGGATAGTAATAACAAATGATTTATGATTTAGTTACCTAATAAATAACATTTACATTTGATTTATGCTCTGAATTGACATTTTTTTTGTTTGTTTTGAAGACAACAAATGATAAAATCTTTGAAAAAATATTAAACGTTTACTGCAAAACAACAATGTGCACAAAAATAATGTTTCATGAACTTACATAAAATACAACATTTTTTTTACTTGCAAACACAAATGCAAAAAATTTCATGAGCGCTTCAAATCAATCTCTACTCTGCCCCTTTTTTTTTTACAGTGTAGAGCAATTAATTCCTGAAGGAATGAGTAAAAATCAGCAACACATTCCCTACCAGGTTTTTCTTCTGGCTGCTGTTTCAGGTGTCGTGGCAGGTAACACAATGAGCCGTGCTTAAGAGAATGAACCTGTCACAGGCCTAGCACCTTCGCTGTTTGCACTGTGTTAACCCAAGCAAACAACTCCTCCGTGCCACTGGTGTTTTACCTTTCACCATGCCTAAAGAACTGAAACACTGACACTGTACTTTTTCTTTTCCTCTTCTATTCCATTCTAAAGCACAGCTACAGAGGCCCATATTGCTACATTCACAGAGTTTCTAGTTTACCAGGAATCCCTACAGGATCACTTTTTAGTAGAGATGCATAGATACCACAATAGGTATCAGGTATCGGCCCCATACCATTCTCGTTTACTTGTTCTCATTTAGCATATTTATGTTTAGTTTTTTTTCAAATGCAATTAATTTGGGTGCTTAAGTAAATCTTGTTTTGTAGATTAACCATGGTGTATATTTCTGGATCTCCCATCACGTTTGAGAAGACTCACATTTAAACACTAAAGGAAATCAAAAATATTTCAGAAAATGAACAAGGTTTAGGCAGAAATATATTGCTTTCCAACCCTAACCATGTGTATGTGTATGTAAAACCCACAGCAGCTTCTCTGAGCCCAGGGTTGCATCAGATTCAGTTCCACCTTAAATTCATGTTCTCCACCACTCAAGTCCTCAGGAGCTGTGTTCACTGAGAGGAAATCAGCAGCAAATAACACTGCAATCATAGAAAATGAAAAGGTTTAAGAATGGTGCAAATCTGCACTTTGTCACCAAACTGATTATTAAATTGAGCCATAAGACTTTTTGACGCTTCTTGCTTTCCATTATTTCAGTACTGTATGCACGCCTGGGACCATAAAGTTTTGACCTAAGACTGGCTGAGCAAGGAGCACCATAGGCAGGACACACTGAAAGACAGTTTATGGCTTATCACAAGAGACGAATTTTCTTTTTAATCTCCCTCCATTAACTCATTAATTCATTTCAATCTCATATCTGATTTATTGAATTGATGACTAACTTACTTCAGGATGCAACTCACTACATGAGAGGTGAGGGAATCAGTGAGTTTTGCACTATTTGTGTGTTGCGTTATCTGCATTTATTTTTATACCAGTATAGGATAAATGACAAAACTAATACCTTAGGAAGAATTTCAACTGGTATACTGGATGATTATAACACAGTTAGTTCCAACCCCAAAATGTGATTGGCTGAGAGATGTTCTTCGAATGTCATAATTGCACGATAATGGCACTCTGACCAAAACTCTTCAAGTATTACTCTGTCCCATACACACATTACTTAGCAATGACGCCAGTGCTTACGAGATAAAAAACATCCAAACACACACAGCCATAACAAAGGAGCAAGGTTATAATTATATAAGTAAAAGTACATGTAATAAATTTAATACATTTATTATATTTAATTTGTTATCGTAGCAATCAAAAACAAATTGAAAGCTAAATGCTGGAAATTTCATCTGTTATTTACACAGCATCTCAAACTGCACATAAGTACACACAGACAAACAGAGCTAATCAGAAGTATTGCTATGTTGGTAAAGAGGTAGGATACAGTGTGTTTTAGATTAGCCAATCAGAGGGAGCATGATCTGTCGCATCACCTAAGGTAGGATGGTAATTTGAATACAAAGCAAGTGAATACAAAATAAAATTCAGCTTCACATAAAAGTATGTTGCTAATATTTACCAGCTTTGGCAGTGTGTGCAGCCATGGAATTAATACAACCTGTAACATTGCCCAGTGTTTCAGCTATGTAACCCTGATGATTGGGAAGTTCTGAACATTTTCTCAACTATTGTGACTGAAGGGCATAGACTGATGTTGTTTTAGCAGCGGTGTGCCTGACCGATTGGAAATATTTTCACAACATTCTGTGAGTTTTTTTATCCACTTTATTTTAAAATCTAATAATAAACAGGCATTTTGGAACTGTGCGTTGCTGCACTAATGAACAAACAAAGCTGGCAGTGAATTATGGTCTGCTCGCACAGCAAGCAAAGTGTTGCTAACACTGTTAGCAAAGCTGATGTAGCTGCGTGTTTGCTCAGTACTCAAGTGCATAGCCTGTTAAATTGAAAGTAACAGCTTTATTGATAACTTTCCATAGACAGTGACATTAGTAGAAGTTGATTGGGCAGAGTGTTTTTGTACAGTATGAGCATAAAAATCTTAGGCTTTGTCTGCATATGTTGGTTTATTTAACTGTACAGTGTTAGCCACCGAAGCTCAAGATTTCTAAAATCACACGGTGTATGTCAAGCTATAGAGGACATTACTACAGCATAACCAGCCAACCAGCCAAAAAGATTCCAACAAGACACAAAACTCAACAAATGAGTTCCTTGTATTAGACTTGGAAGTGATTCATGTTGTCACTGTGCTACAGAGACCGTTGTTGAAAGAGAGATGAAACTATGAAATTTCAAAAACTATAAAATGTGCTTTATTCACAGCTGTACAGAAGCACTTTTCTAATGTGAAACAAAACAGAATCGTCTCTGCTACAGTACTACCCATTCCAAGGTATTTAATGTAACATTGCTAATGCACGTCATTTAAAATAAAGATTTGAATGGTTTAATTGTTAAGGTATATAATTTACCTGTTATGGTATCAACAAGTACTTAAAAAACATCTAATCATACTTGATCTGAAAAAAAATGGTATCAAGGGACCACCAGGGGTGGAAATGGACTAGAAGAGAAAAGGTTGAGGTGGAACACCATTCCAACTCAGATCTCTCTGAAATGAGAACCAGGAATGAGTTTGAGGTGCAGAATGTGGGTACACAGTGTAAAAACCAGATAATAATTTAGACAGCCAATCATCATTCTAGGGACAGGCATGTTTATTGGCCCACGGATGCTAAAATTGGCTACCTAGGTCCTGAAATCTGATACTGAATGACAAAGATTTTTTTTTACTGTATTAAAATAATAATTTGTTTGTCATCTTATGAGTAATGAATTTTTAAACAATGTCCTGACCATTTAGTCATTAGTCATTACAAGAAACTGACCACAGGACCACGGTTGTTATTATTATTATTATTAGTAGTAGTAGTCATATATTTACATTACATTTAAGGCATTTAGCAGATGCTCTTATCCAGAGCGACTTACAACCGTGCTTAGTGTCCTGCTGGATAATGTTTCCTAGCTAGTACAGGAAGATTAGAGTCTAAAACTCGCCATGAGCTCAGACACCGCCCGAACAAGAGCCAGTGCTGATACCTAGAGAGAACAATACACAGACATATATAAAGCATAAGTGCACTACCGAGCAAACCCCAACCCAGCTCATACCTAGACAGAAGAAAGGTTATGGTCAGTATAAGTGCAACAACAAAGTATTTCAACATACGCATCTATTAGTGCTCTATTAGTAATAGTAGTAGTGGTGATTTCTTAACCCAGAAATGAGTACCTGTTGTCTGAGCCAATAAGCATGCCTGTTCCAAAATCTAGAATGGCAACTGGCTGTCTAAATGACGGCCAGCAGTGACATTGGGAAATTAAAAAAGCCCTGTGATACTGCCGCTCCTGATATTGTCATACCAGCACAAAACACTCAAACTTGATGTCACACAGTTGGTGTCACTGCTGTGCACCCAAATGATATCTGGCTCAGCAGTGGACCCTTTGGTGCCCCCTTTCTGTTCATGGATGCGCTAGAGCATAGTTGATACATTACACAGAAAGAGATGGGGCACAATCTGTAATTGTAAAGCAAAAACAGTGAACATATATGGCTTGTGCCAATGATAAACTGGAAATGTAGTATTTAATACATTGACCATAGGCTTGTGTGACCATGTGCAGTATACTAGTATTATAGTATTTGGTGGGTGAGGGGTGGTAAAACAAAAGCCTGCTGTGCCGCAATGATTTCCAAGCGCTGGTGTTCGATTCCCTGAACCTGGGTTCGATTCCCTGGCTGGGCCACCAGGGTCCTTTCTGTATGGAGTTTAAAATGTTTTCCCCGAGTCTGCATGGGTTTCCTTTGGGTGCTCCAGTTTCCTCCCACATCCCAAAGACATGCAGTAACGCAAGCTACAGATGCTAAATTGCCTCTAGGTGTGGGTGTATGTGTGAATCTATACGTCTGTGTTTCTGTCTTGTGACCTCTCCAGGGTGTCCTGCCTTCTGCTAATCGAGCACTTGGATAGGCTTCAGAACCCCAATGATCCAGGAAGATAAACAGTGTAGATGATGAGTGGGTGAGTGAGCAATATTACTGGATATAGAGTTCATGTTAAACTTTCTGTAATGTATCAATACTGCTTAATCAGCATTGCAGGTGATGCAGTAACATCACAGAGAAGCTTCGTAAAGCAGAGAATATAAACATGCTTGAATTTCTGCATATGTCTCTGCAGTATATACAATCATATATATTGTGACCGTATGACATTTAAATTGTCCAGCTTGACTGGCAATGATGATAGAAGAAATTGATAATCAACTTATGACACTATCATCGATCGACACAAGCCTAATTGGCTAGACCCCCGACATCCAGTGCTTTGTCTTTACTCTGAGTTGTTCTCTTTCAGCCAGTCCTTCACATAATTTCGGAAACGCAGGCAGCTCCTCATGATTCCACCAGCTTGGAATTGTCTTGTTTTGCTTCTGTGAGAATTGATGTTCATGCTTTCTAATTACATGGCAAGCTGTAAGAACACTTTGGCCCAGCATGCTTTTACTTATGGTTGTCTTATCATGCTGATTTGAAATCTGTGCCCTGTTCTATCTTGCTCCTGACAGGCTCCATCTAAGCACAATTCCCAGGTGATTTTTTTTTTCCGCTGTTCTTTTTACCCCTTCTACATTTACCAACTATCTGTTTGACAACAAGCATCCATGTGGTAAGAAGAAAATCTTACAGTCATGTCGCTGTCAAATCTCTTGACATCTTAACAATGAAGCCAGGGGCAAAATCACTTGCCATTTAAATGATAACAAAAGTCATTTGCGATAATTAAGCTATAACACTGTCTGTGGTGCTGTCATTAATGCAGAGAGATATGTGTAGGGTGAAGGGTATGGACTTCTCCTCTTGACATTGGCCTCTGGGGACATCAAAGATCAGAATTAAGTCCCTCTAAAGCGGTTTGCTTATCTTTATGCATTAACCGCAACCCTAATTTAATTCTGCATGAGCCACTGCCAAGCAGAGTAGGACTCTTTTCTGTTTCATTTAGAAGCGACTGCTTCAGTTTTGTCTCTGATCATCCAACCGAGACAGATACCAGTGACAGCAAGGCATAATTCATGTGGTGTGTGCCATCAGGAGGAGTTCAAGTTTGGAAAAAAAGAAAGTATAAATGAACCGGTATAGTGCTATATGGTTCTCATCATGAATAGGATGAGGATCAGCTTAAGGATGCTGATTTTACTTCAAAATGACACTTTAAACTTACATACCTCACTAAAAATAATTAAAAAGGAAAAAATGAAATATACATTAACTAAAGATAAATCAGAATCAGGTTTATTGGCCAAGTATGAGGACACACACAATGACTTCTGGTTTCTGCAGTTTGTGTCTTTCTACTACTGTACCAATATACACATAACTGACTGACAGTCCACAATATACACAATGAGTCCACATATACACGATCAATACAGACAGGGCTAATAATACACAGCTTACACATTATTTACAAACAGTATAAGGCAATACTGTTAAGGTAGTGCCACAGTATTAGCATACATGTGTGAGGAAGAAACCGTAGTCTGTATCTGGCATGTGAGTAAAACCGGTTTTATATGTGTTATAGTGTTTATGGAGGAACAGGAGTAACTATGGTCCAGCAGATGATGTTACTGGTCAGCTGTTTATGAAGGTAAAATTAAAGACCATTATAAAAGACAATTAAAGACCATTAAAAATAAAAGATATTATATAAAAATAAAAGGATATTTGTCACCTTCTTTACCAGGATTATAATATTATAACTTTACTGCTGTTTTAGTTTCAATGATTGTTCTCTCAAAACAAGTTTAATGAATAAAACAAAATACTGATATTAGAGTCATTCTGCAATTTCCTTCAGGATCAGTAATGTGTTATCTTATCTCATTTATTTGTAGCTAACTGGTAACTGAACAGATTTCATAATGTGTTATGGTACATAACTTTATAAAGAAATATACTCTTGTCTTATATAATGTTATGCATGCAATTATAACCACTTAGGAGTAATTGCACACATTAGAAATAAGATTAAAAAAAAAAAAAAAAAAAAAAAAAATACATATATATATATATATATATATATATATATAT